>JAPDPK010000210.1:600000-919407 GCA_031772115.1 Heritiera littoralis
AACACCAAGACTTGTCATTAATTACAAACCTCTGAATGAAGCATTAAAATGTCCGTACCACTGCCACCAGTGAGTAAACCAGACTGGGAATTGGTATTTGGTGTCTTTTTTGAAGTAAATGAGCCATGAATGGCGATTGTGTTGGTTTTCAAAGGTGAAGGTATTGAACCAAGCTTGTTGATAATCCCAGTAATTAAATGTGGGGCAATGGTTAAGTCTGGTGTTATAGCTGGCTGGGAATTTTTTGAGACTGTTTGGATCATTACCCCAGTCAATTGGTCTAAGGACTTTGAGAATTTGAGCAGTTGAATGGGTGATAAAGTCTGGTTGATCTTTGTTGGCATAATGTTTGATTGCCAAGGAACCTGTTTCAATCAAAATATTTTCATAAAAACTTTGAGGTTTTTGTTGATCCCATGATTTGTAATGGTGTTTACTCTCTTAATGATTATTAAAAAATTGTATTAAAGAAGGAATAATTCCAACAAAATATTGTGAGAAAACTTTTAGGACATTATGTATTAAACAAGGAATAATCCCTTGTTTACTCTCTTAATTATTATTAAAAAATTGTATTAAAGAAGGAATAATTCCAACAAAATATTGTGAGAAAACTTTTGAAAGTTTAAAAGCAGCAAACAATGAAAAACTCCAAATCCAATACAAATTAACAAAAGCAAAAATCTGTAAAGACCAAATTACATTCAAGACACCATTTTTAATAATAAAAAATATTAGTCAAAATGTTATATTAGGATTGCCATTTATATCCCTAATCAAACCATATAAAGTAACAAATAATGGAATATCTACAAAAATCCTTGGAACAAAATTAATATGGAACTTTACAGAAAAACCAAAGATAAGAAATATAAATTTATTAAAATCAAAAACAATTACAAATCAACAAATTAATATAATAATCAAAGACAAACAAAATCAAATATTCTATTTAAAAGAAGAATCCAGATCCTTTATGTTCATATTGAATTTCCGTCAATGGTGGATGTTGAGATTCAACTTGAGATTTATTTGTTTGCCATACTTTAACTGTATTATTTGTGTTAATACACTTATCATAATACTGTTCATACCATTTGAAAAATTTTATTTGAATTTTATGTGTATTCATGAAATCATAATATTCCTCTTGGATTTCTTGTTTACTCTCTTGATGATTATTAAAAAATAGTTCACGTTTGATTTTATTCTTTTCAGAATAAAATTCTTTTCTTATTTTTTCTTTATCAATAGAGAATTCTCTTTGTAAAACGTTTAATTCTGGATTATTTGTCATTGAAGAGTAAGTTGGGGAAATTGGTAAATCTTCATCACTTTGTGATTTGGTTTGGGGAGACATGGGCTGTCTTTGCCTTTGGTAGATTGGTTTAGGGACACTTGTAGATGTATTTACAGATTGGAGATTAGTGGCTACAGATTGAAAATCTTGTAAAGTTGAAGGAATAGATGATGTTGAATATCTAGGAGTTTGAAAACTTGAAGTTGATCTCAAACTTTGATATGGTAAATGTATCGGAATATGGGAGGGATGTCCAAAGTTTATAGAATTTGTTCTATTAAAAGAAATCTTGACGTCTCCATTATCAGTTTGAGAGACAACTCTTAATTCAGTTGTTTCTTGTGTTATAGGTTGGACTGCTTTTTCTAAAACCCATTCATCTGGAAAAGAAACTTCATTCCACTTAATTGGTTTGGGAATATGTATTCTGGATCTAGTCATGTCTGTTTGGAAAAGAAGTGTCTCTCCTTTTGGGCTATGGATTAAGGCTCCTGAACCTAAAGCTGAAATCATGGCTTTATAATATATTCTATAAGCTAAAGCTAAAGGTACAGATCCTGGTTTCATTTTATAATTATGGGTTTTTATTTGAAGAGTTAAAACATCTAAGATGTTTTTATCTTGTAAAGAAACAGTATAGTTTGGAAAACAATTAAAATAAATTGGACCATTACAGAGACTTGATTCAATAGTTCCTAAGAGGGAATCATTGAAATCTTCAAATCTGGTGTCTCTTAATGTCATAAAGATTGAAGTGTTTAGACCTTCTTTTGAGAGTGGTTTAACTGCGACTTGAATTAATCCTATATGAATATATTTATATTTTCTTTGAATATGTTTGTTAATTGATTCTCTTTCTAATAATTGGATTGATTCATAAGAATTTGTAATTGGGAGATCTTTTTCTTTTAATTGGATTGTATAGTCCGTTTTTAACAGATGACTTATTAAAGATTTATTTTGTTTGTATATTTCGTTTAGATGTATTTTAGGAATTTCCCAGTTATCTATGTCTTGAATTATGTTTGTCATATTGATTTATTCTTCATTATCGTTTGGTTCATGGGCTCTTAAGCTACTGGAAGCAGAAGAACTAGATCTAAATAAAGAATTCATTCTTAAAACAAAAACTTAACTATTTTAATTTTTATTGCTGTCTACAAAGGAAAGCTAGGTTGAATGCCTACAAGGGAGAAAAATCCTAATTGCGCCTAACCCATGGCTTATTAGGACAATCAAAAGACTGAGCAATCACTAGCTTGAAACTCAACAGCACAAAACTTAAAACATTTAAGAAGTTATTTATTAAATAAACTCTATATTTACCTCTAATTGCTCCTTGCTACAGTGGCTCTGATACCAGTGTCTCCGGAGGATCTGCTGTAGCAGTGATGAATTTGATTTATAAAATTTGAAAAGGTAAAAGAAAATTTGAAATTTTGAATATAAAAGGAAATTTGAAAATTTTTATGATTGATGAAATTTGGGTAAATAGATATGATTGATAATAAAACTTGATTTACAGAAGAAAGAGTGAGAGAATTCTGAAAGCTCTCACTCTTTCTTCTGTAAATCAAGTTTTATTATCAATCATATCTATTTACCCAAATTTCATCAATCATAAAAATTTTCAAATTTCCTTTTATATTCAAAATTTCAAATTTTCTTTTACCTTTTCAAATTTTATAAATCAAATTCATCACTGCTACAACAGATCCTCCGGAGACACTGGTATCAGAGCCACTGTAGCAAGGAGCAATTAGAGGTAAATATAGAGTTTATTTAATAAATAACTTCTTAAATGTTTTAAGTTTTGTGCTGTTGAGTTTCAAGCTAGTGATTGCTGAGTCTTTTGATTGTCCTAATAAGCCATGGGTTAGGCGCAATTAGGATTTTTCTCCCTTGTAGGCATTCAACCTAGCTTTCCTTTGTAGACAGCAATAAAAAATTAAAATAGTTAAGTTTTTGTTTTAAGAATGAATTCTTTATTTAGATCTAGTTCTTCTGCTTCCAGTAGCTTAAGAGCCCATGAACCAAACGATAATGAAGAATAAATCAATATGACAAACATAATTCAAGACATAGATAACTGGGAAAATCCTAAAATACATCTAAACGAAATATACAAACAAAATAAATCTTTAATAAGTCATCTGTTAAAAACGGACTATACAATCCAATTAAAAGAAAAAGATCTCCCAATTACAAATTCTTATGAATCAATCCAATTATTAGAAAGAGAATCAATTAACAAACATATTCAAAGAAAATATAAATATATTCATATAGGATTAATTCAAGTCGCAGTTAAACCACTCTCAAAAGAAGGTCTAAACACTTCAATCTTTATGACATTAAGAGACACCAGATTTGAAGATTTCAATGATTCCCTCTTAGGAACTATTGAATCAAGTCTCTGTAATGGTCCAATTTATTTTAATTGTTTTCCAAACTATACTGTTTCTTTACAAGATAAAAACATCTTAGATGTTTTAACTCTTCAAATAAAAACCCATAATTATAAAATGAAACCAGGATCTGTACCTTTAGCTTTAGCTTATAGAATATATTATAAAGCCATGATTTCAGCTTTAGGTTCAGGAGCCTTAATCCATAGCCCAAAAGGAGAGACACTTCTTTTCCAAACAGACATGACTAGATCCAGAATACATATTCCCAAACCAATTAAGTGGAATGAAGTTTCTTTTCCAGATGAATGGGTTTTAGAAAAAGCAGTCCAACCTATAACACAAGAAACAACTGAATTAAGAGTTGTCTCTCAAACTGATAATGGAGACGTCAAGATTTCTTTTAATAGAACAAATTCTATAAACTTTGGACATCCCTCCCATATTCCGATACATTTACCATATCAAAGTTTGAGATCAACTTCAAGTTTTCAAACTCCTAGATATTCAACATCATCTATTCCTTCAACTTTACAAGATTTTCAATCTGTAGCCACTAATCTCCAATCTGTAAATACATCTACAAGTGTCCCTAAACCAATCTACCAAAGGCAAAGACAGCCCATGTCTCCCCAAACCAAATCACAAAGTGATGAAGATTTACCAATTTCCCCAACTTACTCTTCAATGACAAATAATCCAGAATTAAACGTTTTACAAAGAGAATTCTCTATTGATAAAGAAAAAATAAGAAAAGAATTTTATTCTGAAAAGAATAAAATCAAACGTGAACTATTTTTTAATAATCATCAAGAGAGTAAACAAGAAATCCAAGAGGAATATTATGATTTCATGAATACACATAAAATTCAAATAAAATTTTTCAAATGGTATGAACAGTATTATGATAAGTGTATTAACACAAATAATACAGTTAAAGTATGGCAAACAAATAAATCTCAAGTTGAATCTCAACATCCACCATTGACGGAAATTCAATATGAACATAAAGGATCTGGATTGAAAGCATCCCCACTCAAGGTTACAAATCCTGAAAAAGAAAATTCCCAAGTCACTTATAAAGATATTAAACTCTTAATCGAGCAAAATAATTTTTCAAATCTAAATCTCCATACAATAAGCCAGCATTTAGAGAAAATTGAAACAAAAATAGACAATTCAAACATCCAAACTTCTAAAAAAGACAAACCAAGTGAAGAAAAACAAAAAACAAAAAATTCAAAACCTTTATTTAAGCCACATGAAATATCATCAAACACTCAATTAAATTTCTTGCAAGAAATTCAACAGAGACTTAATGCATTAAACTCAGAAATAACTGGAGAAAATGAAAGATATATACCAGATACACCTGATAGAACACAACAAAGGTCAATTAATACAATAAAAGATTCAGAAACTAATAGTGAACAATTTCAATCATCTGATGAACAGATAATTCAAAAACTTCATTGGAAAGAACCACAAAAATTGTACTACCCAAAAACATCTGCACCGGATTTAGTATTAGAAGAAAAACCCTTAATCCAAAACAAATATAATGCAAATACAGTTTATGAATGGAACATAGATGGAATGTCTGAATATAACATTCTCAATCTTTTGCAACAAATGACAATGGTATCAAATGTTTATAAAACTCAAAAAACAATATCTGATTGGGCAATAGCTGATTTATTAGTATCTGGATTTTCCGGACAACTCAAAGGATGGTGGGATAATTATCTCAATTCCAAAGAACAAAAAGAAATACTTAATGCAATCAAAACTGATAATGATAATAATCCAATCTTAGATGAAGAAAATCAACATATACAAAATGCTGTTGCAACATTAATCTTTGCAATTGCTAAACATTTCGTTGGAGATCCATCACATCTAAGGGATAAAAATGCAGAACTTTTGTCCAATCTCAAATGTAAGAAATTAGGCGAATTTAAATGGTATAAGGATAATTTTATCACCAGAGTCATGCAAAGGACAGATAATAACCAACCCTTTTGGAAAGAAAAATTTCTAGCTGGATTACCAAATCTGCTAGGAGCAAAAGTTAGAAACAAAATAAGAGAAGACTTCAAAGGAATAATTCCTTACGAAAAATTGACATATGGTGAACTAATTAGTTACACCCAAAAAGAAGGATTAAAAATTTGTCAGGATATCAAACTACAAAAACAATTGAAAAAAGAACAAAGACAATAGAGAAAGAATTAGGAACATTTTGCAAACAATTTGATATAAACTATAATCCAGAAGGTTCTTCAACAAAATGTTGTAAAACAAAGAAATTTGAATACAAACGAAACTTTTCCAAAGACAAATATTACCAAAAACCCAAAAGAAATAAAATTCAAACTAAAAAGGAATTTAAAAGCCAAGAAAACAAACCTAAAAAGGAATGGAAAAATCCAAACATAAAATGCTATAGATGTGGGAAAACAGGACATATTTCAAAATATTGTAAAATAAAGAGAAGAATAAATCAAATACAACTTGACCAAGAAACAAACCAAAAAATTTGTGAACTTCTGACATATACAACTTCAGAAACACAAACTTCAGATACTGAATCACAATCTTCATCAGATATACAAGTTAATCAAATGGATGATATAGAGACATCTTCAGATCAAGACACACTCAATGTCTTAACAAAAGACCAAGAATTGATGATGGAGATAATTGATAAAATACAAGATCCTCAAATTAAGAAAGATTATTTAGAACAATTAAAAAAATCTCTCTCTACACCAACCTTTATCTCATCAACTTCAAAATCTTATAATTTAAAAGATATAATCTTTGATAAAATACAAACTTCCAACAAAGAAATCACTATCCAAGACCTCCAACATGAAATCCACAATATTAAAACAGAAATAAAATTGCTTAAACAACAACAACAGCAGCACAGTCAACAACTAAAAACTTTACAAACTCAAATGGAAACACTTCCAGTGAATCTTCTGATGAAGACAAACAACCATCACAGGAATTTTTAAATATCCTAACTGAAGTCTCAATCCAAAAATACTTAATAAAAATATCAATTTTAATCAATAATGAATTTTTAGTAGAAACAATTGCTCTATTTGACACAGGAGCTGATCAAAATTGTATTAAAGAAGGAATAATTCCAACAAAATATTGTGAGAAAACTTTTGAAAGTTTAAAAGCAGCAAACAATGAAAAACTCCAAATCCAATACAAATTAACAAAAGCAGAAATCTGTAAAGACCAAATTACATTCAAGACACCATTTTTAATAATAAAAAATATTAGTCAAAATGTTATATTAATTACCATTTATATCCCTAATCAAACCATATAAAGTAACAAATAATGGAATATCTACAAAAATCCTTGGAACAAAATTAATATGGAACTTTACAGAAAAACCAAAGATAAGAAATATAAATTTATTAAAATCAAAAACAATTACAAATCAACAAATTAATATAATAATCAAAGACAAACAAAATCAAATAGTCTATTTAAAAGAAGATATTAATTTCAAAAGAATCCAACAGCAATTACAAAATCCTCAAATACAGAATAAGATAAAGTTATTGCAAACAGAAATTGAGAAAACAATTTGTTCTGATTTACCAACAGCCTTTTGGCAAAGAAAAAAACATGTGGTAGAATTACCATATGAAAAAGATTATGATGAAAAACAAATTCCAACAAAAGCAAGACCAATACAAATGAATCAAGAAATGGAGCAATACTGTAAAAAAGAAATACAAGAACTACTAAACAAAAAACTTATCAGAAAAATTAAATCTCCTTGGAGCTGTTCAGCTTTTTATGTCAATAAAAATGCAGAACTAGAGAGAGGAACACCAAGACTTGTCATTAATTACAAACCTCTGAATGAAGCATTAAAATGGATTAGATATCCTATTCCAAATAAAAAAGATTTACTTCAAAAACTTTGCAATGCTCAAATCTTTTCAAAATTTGATATGAAATCAGGATTTTGGCAAATTCAAATTTCAGAAAAAGATAGGTATAAAACAGCGTTTACAGTCCCGTTTGGACAATATGAGTGGAATGTAATGCCATTTGGACTTAAAAATGCTCCATCAGAATTCCAAAGAATAATGAATGAAATATTTCACCAATATTCACAATTTATGATAGTATACATTGATGATGTATTAATATTTTCAACAACTATTGATCAACATTTCAAACATTTATCAATTTTCATTAAAGCCGTCAAACAAAATGGTTTAGTTGTTTCCAAATCCAAAATTAGTTTATTTCAAACACGAGTAAGGTTTTTAGGACATTATGTCTATCAAGGAACCATTACTCCAATAGAAAGGTCAATCCAATTTGCTGATAAGTTTCCTGATCAAATCTTAGATAAAACCCAACTTCAAAGGTTTTTAGGGAGTCTGAATTATATTTTAGATTTCTATCCAAATCTCAATAAAATTCTTAAACCTCTTCATGAAAGACTTAAGAAAAATCCTCCACCATGAACTCAAGCCCATACAAAAGTAGTTCAATCTATTAAAGCCCAAATCAAAGAATTACCATGTCTACATTTAGCAGACCCAAATACCTTCAAAATTGTAGAAACCGATGCTTCTGACATAGGATACGGAGGAATCCTCAAACAGTTAAAAGATAACAAAGAAAGTATAGTTCAGTATACTTCCAAGCACTGGAATAGTACCAAAGAATTATTCCACAATAAAGAAAGAGATTCTTTCCATCGTTTTATGCATCACAAAGTTTCAAAGTGACTTGTTAAATCAAAAATTTCTTCTCAGAATTGATTGCAAATCTGCAAAAGAGATTCTTCAAAAAGATGTGAAAAATATGGCATCCAAACAGATTTTTGCGAGATGGCAAGCAATTTTATCAATCTTTGATTTTGAAATTGAGTTTATAAAAGGGACTCTAACTCTCTCCCAGATTTCCTCACAAGAGAGTTTCTTCAGAATCCTTCACAATGTCTTCCAGAGAAAGAAGAGAAAAAGAGAAAGAAAGAGAGAAAAAAGACAAGGGTAAGCAAAAGCAAACCCGTTCCCCATCAAAATCACTCATCTCCCAATCCCCTATACCAACATGGCAACAGATTTTTGCCCAAGAACACCAAAGACAGGAGTCATCATCCAATTTTGAAGAGTCACAACTGGAAATGATTCGTCAATTCTCCTAGTCATTACCACAAACCTCTTCAGAGGTACAATCTATTTCAAAAAATAGAGAGGTCATGATTTCAAAAAACCAACCTCTCCAAACTATTTTCCCAAAACAAGGAGTGGTGATTACATATCCACATCTTAAAGCAGACCAAAAATATTTTTCAAAACAGCAATTCCAACATATGGTTCTTGTTGAGCCTGAATATTTTCATGAAAATCCAAATATTGTTATAAAAAAGATTTTCAATGGTTTTCATTACAAATCATGGGATCAACAAAAACCTCAAAGTTTTTATGAAAATATTTTGATTGAAACAGGTTCCTTGGCAATCAAACATTATGCCAACAAAGATCAACCAGACTTTATCACCCATTCAACTGCTCAAATTCTCAAAGTCCTTAGACCAATTGACTGGGGTAATGATCCAAACAGTCTCAAAAAATTCCCAGCCAGCTATAACACCAGACTTAACCATTGCCCCACATTTAATTACTGGGATTATCAACAAGCTTGGTTCAATACCTTCACCTTTGAAAACCAACACAATCGCCATTCATGGCTCATTTACTTCAAAAAAGACACCAAATACCAATTCCCAGTCTGGTTTACTCACTGGTGGCAGTGGTACGGACCAAATCATGAAATCCTTCCCCCCAAGTATGGGAAGCTTATGAATTTTTCAGTGAATATTTCCAAGAAGAACAAACTCAACAAGGATTCCAGAAATCATTGATGTTTTGCTCAATCTTTAGTCTGTCTTGGATTTCTTCATGGCATTATGAATTTATGAATGATCCAGTATCAAGTCACAAACAAATCATTAGAAGATTCAAAACAAAGTGGTGGGAGAAATTTGACTACTTAAAATGCTTAAGAGATAGTGTCAAAGACTGGTTCCAGAAACACCCAGAATTTTGCAAATCAGCTCAAACATCAGGTACCACACAGTTTCTCCAAGCCAAGTCACATGCCAGTGCACTGTTAGCAAAGGCCAAAACAAAGAAAGAATACAAAGAATTGATGAAGCAAATCCTCCAATCAGTCAACTCAGATGATGAAGAGAACAGTGAACAGAGTAGCAATCATGAAAGCAGCACAGGATCTTTACTCTCGCTGGATTTAGCTCAAGACAATGAAGATGACTGCTTCGGAGTCTTACCTTCAATCAAAACTGACAAGACAAAAAGAAAAAGCAAACAGTAAAGATTCCACTGACAAGCACAGTGAGATTCCCATCAGTCAAAGCTACAGTAAAGATTCCACTGACAAGCACAGTGAGATTCCCACCAGTCAAAGCTACAGTAAATATTCCACTGACAAGCACAGTGAGATTCCCATCAGTCAAAGCTCCATCAACAGACAAAGGCGTGGCCCACTGACAAGCACAGTGAGATTCCCATCAGTCAAAGCTCCATCAACAGACAAAGGCGTGGCTTGTTCAAACTTTAAAATAATGAAGCATCATATGTAAAAGAATCCTAGCTATAAAAAGGATTCTCAAACCATAGAGGGGCAGAGTTTTTAGGACGGATAGTTTCAAATTTTGTGAATTCTGAAAGCTCTCACTCTTTCTTCTGTAAATCAAGTTTTATTATCAATCATATCTATTTACCCAAATTTCATCAATCATAAAAATTTTCAAATTTCCTTTTATATTCAAAATTTCAAATTTTCTTTTACCTTTTCAAATTTTATAAATCAAATTCATCACTGCTACAGCAGATCCTCCGGAGACACTGGTATCAAATGTTTATAAAACTCAAAAAACAATATCTGAATTGGTGTATCAAATCTTTCTAAATAATCTTGCAAGAAATTCAACAGAGACTTAATGCATTAAACTCAGAAATAACTGGAGAAAATGAAAGATATATACCAGATACACCTGATAGAACACAACAAAGGTCAATTAATACAATAAAAGATTCAGAAACTAATAGTGAACAATTTCAATCATCTGATGAACAGATAATTCAAAAACTTCATTGGAAAGAACCACAAAAATTGTACTACCCAAAAACATCTGCACCGGATTTAGTATTAGAAGAAAAACCCTTAATCCAAAACAAATATAATGCAAATACAGTTTATGAATGGAACATAGATGGAATGTCTGAATATAACATTCTCAATCTTTTGCAACAAATGACAATGGTATCAAATGTTTATAAAACTCAAAAAACAATATCTGATTGGGCAATAGCTGATTTATTAGTATCTGGATTTTCCGGACAACTCAAAGGATGGTGGGATAATTATCTCAATTCCAAAGAACAAAAAGAAATACTTAATGCAATCAAAACTGATAATGATAATAATCCAATCTTAGATGATATATATATATATATATATATATATATATATATATATATATATATATAAAATTCATTTCTTATTTTCACATCAAAAATTATTTTCTGTAACATCCTTTTTTTAAAATTTATTTTTGAAAAAATGTGGCAGTGTACTTACTTTTTATTTTTTATCAAATTTTTTATGTTTATGCATTAGTTTCAAAAATAAAAAAATATTATTTTTTAATAATATTAAAGAACGAAGGAATATTTTCATGTTGTTTTTGAGAAAGAAGAAAAACCAAATAAATCTTTATTTTCTTCTTTAAAATTGTAAAATTGTAAAAAAAATGTTTTTGAGAATGACATTTAAAAAAAATACCTTTTGATTTTTTCTGAATGTGTGAATTTGAAAAATTATTAGAGTTATGATATGAAAGAAAAAAAGTTAGTAAAATGTTCCCTCATGTGTCCTAATTTTGAAATAATTTCTATACAAATTGGGTATGACTCTACCTAAGGCTTGTCTTTTAAGGCTCTATATATGCCAAGCTTGGTTTTAAGAATCTAAAAGTTCCCACACTATTTCTTACTGACATCCCCTCTAGACTAGTAAAGAAATAATTTAAGTGGGAATATTTCACTTGCCATTATGGAGGTTATTATTTCATGAGAGTATAGTTACTCTACTCCCTCCTAAAAGGATTAAGCCCAGGTATAAAGCTTATGTTATAAAAATGCGCGTGCAAGTGTGGGCACAAGGGAACACATTAAACCTTCATCACACTATAACCCTTATCCTACGTGGCCCAACAATTTATTAAGAATAATATATACAAAATATTGAATGTCGTAAAATAAACATAATAACTAAAACCCAAATGCAACAAATTATTTAAAATTAAAGAAATTAAATTTAAATATTAGTTAAGACCAATAAATTAAAATTAAGGATAACACGTGATTTGTTAATGGCTTGGCTCACAAAATTCCCTAGTGGAGTCGCCAAGCTCTCGTAACGATTTAGTCCAAGGACTCATTCGCTCGACGATTTTTTAAAATATTAAAATACAGAGAGGCACCACCAATCCTTTTTAATAGGTGTGATTGATCACCTAAAAATCTTATCTTTTCAACAAAACCTTAAAACTATTTAAGTTTTATTAAAAAGATAATTTTAGGCTATACAAAAATAAAGTTGGGTCCAAGAGTATGGTTACGCATAGGGAAGCATTAGCAACCCCACAACATCCATTTAAAAAGGGTACCATCTTAATAATGTGTTATTCTTTAGTTTTAATAAAATGGTCTTAACTTAGTATTTAAAAATAATTTTCTTTTTATTGCAATCAATTTTATTCTTTTTATTCAAAGTCATTTTTTATTTGTAAAAAATCATTTTTTCTTATTTTAAAAAGTTAAATTTTATTTTTTAAAAATTAATGTGAATCTTTTTGTATTGAACAATTAAATCAAATACTCCAATACTTTTGATAATATTTGAAATGAGAATCTCAGCCAGAGATTTTTTAAGAATCACTATTTACCATTTCTATAGAATCTCATCATCGGAAGATTTACATTTTTTTAAAGTAAGTAAATGCATATGGTGTAACAAATAATGCATGATGCGAATGAATTAAAATTTTATCATTTTTCCTCAAAAAAACTTAATTTTACTTTTAAAAATCTAATATTGAAAAATCGCAATAAATATTTCAATACTTTGGTAATATTTAGTAGACTCTCCTCACCTGGGGATAAGTTAGGAAGCACTACTTGTGATTTCCATAACATCTCATCATCGAAATTTCAAATATAATTTAAATAATGCAAACAGAAAATGCATGACGCCTATTCGTATATTACCATTTATTTTTAATTCATTTCATCACTAACTTTATTATTTAATTTTTGCTTACACTATTTACCTCCATAAAAGAATAAATTATTTATCATTTTATATTATAAAGGTGAGTCCTTTTGTTGAGAAATTATACCATATATTCCAATATTCTGGTAATATATGGATAAACTTCTCCATACCTAGATATTTTGAGGAATCGCTACTTGCGAATTCCATAAAATTTCATCATTGGTAAATCATGTTTCTCTTATGTAGATAACTCAATTATTTTACCATTATTTAATTTACTTTTATTTATTTTTTAATTAATTTTTTCTAACTATTCTCTATTTATTATTAAAATTCCACTATTATCCATTTTTTATTTTTATCAGTTTTTTTAATTTAATTAATTTTTATAACTATTCTTTACTTATTATCGTTAAAAATATTATTTATTATTAAATATTCTCTTAGAATAAACATGAACTTGAATTTTGAAAAATTATACCGAATATTCTAATTCTTTGGTAACATTTGGTAAGTTCCTCTCACCTAAAGTTTTTTAAAAAATCGCTACTTGCGATTTCTAGGAAAACTTATTATTAGAAATTCATGTTTATTTTAAATAATATTTCTAGCACACATTTTTCAACATAGTGATTTGTATAGCAAGTATTTTTATTTTTTAGACAAAAAAGATTGTATATATTTTTTATTATTAAAACTTAATTTCCTGCAATTAAATTAACTAAGCTTAAGATCATTAATTATTATATATCCTAACAGAAATTTTATACATAAACATATATGTGTATATTTCACTATGGAAATGTATAAAAAATACACCAAGCAAATAATCATGTAATTATTTAAAATACATAAAATTAACAAAGGAGACAATAGTGTACCCAAAATAATTCGGGCTTAAAACCACTGAAAACCTTTTTGATTGTCCCAGCAAGACAGCCCAAACATTTGCTCCACATGGGATTGGGCCTAGGCAAGGATGTCAGCCGAAGTGGGTCAAATGTTGGGCAAAGCAGTGGGTCAAAAGTCGGATTGCGCGAATCCCGAATCCGAATCAAGGCGTGGCACAGGTCCTTGCCTCTTTCTTTCCTTTTTTTTTATCTACAAACTGTAAAAGCGAACTTTTTTTTTCAACTCTTCATTTTCAGTTTTGTTCTAAAAAAAACTAAAAGCTCTCTGCCTTTTCTAGCTGGTCGGTTCGCCGGACTGCCACTTGCTACCGCCTTTCTCTGGTCACCGTCTCCACCACCAACGACTAGCAACGTCATCGGATTTAACCAAAACACAAAAAGCTTCTTTCTTTCCAGACCTACTCCACTCCCTCTTTCTTTTTCTCAACTCAGATTTCTCAAAAAGTGTCTAATACTTGCTAGATTTGAAAAAAGAAACTCGCGGCTTCAATACCCAAAAATGCCTTCTATGCCGCTCAGACCAATGTCACTTCTTACACATGCCTCTCCTACTTCTAAACAAGCCTCTTTCTTGATTTGAAACCTACAATCCCTAAAGGCTTTGAGCCAAAACCCTCTTTTATGGTTTTGTCATTTTTTTTTGTTTCTTCGCTATGGCTTTCTCATTGGTGCGGTGAGGAATGTGATTGTTTTTATGTGGGTGCGTGTGTGTGTGTTTGTTGGTTTATGTTTGCTGCCTTGGGGGTTTGGAACTCAAGTTCTGTGGTTTTTGGGTGATGTTTTAGGTATTTGATTTGGGTCCAAGTGTGATGGAGGAGATTCGGGTTGCTCAAGGTAAGTGTGTTGGTCACGGTGGTGGAGGGGTGGGACCGAATGGGATGGTTTTGGGGCTATATGTTGTGGTGAGAGGTGGTTTATGGTGATAATGGCAATGGTTGTTTTCGAGCTTGCGGTGGTCTCTGGTGTGTTTGGGTACTATTTAGGTTCATAGGCAATGAAGAGAAGGTGGCTGCGGTGGAGAGGCCGAGTGCTGTAGGTGGTATTTTGTTTTGGGTACTATCAGTGTTCTATGTATTCTTTGAGTGAATTTTGGAAGTTACAGCACTTGGATTTTTTGCAAAATTGGTACTTAAAGCCCCTTTCGTTTTGCAGAAACATTTCTTTTAAATCCAATTAGGATCGCTTTTAAATCCAATTTGGGTCGTCTTTTGATCCAGCAATTTGTTTAATCCTTAGGATTTTGCCTTTGGCTATGCTTGGTATCATGGAAAACTGGAAGGATGGAAAGTAGTGGAAGGAAAAGTGAAAGGAAAATAGATTTTAGACATGCTTGGTACAACAGAAAATAGGAAGGAAAGAAAAGGGGAAGGAAAAATGGTTTCTGTTCTAGCAAAGAAAACCTTTCTGTCCAAATCGGACGGAAAAGAAAAGAGAAAATGTTGGTGAGTGCATAAATTAAACGAAAATATAAAATTACCCTTACTAGAATTTTATATTATCAACTTGGTTTTATCATTTCGTCGATAACTCCTGTAGCTCTCGCCGCACTCTCTCCCAATCTCTCATCTCTGTCGCCGATATCCTCTCTTCCACCGCCATTTGAGCCGCCGTTAGCAGTGGGTGGGTGATTCGAACTTGAGCTTAGACTTTGGAACTACTTCGTCTTTTTAATTCTTGTCATTTCATTCTAATTTCATTCTAATCGCAGTTTGATGCGTTGATTGCAACGCTTCCATCTTCCGAGGGAGGCGAAGAAGTTCAACTTAGAAGGATTGCTGAACTCCAGGTATACAGAGGCTCGACTGCTTTACTTATTAGTGTTTTTCGTTTTAAATTACATATTGGAAATTAAGTTTACCAGTTTTAACTAGGGATCTAGACTGTAGCTTGGAAACTGAAATGAAGAAATGTCTGACAATCTCTATGCTTTTTCTGTGTTTTCGGTGCCAGAGAATGAATTGAAACAGGTTCAAGAGTTATTCAGTCAAGCAGCAGATAATTGTCTGAACTTGAACAGGCCAGATTGAAATCACTGCCTAGTGAAATCCCCCTTTCATTTTATTGCCCAAGTATCCAAAGGTTCTTATATAATTGCCTAAATTTGCACAATAAGCATTTTGTCCTTATCTTCTATGTTGGATTGTGTGTGTTGAATTGAGAATGGCTAGAACTAGAAGCATTAAAAAGGAACTTTCGATAAACAGGGACTGTTTTCTAATTCCTTTTCCAAATAATATGTTTAAGGATAAAAATTTTATCGAGTCCATTCATCACTTTAGCAGAATATCAATGCTTATGTTATGAGCACTAAGCTCGATGTTGAGGGAATATTTCATACAAGTGTCCTTTGACTTGGTTAAGCATAATTTATTGTTCAGCATGTTTGATGGTTTCATTATGATTGCAGTTCTGTTGTTGGTTTTCTATTACATTTAACTTTCTAAAATTTTTGTCATGGCTACTTGGTTTTGTGTACATGAATAATGGTGTAAATACTTACTACATGATGACTGATTTTGGGGATTTTGGGGTTGTAGACGGGCAATGTTTGGTTTTGTGTACATGAATAATGGGGTTGCAGAAATATGTATACAAAACCAAACATTGCCCGTCTACAACCCCAAAATCCCCAAAATCAGTCATCATGTAGTAAGTATTTACACCATTATTCATGTACACAAAACCAAGTAGCCATGACAAAAATTTTAGAAAGTTAAATGTAATAGAAAACCAACAACAGAACTGCAATCATAATGAAACCATCAAACATGCTGAACAATAAATTATGCTTAACCAAGTCAAAGGACACTTGTATGAAATATTCCCTCAACATCAAGCTTAGTGCTCATAACATAAGCATTGATATTCTGCTAAAGTGATGAATGGACTTGATAAAATTTTTATCCTTGAACATATTATTTGGAAAAGGAATTAGAAAACAGTCCCTGTTTATCGAAAGTTCCTTTTTAATGCATCTAGTTCTAGTCATTCTCAATTCAACACACACAATCCAACATAGAAGATAAGGACAAAATGCTTATTGTGCAAATTTAGGCAATTATATAAGAACCTTTGGATACTTGGGCAATAAAATGAAAGGGGGATTTCACTAAGCAGTGACTTCAATCTGGCCTGTTTAAGTTCAGACAATTATCTGCTGCTTGACTGAATAACTCTTGAACCTGTTTCAATTCATTCTCTGGCACCGAAAACACAGAAAAAACATAGAGATTGTCAGACATTTCTTCATTTCAGTTTCCAAGCTACAGTCTAGATCCCTAGTTAAAACTGGTAAACTTAATTTCCAATATGTAATTTAAAATGAAAAACACTAATGAGTAAAGCAGTCGAGCCTCTGTATACCTGGAGTTCAGCAATCCTTCTAAGTTGAACTTCTTCGCCTCCCTCGGAAGATGGAAGTGCTGCAATCAACGCATCAAACTGCAATTAGAATGAAATTAGAATGAAATGACAAGAATTAAAAAGACGAAGTAGTTCCAAAGTCTAAGCTCAAGTTCGAATCACCCACCCACTACTAATGGCGGCTCAAATGGCGGTGGGAGAGAGGATATCGGCGACAGAGATGAGAGATTGGGAGAGAGTGCGGCGAGAGCTACAGGAGTTATCGACGAAATGATAAAACCAAGTTGATAATATAAAATTCTAGTAAGGGTAATTTTGTATTTTTGTTTAATTTATGCACTCACCAACGTTTTCTCTTTTCTTTTCTGTCCGATTTGGACAGAAAGGTTTTCTTTGCTTGGACAGAAAGGTTTTCTTTGCTAGAACAGAAACCATTTTTCCTTCCCCTTTTCTTTCCTTCTTATTTTCTATTCTACCAAGCAAGTCTAAAATCTATTTTCCTTTCACTTTTCCATGATACCAAGCATAGCCTTAAGGACGATGACTTTTCAGCCTGCCATGGTGGCTGATGGTGAAAGAAAGGACTGAAGGATAGAGGCAGCCTATTCCGACTTGCAAAGGGCGCTAAGGATTGGTGCCGTGTACGGCACCAATTCTTTTGATTTTTGGTTCCTTTTTCTTTTCCTTTTTTTTTAAAAGAAATAATCATTAATTAAATTCATTAAAATAAAAACCAAAAACTAAATTAGAAAATAAAATAAAATTAAAAATAGAAAAATCTGGGCTTTCAAGCCTATAGAACATAATTCAACTTAATTTGGACTTCTAAGTCCATAAGCCTAACAAATTTTATATGACTCAAATTCACAAAAATTTTATCAAATTTTAAATTAAGAAAATATACTTTAATTAAATTTTGGTCAATTTTATTTTACAAGATTTGATTCTTAAATTTTTGAATTTATCAAACTTGAACAAAATTAAATGTCTACAATATATATTTATTATAATTATATATTTAATCAATGATTTAGATTAAATATTACTAATCTAAGAGTTATTATTAAGAGACCTGACAAAAAGATCAAATTTTATAAACAAGCTGTAGAATTATCCATGTAGACACCCACTTTTACCCGAGCTGATAAAATCATTTTTTTGAAAAAATTTGGATAAAAAACTGTCCGATAATTGGTTCCATTTGAGTAAATCCAAATTTTTTTAACTTTGAATAGATTTAGTAATTTAATTTAGTCCCCAATTCATTAGATTATAAAATAAAAGTCTAATTAAATAAATCCAATTTGGATTTTCAAGTCCAAGCTAAATACAAGCTTCAAAGCCCAAATGCAAAAGGGGCTGAATTTAGTTATTTATTTATATCTTTATTTTTATTTTATTTCATTTCTATCCCTTCAACATTTACTGTAAGTTGACAATCTCATGGTTTTCGCCTTCTAAAGCCGCTTGTTCAGATTGAGGTTTCTGTTCCCAGCTGCCTGTGCAATCCAAGGCTCCTATTCCCAGGTCTCGGCTGTCACCTATCCGTCACTATTCAGACTGAAAATTTACCTCCTTTAATCAACCACTCCCATCCATGACAATCACGACTGGTAACTGAGAAACAACAAGGACCTAAGAGTTAGCTATAACATACCATATTAAAAGATGTTTCTGAATCTGTTTAAAAGACACAAATAATTCATGCAGCAGGACTCGGGGACACCAAAAAAATATTTTGCAGAAACTCAATAATTCATCATCGCAAACCCGAAACCACCAGCCTCACCACTAAGACACACTCACTTACCAGAAAGCCATCTTTGATTTCTTCCATAAACCATATACGTACCTACCAGAAACACATCACTAATACCCGAAATACAAAAAAAAATCATCAAAACAGCCACCAGTCCTCACCCTACAGCACAATCAAAAATCGAAACCCAAAACCCACCCAAGTGTCAAACTCGAAACCCTTAAAACCAGATCTAAAATTCAAACCTTAAAGCCAATATTTTAAAACCTATAAAGACACAAAGTAAACAATAACAACAACAAAAACGTGAAACCCGAGAGCTCAAAGACCCAGATCTGAAAACCCTAACTCAGAAGGAAATCATCAACAACAAAAAAGAAGGAAGATGGTTTCGATCAAGGTCAGATCTATGGAGTTAGGAAGGTTTTTGGGAGAATCAAAGGGGAAATCTTGTTAGAAGAGAAAGAACGGAGCATTTCTACGATTTCAGAGAGATTGTCCGACGTCGGAGTATAGCGGAATATATGGTGGTTGGCATGGAGGAAGTCGTTCGACGTTTTGGAGAGGTTGGGAGAATTTTTTGAAAATTTCCATCATCACAAATTTCCAATCGATGAATCACCACAATATTTTCATAAAATATTTCATAATTAAAATTATGCAGATTGAATATCCTTACAGGCTGCACATGCCTCCCTTACCTATTCCGGGTCGGTGACTTCCTCGCTACCATTGTGCCCGTATTCCACCTCTTTCGATTTAATCATCTCGATCACTGAGTATGATTCTACAAGTCCAATTTTACATTTTAGACTCATACGTAAAATTATTCAATAAAATAATAATGATAAATTTTATCATAAATTTCTCTACCTTTTTCTTCCTTTTCCTTCTTCTTCTTCTTCTTCTTCTTCTTCTTCTTCTTCTTTTCTTTTTCTTTTTTGGTCTAAACCGGTTCGAACCGGTTCAGACCAATTCGGATGGTTCGGCACCTCATCAGCCTGTTCTCTGTCGGTTTGGCCATTCCGAAGCTCGTCGAGGTTGTGTTGAAGCCAGATCTGGCCTTCTTTTCCCCAGATCAGCAGTGATAGCGGCAGATCTGACAGCTTCTTCCTCTTCTCTTTTCTCCCTCCTTTTCCTTTTTCCCTTCCACTGCTGACTTCCCTTTCCTTCCCCTTACCTTCACCAGCGTCGTGGTGGGTATGGCGGTGTCCGGATTGGCCGGCACCACCGTTTTCTTCTTTCCTTTCTTTTCCTTCTCTGTTTTCGTTTCTCTTTCCTTTCTTCGCTGTCGTCGGTGGTGTCCTTCCTTTCTAGTTGATCGGCGACGGCCTCGCCCCCTCCTCTCCCTTCTTTCCTCTCACCGACGGCATCAGCTGCCGTCGGTTTTCATCTGGAAAAGGGAATCGGGTTTTCTCGATTCCCATTTCTTTTCTGTTTTTTTATCTATATTATATTTATAAACTATATTTATAAATATAATATTACTAACCTAAGTATATAATTATACTATTAATAATATATATTTATACATTTTAAATTTAAAAGTACATATATATTTCATATGTGTGTATATATATATATATATATGTGTATATAGATACTTATATATATATTTATTTAATGATATATAATAGTGTGTGTGTGTGTGTGTGTGTGTATATATATATATATATATATATATATATATATATAAATATATATATATATCAATATATATTGTATACTATATTTTATATATATATATGTACTTATATAAAAATATACAAAATATATTTATATAATATAATTATATATATGTATACACATTTCTATTTCTTAAATTTTGGATTTCTTAATATCCAAAATAAATATACCTATATTCATTTCTTAATTAATTTGGATCTCGTTATATCCAAATTAAATTTCTCAATTTCATCACTTCCTTAATTCCTGCAATTCCAACATATTCCACCTCATAATTAAATTTATTTATTTAATTTGGTTTATTTATTTATTTATATTAAAATTAAATTCTGGATAATTACTGCCAAAATAGTAAAATTTCTGGTTATCACATAATAGTCGATAATAATTATTGAGATTTAGTACTGATTATTCCAATGATAAGATTCTAAAAGAGATTACGCTTAAGTAAAGCTTTGAAAATCTTTAGGTATTCAAAGTCTAACCAGCTTAATAGAAGATCTAAAAAGAATTTTTGATAAAAGTAATTCATGTTATTTTTTTTAATAAATAATATATAAATTAAGAATTAATAAATGAAATAATAAAAATGATAAGATAGCAAGAATGAATTAGATAGGAGTCAAAATTTGAATTTTTCATAAAACATTAAAATGAATCCGACGACAGAGCTTCTTCAAGCAAGTCGTATAATACTACTTGAATACTCTTGAGGTGAGAAAAATTTTTTAAGTTGTCCTACCAGCTTAGTGAAGGATGCTTAGAAATATTTTCTAATAGTTAATTATTGAACTTAAGATTAATTAAGGCAAATTTGAGGTAACCTAAATTTAGTTGGTACCATTTTAGAATAGGTGTTGTGAGGGTGCTAATCCTTCCTCATACGTAATCGTATTCCCAAACCCTAAATTTGAGATGTAGACCACTCCTTATCCATAGTTTGAATAGGTGACTAATCACACCTAGGTAGAATGGTAGGTGGCGACTCCATAGATTTTGTGTCTAGTTATTAGGTTTTCTCTAAACCTTAATACGTTATGGCATAAAGTCTTATTGAGTTTTTAAGTGAGAACGATATATAGCGAGAAATCTGTGTTTAAATCCTCATTAGGTCAAATTTTCTTATGCCAATGCCAACCATGAAGTGCAAGCATGTATTAATCTCGTACTTAACATAGTATGGGAACATTGTCATAACGATTTCATCTAAGGATTAAACCGCTCGACGATTGTGAAAACATTTAAAAACAACCGCACAAACACAAAAATAAGGTTTAGGGATACGGTTACGTGTGTGGAAGGATTAGCACATCCATAACACCCATTAGAAAATAGTACCATCTTAATCACATATTATTCTTTAATTTTTAATGAAATAATCTTGATTTAATTAATTCCTTTTATATATATAATTTAACCTGTTTATTACAAAGAAATTTATGCGTTTGATTAAAAATTATTGTTATTTTTTAAAAAAATTCATTTTCAGAATATATATGAACCCTTTTTGTTGAAAAATTAAATCAAATATTCAAATACTTTTGATAATATTTGAAATAATTTTCTCATCTAGAGATTTTTTAAGAATCACTATTTGCAATTTCTATAAAATTTCATCCTCGGTATGGCTCACGTTATTTTTATAATTGATCATGGATTCATATGATATTAACAAAAGATGTACGATGCAAATGGATTTTATTATTAAAAGAAACTTTATATATTATTTTAAATAAAAATCGCGAAATTGAAAAGTTTCGATAAATGTTCCAATACTCTGGTAACATTTATTTAACTCTTCTCACTTAGAGATCAGTTAAGAATCATTACTTGTGATTTTTGTAACATCTCATCATCGGATTTCAAAAGAATTTACAAAACGCTAGTATAAAATGTATGATGCTTATTCATTTATTACCACTTATTTTTTAATTTATTTCATCACTAATTTTATTATTTAATTTTTACTTGTATTATTTGTATTCACAAAATAATGAATTATTTATCATTTCGTATTATATATGTAAGTCCTTTTGTTGAAAAAAATTATACCATATACTTCTAATACGCTGGTAATATATGGAAAATCTCTCTCATATAGAGATATTCGAAGAATCACTACTTGTGATTTTTACGATATCTCATCATCGAGGACTCACATTTATTTTTGTTTTATTGATAAGTTAGATATAATTTAGCTATAATAAATTACGTCCTTATCTTATTATCTCACTTTTATCTAATTATTTTGTTTTATTTTATGTTAGTATTATTACTTTTATAATTTCTTAGCAAATTTTAATAAAAGAAGCCATTATAGTAATATTTGGTATTTGTAGTTGTTGTTGTTGTTAACATGAATACTTTTTATTGAAGAATTTATACCGCATATCCCAATACCCTGGTGATATTTGGTATAATTCTCTTTACCTAGACAATTTTGAAGAATCGTTACTTGCGAATTCTATAAAATTTCATTATTGGTGATTCACGTTTATCTTACATGAATAACCCGATAATTATATCATCATTCATTTTTGTTTTTGTTTAGTTTTATTAATTTAATTAATTCATTTGACTATTCTCTTTTTATTATTAAAATTCTATTATTGTCTATTCTTTTATTTGTTTTATTTTAATTAATTTTTATAACTATTCTCTACTTTTTAAAACTTCACCATTATCTATTTTCGCTAGTTTAGTTAGCTTTTTTTCTTTATTCAATTAATTTCTTCTAACTATTTTCTACTTATTAAAATTTCTCCATTATCTATTTTGTTTTTATTAATTGAAATTAATAATTTTCTAGCTATTCTCTATTTGTTATTATTGAATATATATTATTTATCATTATATATTTTCTTAAAATAAATATGAATTTAAATTTTGAGAAATTATACTAAATATCCTAATACTTTGGTAATATTCAATAAGTTCCTTTCACCTAAAGTTTTTTGAAGAATCACTGCTTACTATTTCTATGAAAACTTATCATTGAAAATCATATATATTTTAATTAATTTTTTCTACTACACATTTTGCAACCTAGCAATTTTCCAAGTAAGAAATTTATTATTATTGAAAGAAGTACATCTTTTATTATTAAAAATAATTTCATGCATTTAAACTACTTATGCTTAATTATTATTAACTATAAATCTTACAAAATTTTTATATATAAATATATATTAACCACGGAAATACACTAAAAACACACAAAACAAATAATTAAATAAATACAAATATGTAAATGCGAGGGGTGAGAGCATACTCGAATTGATTTGGGCTTAAAACCCAAGAAAACTCTTCCAAAACTGCTTAAAAAATCAAGCCCAAACAGTAAGGGCCTAAACAAAACCAGCCCAATATGCTGGGTTGAGAAGCAGGTCGGAAATCGGGTCGAGTGGATCTCAAACATGGTAGGGGAGAGGCACGGGTCCAGCAACTCCAACACGTACTATTTCGCTTCCTTACAAAAGGCCTTTTTTGTAGTCATTCATTTCTACTGATTTTTCCAAAAAAAAACTTTGGAAAGAAAGCATGGAAATACGTGTGTACATGTTTTACGGTGAAAAAGAAACAGTTATGACATTTAATTTCTACAGTGTGATTATTTTATAAACTGTTTTTACCACACGAGAAAATGCGATTTACACCTTTATAAATCTTTTGAAAGATGTAAATTATTTTATAAATTTCATGAAGGTGATGATATATAAAATTGTGAGCCTCATGGATATAAATATGAAATATTTCAAATTTCTTTGAATAAGATCCATGAAAGCTATGGTACGGTTTTTATACTGTTTTGAAACTTAGGCATCCGAGTTTCATGCATCGTACTATTACTGTTACTGTCACGTAGCTGATTGACTTGCCAGTCATCAGCGTCCCGGATGTCACTTGGCAAGTGTACACCGAGGACAATCTATAAATCATGGCCATAGATCTTACAGTATACTATTACTGTGTCCATTAGTGGACGATGATAACATGATTTAATTGTAGGGTGATGCGTAGTCTCCACTTACTGATTTTTGTTACTGAATGGATTTACTGAAATCTTGTTTACTGAACTGCACAGTGAATTACTGTTTACTGAACTGAACTGTACTGAATATTGTTTATTGAGCTAAACCGTACCAAAAACACTATAGTACTGAACTATACTGTATTGAGAAATATTGTTTTACTGAACTATACTGTACTGAAAGCTACTGTTTACTGAACTGAAACTTACTATTTACTGTTTACTGAACTGGTAGTTACTGATTTCTGTTTACGGTTTACTGAAATGGTAGCTACTAATTGCCGTTTACCGAACTGAAAGCTACTGTTTAATGAAATAAAACCTACTGACTTCTGTTTACTGAACAGAATTGTACCTAACACTGTTCACTGAAATAGAAAGGAAATTACTGTTATTGAGAAAGGATATTTTGAAAACATTTTTCTTAAAAAGAAATAATTACTAAACTGTTATTCAGTGATTTGGTATTTATAGGCTACCATACTGAAAAGATTGTTTACTGTAACTACTGTTTTATTACTGTACTGTCACGTGTTTTGAAACTGGTGTACTGAAGTGATATAATAAAATGAGTTATACCATATTTATAATCATGAGAAAGGAGAAGGAAATTGTTTTGAAATAAAACAATTAAATTATTACTCTCTATAGTTGCTTTGGGTTTCCGAAACAAGACAGATATTTCAAATTACTTTCCATGCTCCATCTGGATTTCCCGATCGACTATAGTATCATTCCTTTACTGTGCTTAGTACACCTTTAGGAAATACGTGTTTTTACAGCATATAGATAGCTGAATATCAAGAATTGCATATAACTCCTTTACTGAGTCGTGGATTGCTCACTCCTTATTGTTAACATTTCAGATTTTCTACGACTGCGAGATTTTGCATTTGTGAATCTTGGTTGCGCATCTGAGGAAAATACGGTAGCTCAATTTAAAAGTGAGGTACAATCATTTATTTCTTGTATTCAAATTTATCCACAGTACTATTCTCTTGTAAATTAAGATAGGAGATGTATATGATATTACCTTTTAATGTGTTATAGTTTTGATGATAAAGGAAAGTAAAGCATCGCAGACAGCCCAACTGTTAAAATTGTGTAATAATACGTGTATTATTGTGTTTATTGGATTGTTACATATTATCATCCTATTTTATCATTTATTATTATTATTATTATTATTATTATTATTATTATTATTATTATTATTATTATTATTATTATTATTATTATTATTATTATTATTATTATTATTATCTTTGTAACTAATTTTAATTTTAGTTTTATAATATGTCTTATTTTATTTTTAGACTAAATATAAGCTATTAGTTATCGAAAACTCTTTCTAGACCATCTATTAAGCTGGTGAGGCCTTGAGAGAACTTTCTAACCTAGAAATTTTCAAGAAAATTACTTAAACGTAATTCTCTTGATATTTCATCATTGGAGTATTTCATATTCGCATTCATTATCATTTTAATATCTAATTCTAGTTTCTTCATTTATTTTCCTTCCTTATTTTGTTATCTACTAATGTTATTTTTGTTTTATTATTATGAACCATTAATATCTTTTGTAATTTTGTAACTAATTGTTTTATTGTAATTTTATAATAAATTTATTTTTAAAATGAATATAAATTATTTGTTATTAAAAATCCTATTTAGACATTCCATTGTGCTGGTAAAGCCTTGGATAGAATTTTTCTCACCTCAAGATCTCTAAAGGTATTACTTAAGTGTAGTCCTTTAAGAATTCTTTCGGTAAATTCATTTTTATATTTTAATAAATTTTTATATGATTAATACATCTTAATTTCAATTCAATCCTAATATTGGCATACGAAAATTAACAAGCAAATAAATAATACATCAAACATATGAATGTCTACATAATCAAATTATATCATTTATATTATCTATGCTAAGCATCGAAGCCACTTTTTCACATTAATTTTCTTAAGTTTCTATTTTAATTTTGCCTAAACTATTATCTCACCCAAATATCTCATTAAAATAATTATAAATTAAATTAAATTAAATTAATGGGATACCTAAAAAATATTAAAAAAAATTGCAGTGGGATCACGTGATTCTTACCCCCACCTTGCAAAAACCGTTCAATTGCAAAAGCCTTCTCACTTTATTCTTCTGACAGCCAAATTTCAATTTCTCCTTTACAATGCCGCTCACTCGTATTGTCTATCATCTCAACGACTGGTGATAATGGAACTTGGGCGGCAGCTTGTGACAAGGGTTGGAAACAACAAGGCCGGCATTGAAAACGAGTTACAATGGCAGCTCTTTTTTTTTCTTTAAACAGCATACTGTAAAGATGTTGCAGTAGGACGACAATTGCTTGGTGATGATGACAACAAGAAAAGAAGCAGTGCTGAAGCGGCAATAGGTGCGTGAGTGGCTTTGACACAGCAAACGGTGAAGCTGTTGTAGACACCTCATTTTGTCCGGGTTGTGAAAAAATAATAATTTGTAAATTTTTGAATTGATATTTTGAATTAACATCTAGAAAAATTAGGATTAACATTGTTAGGATTATTTAAATTAGAAATATTTAATAGATTAGGATAATTTTATTAATATAAGATAAATAGTAATATAAATTAGGATTTATTAGATAATTATAAATTAAAATATTTTTAGGATAAGATAATTAGATTTTTTAGGATAATTAATATTGAAATTGATAAGATTAGATTAGGATTAACATAAAAATTAAAAAGATAAAATATTAAAAATAAAAGATAATTAATAGAATAGGTTTAGTTGTATTAGGACTCTAACAAGTTTATGACTATAAAAAGGGTTAAACCCATGACTTAAGGAGAGGAAAAAAGAATTCTGAGAAAAAAAACTTGACCAATTTGCTGCCATCATTACCCGTTTGCACTTCTACGCTTTTACTCATCTCAAAATCGAACCAAACCCAACCCCGTACCATCGCCGAACCTAGTTTCGTTGCTTCATCACCACCACCCGTTATATTCTTGCCCCTATATTGCCGGATCTTCATCATTACTGGCTGCAATCTTGCTCCATTCTGCACTGCTTCAAAGACCGAACTTCCGCTTTTTTGCTCGATCAAGCTTCCTTGTATTGATTCCGCTCATCGCTGTTCCCCTGTTTTATCATCATCGTCGCCCTGTTGCGTTCAGCCAGCCTTTGCTTATCGTTGTTGCAGCCCTGCTCTAACATCGCCAATCACCATCGTCTTCATCAAGTTAGTTTACAACCGCACCTCTGTTCCTCATCATTCCACGTGAGTTGCAACTAGGAAATACCAAGAAGCAAGCTCAGTTTCAGCCCTTTCACAGGTTAGTAAAAGGATGTTTTATTAATTAATGAGTAATGCATGATTGTTGGGTTAAGTATATTGGCATTAATTGTTTATATGATAATTAATAGTTGATAGTTTAACATATAAATAATGTGGTAACAATTTGTACGTTAATATTTATTTTGATAATAGCTAATTTCTGTTTTAATATTAATTTGATAATAATTTGTTAATTAATAATTTGATAAAAACTAATAATTTGTAAAATAAAGAATAAATTTACAATTAATTTGATTGGCATATAATATTAGTAATTTAATAAAATTATAAAATATGGAGAGAGATTGAAATAATTCCGATGATGGAATCTTCGAGGCGATTGCGAAAGAGTAACACTCGAGGAATTCCTAGGTAAGAGAATTCTTTTTAAGTCTATCCAGAACGATGGAAGATTTAGAAGGTATTTTCAAAAATAAATAAATAATAAAGATAATAACATAATAATAAGATTTATTAAATAATAAAGATAAAATAAATAATAATAAATAAAAATTAATGAATGATAAATAATAATTCCGATGATGGAATCTTTGAGGTGATTGCGAATGAGTAACACTCGAAGAATTCTTAGGTGAGAAGATCTTTCTAGGTTTATCCAGAATGATGGAAGACTTAGAAGGCATTTTCAAAATAAACGAATAATAAATAAATATAAAAACATAATAACATTCTAATAAAGATAAAATAATAAATAATAAAATAATAATTCCGATGATGGAATCCTTAAGGCGATTGCGAATGAGTAACACTTGAGGAATTCCTAGGTGAGAGGGTTCTTCTAAGTTTATCCAGAATGATGGAAGATTTAGAAGATATTTTCAATATTAAATGCCAAAATCCTTAAAAAATATTAATAAATAATATATAAAAAATAATAATAATATTTAAAATAAATAAATACAAATAATAAAAATAATTAAATAAAAAAAATATAAATTAAGGAATAATAAAATTCTAAAATACTTCCGACGATGGAGCTCTTCATGGGAGTCGAATGGTACCCCTTGAATACTCTTGAGGTGAGAAGATTTTTTAAGAGTTCATCCAGAATGATGGAGGATTCTTAAAAGAATTTTCAATATTTAAACAATAAAATATAAAGGCCACATAACTAAGACTAAGTTAAAATAATACAAGATTAAAATGGTACCAACTTTGGGCGTTGTAGGGGTGCTATAACCTTCCCTACACGTAAATGAACTCCCGAACCCAAAACTTAAAATATAGACCAGTCTTAGAGTCATTAGGTGGCCAATCACACCTAGGTTAAAAAAAAAGATTGGTGGCGACTCCATATGTTTAATGTCTAGCGTCCTAGGTCTAGGAAACGCTATGACAGCTTGGCGACTTCGCTGGGGACATCAAAGTGAGTCGAGCCATAATTTGATCTTGTGTTATACTAAGTCTAAATTTTTGATGGCCTAAAATTTGTTGGAATTTATTGCACTAATCTTATTTGATGTTCTCTTTGATTTGTTTAGTGTTTTGAAGAGTTGGTTAAAATAAAGTTCCCTCTCACACACCACACCTTGCATTTGCATACATAAAGCTCTCGACCCGAGCTCAGTCCTTTCTAGGAGGGAGTAGAGTAGCTACCGCTCTCGTGAAGTGGTAACCTCCGCATGGGCTATCCAAATACTCCCACTCAAATTGAACCTTTTCCGTTTGTAGCCTGTCATGGGTGAGGATTGGGGTGCCTTACTAGTCCAGAGTGGACGACAGTGAGGAACAATTTGGGAACTTTTAGTAACTATTATATCCAAACCTAGCATATAAAAAGCCTAAGAGCCAACCCTTAAGTTAGAACCTTGATTATCCGTGAAGTAGTAAGCCAAAGTTAGGACACATGAGGGAACAAAATCCCAATATCTTTCCCATAGTTGCATTCTCATGCATTGTCATATCATATAAAAGAAGGCTTTTTACATAACAATTTGTTAATTGATTGAACCTCAGTTACATCCATGGAGGATTTATCAAGCGTTAAAGTCACACCTTTCCCCACTGAGAATTCCAACAGTGTCAGAATCAGATCTGAAGAAGCTCAACGAAGAGAAGGAGACTGTTTACCTCAAGAATTTATATCACCACTCCCTGAAAAAGTTCACCTGGATCTCAAACAAAATGATTTTACTGAGTTCATTGATCTTTGGAAGCTTTGGAGTCTTTCAAAAAAAGAAGATTTTGAAAAGAAGTACGGTGACATAGCATTATTAATTGCAGTTACTGTAGACAAAGACTTGATTAGAGCTATAACGCAATTTTGGGACCCTTCCTATAGATGCTTTGTTTTTAATGAAGTTGACATGGTTCCAACGATTGAAGATTACTCACTCTTACTCCGCATCCAGTGTTCCAATGCAGATAAGATATATTGGAAGAACAAGAAGATCGGTTATCGTAGGAAGCTCGCTGGAATGATGAATGTTAGTTTGCCAGAAATTGATAAATGGGTGAGACAGAAAGGAGGGCAAGATTATGTGCCTTGGGATTTCTTACGAGATCACATCAGGAAGAATATAGAGAATGATCAAAGTATGAGCATGATGGCATTGGCAATATATGGCTTGGTGGTCTTTCCCAAAGTCTTGGGATATATAGATGTCACAGTGATAGATTTCCTTGATCAAGTTGAGCATGGAGTTAATCCCGTTCCAACTATTCTAGCTGAAACTCTCAGATCTTTGAGCTTTTGTCGACGAAATGGGGAAGGACGCTTCATCGGCTGTGCCCAATTATTATACCTTTGGATAAGAAGTCATCTTGTATGCGATAAAAGTGAATTTCGCAGAGCTTTCCTTAATACTAGCTTCCCTATCAAGGAATTTTGCAAGAGTCAATGGCCAAAACCCAAATCCAACAATGAGTGGGTCTCAATTTTTCGCAAGCTTTCTAGTACCAGTCAAGAGATAGTATGGATGGCACCTTGGATGCGACATGATGCCGTATTGTTTAGTTGTGGGGGTCAACCATGGGTTCCACTTTTGGGGCTGTGGGGTGCTATCAGTTATGCACCAATAATGGTAAGGAGACAGGCAGGCTATGAACAATTCATTCCTATGACCAAAGGACTGGATAAATTGGAATTTGCATACACTGAAGCAGGAGCTTTGAAAAAGATTGAAGAAGTTATAAAGGTTTGGAAACAAACTTTGAGGATCGATCAAGGAAGACTTACTAATGATGTGACTCCAGAGTATGCGGTGTGGCACATGAGGAGAGCTAAGGATGTGGTAGTTCCTAAAGAATAAAGTTAGATCAATCAACAGAACCTACTCCACGAGACCCCATGATAGATTTGGAAATTTCTAAGAGAAAGCTTCAGGAAGAGAAAGAACAACTTGAGCAAGAAAATAAGAAGCTCAAAGTAGATATGAAGGAAGAATCTAGACAGTGTAACCAGACAATCAAGAAAGTTGACCAAGAAAAGAAGGAATTAACAGAACTAGTCACCAGACTGAGAAGGGAATTGTCCAAATCCGAAAATAGGCGATTGAAGCAAGAAAAAGAGCAGTTGAAAACAGAAGTGCAGACAAAAAAGCAAGAAAATGAACAATTGAAAGATGAAATACAAAAAACGAAGCTTAAGCAAGAAGAACTTCAAACAGAGAAAGATTTGGTGCAAGCACAGATGCAAGCCGCACTTTCTGAAACCCAAGAATATAGACAGGCACTTCAACAATTGATTCACGAAGTGACTACTCTAAGAGAAGAATGTGATGGTTGGAGGAAAGCTGAGGGATCTCAACTGTTATTGAAGATGTTCCAGCAGTTCAACCTAGCCGCGCGCAAAGCCAGAGAAATGGAAGAAAGGATAGAAGAGATAAAACCAGGGATAAGCCCTATTTCAGATCATGGGAGACAATTAGAGCAGTTACTTGATGAGGTGCAACATCACTATAGCCTGATCAAGAGGCTATTATGGAGACCATAGGTCCTCTTTATGTAGTAGATTTCATTTTATGCTTATGTTAGGCTACAAGTTCTTTAGATTTTCTCTTGGATGTAATCTCAGATTTTTTAATAATAAAGGTTCTTTCATTTAACAAATAATTATGTTCCAAGTCTTCTTTGCATACATGCATAAATTCATTCATAACAAAATAAGAATAAAAGGACTAATGTTGGGATGTATATCAATCACAAAGGTCTCGAGGTGACAAGATCCAAAGTGGCAAGTCGATCTACTCAACATCCATATAGTACCCGTCTTCGAAGTAAACAAATGGAGAATGAACAGTCTGCAAGAGTTGAGAAGATGGAGAGAATGCAAGAAGAAATGAGAGAACAAGTGGCAGGAGAATTGGAAGAAATGAGGAAGCAAATGTTCGAGATGATGCAAATGATGAAAGCTATGACAAAAGGGAAAGCTGTTGTCGAAACATCCTCCTCAAAAGATGAAGGCGGGTCTCATGAATTCAGTGCTGAACCAGTTTATCCACCAGGGTTTACCCCGCCACAGAATTCTCATGGCGTAACTATTCAAGGTCATTCACCAGCTGTAGAGCAACCATTTATTCCTATGGGGCAACAAAGAAATCAAGCTCAAGTGGAATCAAACCTTGGAGGAGGCTTTGTGAACCCTTTATATGTTCCAAATCTAGACGATCCTCTGGAACAGGAAAAGCTGAGAAGAAAAACTTCTGAACCTGTAGAAGATAAAGAAATTCAGCTTAAATATGATTTGTTAGAAGAAAGATTGAAGGCCATAGAAGGGAAAGATAATTTTGATTGCAGTGATGCAAGTGAACTGAGTCTAGTTCCTGATTTGGTGATTCCGCCAAAATTTAAAGTTCCTGAATTTTCAAAATATGATGGAACGACATGCCCTGTGACTCACATCACAATGTTCTGTCGGAAAATGGCTGGGTATACGAACAATGAAAAGTTGCTAATCCATTGCTTCCAAGATAGTTTGACAGGATCTGCAGCTAGATGGTATGTTCAACTCGATAAAGAGCGAATTCGCTCTTGGAAAGATTTGGCTAGAGCTTTTAAAGCCCAGTATAAACATGTAGTGGATATGGCCCCAGATAGGTTATCTCTTCAGAATATGGAAAAGAAGTCGAGTGAAGGCTTTAAGGAATATGCACAGAGATGGAGAGACATGGCTACCCAAGTCTACCCACCTCTCACAGAAAAAGAGACGACCATGCTGTTCATTAATTCGCTTCGAACACCTTATTATGAAAGGCTTGTTGGCAATGCAACAAAAGACTTTGCAGATTTAGTGGTAGCAGGGGAAATGATTGAAAATGCAATAAAGAATGGGAGAATTGAAGCAAGTGATGCTCCAAGTTTCAGGAAAGGGGCAAACTTCAAGAGGAAAGAAGGGGAAGCCAACAACATCAGCTTTGGAAGTAGGCAACCAAGCAATGTTCCTTACCATGCTCGATCCAACTACAATTCTTACCCTACCAGCAACAATGTATCACAAAGCCCCTACTCTTATCAACCAATGCCCCAAAATCCATACCCTCACCAATCGGTGTCCCAACCTCCAACCTATCGTCCAATAACCCCATTCACTCCACAAACACAATACCAAGCCAACAATTCAGGCCACAACCCAGGAAGATCTTGGAATAATCAAAACAAATACCAATTCGATCCTATCCTCAATAACCTACACTGAACTGCTACCACAACTCATTGAAAAACGCCTAATAGCACCAGTCCACATTGAGCCATTTAAACCTCCTTTTCCTAAATGGTATGATCCCAATGCTCATTGTGATTATCATTATGGGATCATCGGTCATTCGACGAAAATTGCACGGGCTCAAGTACAAAGTTCGTGATCTTATAAAAGCAGGAATTTTGAACTTTGATGTTGAAAAAGAACCAAATGTAGTTGGAAATCCTTTACCGGATCATGGAGGAAAAGTCAATGCTATTATTGAAGGAAAAATATGTTGGGTTAAGGGTAGCATCGATGAAGTCAAGACACCAATGGAAAGGGTAATGGATGCAATGATAAAAGCAAAGATGATTCAACCTGCTAATATGGGATTGGGAGTTGAAGAAGAGAACAGTGAAGAAACCTTTTGCAAATATCATGGACAATCAGTTGGTCATACCATTCAATTTTGTGAACAATTTCGAGAGAAAGTACAGATGATGATGAATGAGGGTACAATAGAATTTTATGAGGAAACGGCTGAAGATGCAGTTGTTGCTATGGCAGAAGATTCAAAAAAGGATCACCCTTTTGAAGGAATAGAGCCAGTGACCATATTTTGTAAGAAGAAACCAGCACTTAATACTACTCCAATGGTTCCCAAAGTCACCATCAAAGTTCCAAAACCATTCCCATATAGGGATGATAAAGCAGTTCCATGGAACTATAATTGCAGTATTGTAACTCAAAATGCATCAGATGTTAATAGTGCTGCGATGTCTGGGAATCTAACAAATGAAGGTGGGATAACCCGCAGTGGGCGTTGCTATACACCCCAAATGCTGATGTCACAGAAAGGGAAAGAGGTTGAAGAGGTTCTGTTGAAGGATGACAAAGGAAAGACAGTAATACCTGCGGAACTTAAGCAATCCGTGACAGAAAGAGAAGCTTGTGAATTCCTAAAGTTCATCAAGCATAGTGAGTATAGTGTTGTAGAGCAACTGAATAAACTGCCGGCTCGCATAACAATGCTCTCTTTATTGCTAAATTCAGAGCCACATAGGAATGCCTTGCTAAAGGTACTCAATGAAGCACATGTGGCACATAACATTTCGGTAGAAAAGTTAGATAGATTGGTGGGAAATATCACGGCTGATAATTTTATCTCATTTAGTGATGATGAGATTCCTCCTGATGGAAGAGGTAGCACCAAGGCTTTGCATATAACTACCAAATGCAAAGATCATATCATACCACGGGTCCTTATTGACAATGGCTCAGCTCTGAATGTAATGCCAATGGCTACTCTATCTAAGTTACCAGTTGATAAGTCTCACATGAGAAGAAGCCACACGATAGTCAAAGCTTTTGATGGTACTCGTCGAGAGATAATAGGAGAGATTGAATTGCCTATCGAGATTGGGCCACATGTATTCAACATTGAGTTCATAGTGATGGATATCACCCCCTCATACAATTGTCTTTTAGGAAGACCATGGATTCATCAAGCTGGTGCAATCCCTTCAACTTTGCATCAAAAGATTAAATTTGTCATGGATGAACACTTAGTGACTGTGAATGCTGAAGAGGATATGATTGCCACAACCTTCTTGTCAACACCATATGTGGAAATCGCAGAAAATGCCGTCGAATGTTCTTTCAGATCTTTGGAGTTGGTCAATGCCACTTTTGTAGGAGAAGGATCTACTGTGCCCGTGCCACGATTGTCTAGGGTTACTAAAGCAGGTGTTTGTCAGATTGTAGGAAAAGGATGCCGTGCTGGGTCAGGCTTGGGAAAGAGGCTGCAAGGGATCAGGATGCCGGTGAAGGTCATCATGAAAAAAGATAGGTTTGGCTTAGGCTATAAGCCAAAAGGGTTTGAGATGGAGAGGTTTGTTGAGGAAAAGAGGAAGAAAAGGAGGGCCGCTTTCAACGAGGAGGATCTGGAAACTGAACCAATGGTATTCCCTCCATTGTATGATATCTTCCATTCAGCAGGATATGTCTATCCTGGAGTGAATAGTTCCGCATTGGAAAAGGCTTTTGAAGAACTTTCTATCCAGATGGTACATAAAGAAGAATTGGAGAGAATATTGAGATGTTAGAAGTACTTCCTTGCCCACCAGGTTTTGAGTTGAAGAATTGGAGTGCTGTTGAGATCCCTACTGTCTATAAGACTTCTTCAAAGTAATGCAATAAATCCTTTCTCAATGCTTATGCCCAAAAGCATTAGAGACCTTATGTAGGGCGTTTATTCAATTTCAATAAAATAAAAGCATGATGCATTTGCTCATATCTTTTTCCATTTTTTTTCCTTTTCTCTTCTTTTGCATTCGTTTCTTTTTGCCTATACACTTCTCTATATTTTCCTATTTGTTGCCCAATGCCAGGTGTACAAATGATGAATACACAGACAATTATAATGATGATCCAGGATTTGACTTTGAGAGGTCAAGTTGTGTGGGTGAACTTAATGAAGATGAGAATTCTGATGATTATGCTTTGCCTCCCGATCTATTGAGATTAGTAGAGCAAGAAGAAAAACAAATCATGCCTCATAAGGAATCTACCGAGGTCATCAATTTAGGAGATGAAGAAGTCAAGAAAGAAGTCAAGATCGGAACTTCCATCTCATCTTCTACACGAAAGAATCTGGTGAATTTGCTCCATGAGTTCCAGGATGTATTTGCATGGTCATATCAAGACATGCCTGGTTTAGACACAGACATTGTGGTACATAAATTACCCCTGAAACCAGAATGTAAACCAGTTCAACAAAAGTTAAGAAGAATGAAGCCAGACATGCTTTTGAAGATCAAAGAAGAAGTTAAAAAGCAATTTGATGCTGGTTTTCTGGAAGTGGCAAGATACCCTCAATGGGTAGCAAACATTGTCCCTGTTCCGAAAAAAGATGGGAAAGTACGAATGTGTGTCGATTACAGGGATCTGAATCGGGCTAGCCCAAAAGACAACTTTCCATTGCCACATATCGATACTTTGGTTGATAATACTGCTAGGTACTCCCTCTTCTCTTTCATGGATGGTTTTTCAGGTTACAACCAGATCAAGATGGATAAAGATGATATGGAGAAAACTACATTCATTACGATGTGGGGGACTTTCTGTTACAGAGTCATGCCATTTGGATTAAAGAATGCAGGGGCAACTTATCAAAGAGCTATGGTAACTCTATTCCATGATATGATGCACAAGGAGATGGAAGTATATGTGGATGATATGATTGCCAAATCCCATAAAGAAGAAGATCATGTGGTCAATCTCAAGAAGTTATTTGAAAGATTGAGAAAGTTTCAACTCAAGTTGAACCCTGCCAAGTGCACGTTTGGAGCAACTTCTGGAAAATTGTTGGGATTTATTGTTAGTGAAAAAGGCATTGAGGTGGACCCAGACAAAATACGTGCTATTCAAAACTTGCCTCCACCACGTACTCAAAAAGAAATAAGGGGTTTTCTTGGAAGGTTGAATTACATTGCTCGCTTCATTTCTCAATTAACGGCCAAGTGTGATCCAATTTTCAAACTCCTACGAAAGAATGATAAGGGGGATTGGGATAAAGACTGTCAGGCAGCTTTTGATAAAATTAAGGAGTATCTCTCAAGTCCACCAGTATTAGTCCCTCCTGTTCCAGGGAGGCCTCTCATCCTCTACTTAACAGTGCATGAAAAATCGATGGGATGTGTACTGGCGCAACATGATGCTACAAGTAGAAAAGAAAGGGCTATTTATTACTTGAGCAAAAAGTTTACTGACTATGAATCCAAGTATTCATCCTTGGAAAAGATGTGTTGTGCTTTGGCCTGGGCAGCTCATAGACTCAGACAGTACATGTTGTATCATACCACTTGGTTGATCTCAAAATTAGATCCTGTCAAGTACATATTCGAGAAGCCTTCTCTATCTGGAAGAATAGCAAGATGGCAAGTATTGCTTTCTGAATACGATATTGTGTACGTGTCACAGAAAGCCATCAAAGGGAGTGCCATTGCGGAATTCCTTGCAGAACGAGCTTTAGAAGATTATGAGTCCATAAATTTTGACTTCCCAGATGAAGACTTAATGGCTGTCATGCAAGTTGATGAGGATCAAGTAGAAAAGGATACATGGAAGATGTACTTTGATGGTGCATCAAATGCCCTGGGGCATGGCATTGGAGCTGTCTTGATATCACCAAAAGGAGATCAATGCCCATTCACTGCAAGATTGAATTTCAATTGCACCAATAACGTGGCAGAATACGAAGCTTGTGCCATGGGGCTTCAGGCTGCTATTGAAAAGAAAATCAAAAAGATGGAAGTCTATGGTGATTCAGCTTTAGTAATCTACCAATTGCGAAGAGAATGGGAAACAAGAGACTCAAAGTTACTTCTCTACCGTGACTTCATAGTTAAGTTGGTTGAACAGTTTGAGGAAATTCAATTTAATCATTTACCTCGGGAAGAGAACCAAATGGCTGATGCTTTAGCCACCTTAGCTGCAATGTTTAAAGTGGATTCTAATGCCGAAATTTATCCCATTAAGCTAAGGATACAAGAGTCTCCTGCACATTGTTGCAATGTTGAAGAGGAAGTTGATGGAAAACCATGGTATTATGATATTTTGAGATATTTGAAATATCAACAATACCCAGATTCGATCTCTGAAAACGATAAAAGAACATTGAGAAGACTGGCAATGAATTTCTTGGTAGATGGTGAAGTCTTGTACAAAAAAGGAAAGGATCAAGTGCTCTTGAGGTGTGTAGATGCTGTTGAAGCAAGAAGAATTCTTGAAGAAGTTCATGAAGGAGTTTGTGGGACCCATGCTAATGGTCAGAGATTGGCTAAACAAATTATGAGGGCAGGTTATTATTGGATGACTATGGAAGGTGATTGCATTAAGTATGCCAGAAGGTGCCATAAATGCCAAATATATGCAGACAAGATGCATGCTCCTCCGTTGCCTTTGCATGTAATGGCAACTCCTTGGCCTTTCTCTATGTGGGGTATGGATGTCATTGGGCCTATTACTCCAAAAGCTTCGAATGGACATCGTTTCATCTTTGTGGTCATCGATTATTTCACAAAATGGGTAGAGGCAGCTTCATATGCTAATGTGACGAAAGCTGTGGTGTGTAGGTTTATCAAGAAAGAGATAATATGCCGATATGGTCTTCCAGAAAGAATCATCTCAGACAATGCACTTAACCTAAATAACACAATGATGAAAGAAGTGTGCAGTCAGTTCAAAATCAAACACCACAATTCAGCACCATATCGTCCGAAGATGAATGGAGCAGTAGAAGCAGCTAACAAGAATATAAAGAAGATCGTTAGCAAGATGACAAAAACATATAGGGATTGGCATGAGAAATTACCATTTGCCTTGCATGCTTATCGCACTTCAGTTCGTACATCTACTGGGGCCACCCCATTTTCATTGGTATATGGAATGGAAGCAGTATTACCTATCGAGGTAGAAATCCCGTCATTACGAGTATTGATGGAGGTTGAATTAGAAGAAGCTGAATGGGTCCGTTGTCGTTATGAACAACTAAATTTGATCGAAGAAAAAAGGTTTAAGGCTCTTTGTCATGGGCAATTGTATCAAAAGAGGATGATGCGAGCTCATAATAAGAAAGTTCGTCCTCGACATTTTCAGGAAGGAGAATTGGTATTAAAGAAAATTCTACCAAATCAGCCAGATCCTCGTGGAAAATGGGCACCAAATTGGGAAGGCCCTTATGTGGTGAAGAAAGCTTTTTCAGGAGGGGCATTGTTACTTAGTGAAATGGACGGAGATGATTTACCAAATCCAATAAATTCAGATGCAGTGAAGAAATACTATGCCTGAAGAAAAAAAAGAATTCAAGTTGAAAACCTGAAAAGGCGGCTTGAATTCAAAAAAAAAAACCAAAAAAAAAAAACAACAAAAGAAATTTCAAGTTGAAAACCTGAAAAGGCGGCTTGAATTCAAAAAAAAAGAAAAAAAAAAAACAAAAAAAAAAAAAAAGAAAAAAAAAAAAAAAAAAAAAAGAAATTTCAAGTTGAAAACCTGAAAAGGCGGCTTGAACAAAAAGAATAATTGGGCCAAAGATTGAAAAGAGGAATGTCTCATAGTGAAGGGGGCAAAGTTCTGATCTAAAGGTTCTTGGAAGATTATGGACATCTACTAATGAGGCTTCTAAAGCAAAATTCTGTGATGATGGGTTTGTAGTTGTCCGGGTATTCATTATTTGTGACTCACTAGCCATTGCTTTTGTACTTATCCCTATCAATTCTTGAAAATGTTCACTTGTTATTCAAATAAATATACCTTGTTCAAATAAATACACCATCGTGTTCTTATCTTATTCATCTTGCTTTTGTTCTAATTGGAATTGAATAGCGTACTATAGGGTCTTTAAAGAAAAAAAAAGGGTGTTTGCATTACATTGAAGGAAATACAAAGGGATGATGATTGCCAACATTACTTGGGGCAAAAACATGAAAGATAAAGATTGATTCAATAGAAGTATGACACTGATCTCGAGCGAGGCAAGAATAGTGGAAGAATGGAAATTGGAATGTGGGGGTTAATCTTGGAGGACATTAAAACGAAGATTCTAACTAAAAACTGATTTTTAACATTTGCATCATACATTTAGGTTATAGGCATTCACTTCATGATAGGAATGTTGTCAATTTCATTACTTTCACATTAACATAAAAAAAAAAAGAGTCAGTGTTGCATGGACATTTGCATTATTTGACATACATTTACATTTGCATTATTTAGGTGCATACATTGAAGGAAATAGATTAAAACTTGAGAGGTCGAAATTCTTGGAAACGAAATTTTGAATCTTATGTCGTGTTGTGATATTAAGACTATTGGATTTGGTATATTAGTGAGTGATAAGAACAAGGTTATTTTCAAAGTTCAATGCCTCTGGTGAGAGGAGCACAAGGTTATGTTTCAAGTTTCATTGCCTCTGGTGAGAGGAGCACAAGGTTATTTTTCAAAGTTTCATTGCCTCTGGTGAGAGGAGCACAAGGTTATGTTTCAAGTTTCATTGCCTCTGGTGAGAGGAGCACAAGGTTATTTTCAAAGTTCAATGCCTCTGGTGAGAGGAGCACAAGGTTATTTTTCAAAGTTTCATGCCTCTGGTGAGAGGAGCACAAGGTTATTTTCAAAGTTTCAATGCCTCTGGTGAGAGGAGCACAAGGTTATGTTTCAAAGTTTCAATGCCTCTGGTGAGAGGAGCACAAGGTTATGTTTCAAAGTTTCATGCCTCTGGTGAGAGGAGCACAAGGTTATTTTTCAAAGTTCAATGCCTCTGGTGAGAGGAGCACAAGGTTATTTTCAAAGTTTCAATGCCTCTGGTGAGAGGAGCACAAGGTTATGTTTCAAGTTTCATTGCCTCTGGTGAGAGGAGCACAAGGTTATTTTTCAAAATCTTACAGCCTCTGGTGAGAGGAAGTAATTGTTTCTCAAAAATTGTAAGTAAAAAATAAAAAAATAAAAAAAATAAAAAAGGTAAATCCGAACAAAATAGTTGTCTAATTGTCTTTGCACAATTCCTGATTTTCAGAAAATGTGCAAAGAGGGGCAGCTGTAGACACCTCATTTTGTCCGGGTTGTGAAAAAATAATAATTTGTAAATTTTTGAATTGATATTTTGAATTAACATCTAGAAAAATTAGGATTAACATTGTTAGGATTATTTAAATTAGAAATATTTAATAGATTAGGATAATTTTATTAATATAAGATAAATAGTAATATAAATTAGGATTTATTAGATAATTATAAATTAAAATATTTTTAGGATAAGATAATTAGATTTTTTAGGATAATTAATATTGAAATTGATAAGATTAGATTAGGATTAACATAAAAATTAAAAAGATAAAATATTAAAAATAAAAGATAATTAATAGAATAGGTTTAGTTGTATTAGGACTCTAACAAGTTTATGACTATAAAAAGGGGTTAAACCCATGACTTAAGGAGAGGAAAAAAGAATTCTGAGAAAAAAAACTTGACCAATTTGCTGCCATCATTACCCGTTTGCACTTCTACGCTTTTACTCATCTCAAAATCGAACCAAACCCAACCCCGTACCATCACCGAACCTAGTTTCGTTGCTTCATCACCACCACCCGTTATATTCTTGCCCCTATATTGCTGGATCTTCATCATTACTGGCTGCAATCTTGCTCCATTCTGCACTGCTTCAAAGACCGAACTTTCGCTTTTTTGCTCGATCAAGCTTCCTTGTATTGATTCCGCTCATCGCTGTTCCCCCTGTTTTATCATCATCGTCGCCCTGTTGCGTTGCAGCCAGCCTTTGCTTATCGTTGTTGCAGCCCTGCTCTAACATCGCCAATCACCATCGTCTTCATCAAGTTAGTTTACAACCGCACCTCTGTTCCTCATCATTCCACGTGAGTTGCAACTAGGAAATACCAAGAAGCAAGCTCAGTTTCAGCCCTTTCACAGGTTAGTAAAAGGATGTTTTATTAATTAATGAGTAATGCATGATTGTTGGGTTAAGTATATTGGCATTAATTGTTTATATGATAATTAATAGTTGATAGTTTAACATATAAATAATGTGGTAACAATTTGTACGTTAATATTTATTTTGATAATAGCTAATTTCTGTTTTAATATTAATTTGATAATAATTTGTTAATTAATAATTTGATAAAAACTAATAATTTGTAAAATAAAGAATAAATTTGTACAATTAATTTGATTGGCATATAATATTAGTAATTTAATAAAATTATAAAATATGGAGAGAGATTGAAATAATTCCGATGATGGAATCTTCGAGGCGATTGCGAAAGAGTAACACTCGAGGAATTCCTAGGTAAGAGAATTCTTTTTAAGTCTATCCAGAACGATGGAAGATTTAGAAGGTATTTTCAAAAATAAATAAATAATAAAGATAATAACATAATAATAAGATTTATTAAATAATAAAGATAAAATAAATAATAATAAATAAAAATTAATGAATGATAAATAATAATTCCGATGATGGAATCTTTGAGTGATTGCGAATGAGTAACACTCGAAGAATTCTTAGGTGAGAAGATCTTTCTAGGTTTATCCAGAATGATGGAAGACTTAGAAGGCATTTTCAAAATAAACGAATAATAAATAATATAAAAACATAATAACATTCTAATAAAGATAAAATAATAAATAATAAAATAATAATTCCGATGATGGAATCCTTAAGGCGATTGTGAATGAGTAACACTTGAGGAATTCCTAGGTGAGAGGGTTCTTCTAAGTTTATCCAGAATGATGGAAGATTTAGAAGATATTTTCAATATTAAATGCCAAAATCCTTAAAAAATATTAATAAATAATATATAAAAAATAATAATAATATTTAAAATAAATAAATACAAATAATAAAAATAATTAAATAAAAAAAATATAAATTAAGGAATAATAAAATTCTAAAATACTTCCGACGATGGAGCCTCTTCATGAGAGTCGAATGGTACCCCTTGAATACTCTTGAGGTGAGAAGATTTTTTAAGAGTTCATCCAGAATGATGGAGGATTCTTAAAAGAATTTTCAATATTTAAACAATAAAATATAAAGGCCACATAACTAAGACTAAGTTAAAATAATACAAGATTAAAATGGTACCAACTTTGGGCGTTGTAGGGGTGCTATAACCTTCCCTACACGTAAATGAACTCCCGAACCCAAAACTTAAAATATAGACCAGTCCTAGAGTCATTAGGTGGCCAATCACACCTAGGTTAAAAAAAAAGATTGGTGGCGACTCCATATGTTTAATGTCTAGCGTCCTAGGTCTAGGAAACGCTATGACAGCTGTAATGAGGCCAGGCAAGGCTCAAGGAAGCTGGTGACACAGCAACTTGTTGAAGGCGAGCAGGGTTCTTCACGTAGTAACTGGACTGGCGGCTACGATGTAGATAGGGGGTTCGGTCTAAAACAACAGCAAGGCGAGGTGGAAAAGGGGCATGCTTGGCGGATGGTAGTAGCAATTCTTCACAGCAGCGACAGTGCAAAAGCAGTAAGCCGTCCCTCTTCTTTACGCCTCCTTTTTGCTTTTAAAGCCCTTTGTTTTACTTTTTATGTTATTTAAATAGACCTATGTTTTTTTTTTTTAATTTTTGGCAATACATAAAAATCAAGAATTAATCTTTTAGGAAATTTTTAGATTTTAAGAATAGGATCTTCTTTCCGTCAAATTCAAATTAATTTTCAATCTTTTAATGGTTTTATTTAATTCTACTTTCCTATCGAATTAATTCTGATTTCCTTCCCCTTTTTTTATTTTTTATCGAAAAAAAATAAAAAAAATCAAAATCAAAATTTATTTCTAAATTTAAATTAAAAAAATCAAAAAAATAAAACCAATAAAGAATAATAAAATAAAAATATATAAAAACTAATTAAGTAAAAATGTTTGAAAAAGATTTGGACAAAAATGGTATCTACACTTTACACCACTGAATTAACTCTTTGTGTTTTTAGAATCTTAATGTTGTTAAGAGCAGAAAAAATTGAAAGATTCAAAGAGGGAAATCTATATATACATATATATATATATATATATATATATATATTTATATTTATATTTATATAAAGATAAGGAAAGATTCACTAACATATATATAAAATAAATTGTTTTACACACTTTTCATAATTTCATGTAGGGCTCTAATTTTTGCAAACTAACAGATTTAACAACATACTCATATTTATCATGTACATAAATTTTTAAGTTAATTTGATATTTCAATCATTTTAATTGAGAATAGTAATTTTTTTCAATATATATTAATGGTTAAACTTTTATTATTATGAAAAAAAATAGTTAGATATCTTCGATTAACTTAAATTTTGACGTACATAATCTACATGAATAAAACATAAAACAATCAAATTAAAAATAATATAAATCTTATAAAAAAATATAAAAATGTGTGAAACCAAATTAATTTTCACATATATAATTGAATCCCTTCTCATTAAAGATAAGTTCAGAAAAATAAACAACAATTGATTTTTTTTCCTTATGTTGATAGATAAGCAATTTTTCCTTCAATCTATGTATAAATATATATATATATATATATATATTTATTTATATATATTTTGATCCACCATTGTTTGCCACGTGGCAAAACCGACATTATTGTTTGAAGGATTTGCCAATGTTCTGTTGACGTGTGAGTAGTGAGCACGTGTAGGGTATAAACAAACAGAACATTAAACGAACCGTTCGTGAACTCATTCAGTTTTGTTCGGTTAGATTCGTTTATTAAGCTTAACGAACGAACACGAATAATATTTTAGTGTTCGTTTGTTAAATGAATTGAACATGAATGGAGATATGATTCATTCGTTTTTGTTCGCGAATAGGCTTGTTCATGTTCGCTTGTTTAAAGTGTCATTGATTGTTCATTTGTTATTTGTTTATTTATGTTTGTTTATAATTTGTTCATTTAAAGTGTTATTTGTTGTTCGTTTGTTATTCGTTCATTTATTATTCGTTTGTTATTTATTAAAATACTAAAATTACTTATATTATATAAATTATATAATATATACCTTATTTTTAAGACATTAACCTAAAAAGTTAGTACCTAATTTTTAAATATATTTATACAATATAACCTTGGTGGCTTAAAAAATTAATAAAATATAATAATAAAATATTTATAAAATTAAATTAGTTAATTATACTCAAAATAATTATTTTTTTAAATTGTAAGCATAAAATACTTAAATAAATTAATAAAAGTCTCATAGTAAGTTAAAATTTTATTTTATAATCTCATCCATTGATCTTTTATATATATATATATATATATATATATATATATATAATATATATTATACATATGTGTATACACACACATATATATGGTACTTTAATATATGTATACCAATATATGTATATCTATATGGTACAAATTGTACTTAAAATAATAATAATCTATTTTAATAAAACATTGTTAAGTTAAGTTGTGTTGTATTTAAGATTCTGTATTAGATGATTTTAATTTTTAATTTAATCTTTATATAAGATTTTTAATATTTAATATTTGTTTGTTCTTGTGAATACTTGTTCATAGGGCTGTAAACGAACCGAACACGAACGAACAAATTGATGTTTGTGTCCATTCGTTTGTTTTTCAGTGCCGTTCGTGTTCGTTTGTGTTTGTTCGTTTGTTTGGTAGGGATTGTTCGTTAATGTTTGTGAACAGTTCGCAAACATGTAAACTAACGCGTTCGCGAACATATAAATGAATACGTTGACGAATGCGTTCGCGAACACATGTTCATGAACAAGTTTTAATAAGAACAAGCTAAATATTAAATATTAGAAATCTTACATAAAGATTAAATTTCACATGCAAATTGAAATCATCTAATACAAAATCTTAAATACAACTTAAGTCTACAATGTTTTATTAAAATTGATAATTACTATTTTAAGTACAATTTATATTATACACATATACATATATTGAAGTATCATTTATATGTGTGTGTATACACAAATATGTGTAACATATATATGTAAATGGTCAATGGATAAGATCATATTAATGAAATCTTAATTTATTATGAGACTTTTATTAATTTTATTTCAATACATTATGTTTAAAATTTTTAAAAAATATTTATTTTAAGTATAATTAACTAATTTAATTTTATAATTATATTTTATTAATTTTTTAAAGCAACAAAGTTATATTGTATAAATATATTTAAAAATTAGGTACTAATTTTTTAAGGTAATGTCTTAAAAATAGGGTATATATATATTATAACTTATATAATATAAGTAATTTTAGTATTTTAATAAATAACAATAAACTAACAATAAACGAACAAATAACAAACGAACAACAAATGATATTTTAAACTAACGAGCAATAAATGAACATAAACGAGCCTGTTCGCGAACAAAAACGAATGAACCATATCTCTGTTCATGTTCGGTTCGTTTAACAAATGAACACTAAAATATTGTTCGTATTCGTTCGCTAAGCTTAATAAACGAACATAAATGAACAAAAATCGAACGAGTTTACAAATGGTTCATCGAATATTCTGTTCGTTTACACCCCTACTTGTTCATGAACATGTGTTCATGAATGTATTCGTTTACATGTTCGTGAATGTATTTGTTTATATATTCGCAAACACATTTGTTTACATATTCACGAACTGTTCACGAATATTAACGAACAATCCCAACTAAATAAACGACTGAACACGAATGCACTCTTTAATAAACATGAATGACATTAAAAAATAAACGGATAAATATAGAGATATTAATTCATTCATTTGGGTTAAGTTTGTTTACAGTTCTAAGCACGTGGGTCCAGCTCTCTGCTGGTATGGACCAAGACCGAGATGACGACAATCGAGGAAGAAAGATAAACCGTAAACCGAAGTAGTTGGTTCGGAATTAGGGCCTTGTTGTATGCGAAACCAAATTAACGTTTATTTTGCCAGGTGAGGCAGTGATAAGTCTATAACTTCTTTTCAAGATATTGGAGCCCGTTTCATTTATAGCCTATAAGCAGACTCATTCTCTTTCTTTTTTCGATTTTTTTTTAAGATGTTTTTGGCAAAACGTTAAAAAAAAAAAGTCATTTTGGATAATGATCTATGCCTACAAATTATTTTTGTTTCCGATTCACCGTTACTTGCCATGTGACAAAATCTTTTTCTTAATATTATTTTATGATATCGTTTTATATTTTTATCTATTTATTTTTATTATTTATATATATTTTACATTCAAATGAAAATTATTATATAAAAAAATTTTCTACCTCTAACTTTTTAAAAAAAATATTTTTACTTTACAAATTGTACTTTAGAATAAATATAAATAATTCAATTAGTTATTCTTAAAATAAAAATACTTACTGATAAGTTTAAAACCTTACACTCGATTCATAATATGAGTAAAGTATTTTTAACTAATTTTTCTTACATCTTTATTAAATTATTTGAACAATTGTGCCGTCTATATTTTGATGCTCTTAATTTTTATTGTTATTGCATCATTATCTTAATTTATTTGTTTTTAGCACAAATTATCTATTTACCATATTATTTAACTTAAGTATTATGTATTTTTTTTAATTCAAATTTATCCAAATTTTTCAAAAAATATTTTTAGACATTTTGTTTGATATATAAACTCTTTTATCAATAAACATGTTTTTTTTAATACTAAACAATATAAATGAAATAAAAATTTTTTATGATTAATAACTCATATCTAATATTTAACTTTACTAACTTTAAAAATTGTAAAATAAAAATATGTCCACGGCATTGGGTTTGTATTCTAGTTCTTTGTAAACTGATCTTTCAATTGCGTTCCAATTCAACGACAGCCGTCTTTTATTCTTTTACTAGGTTGTTGACACGTCCCTTACCGAATGTTCTTCTCTTCTTCTGCCCTTACACCGTACTTCTCCTCCTTTTCAATATATTCAACGTAAACGCACAAATTATTATCTACGGGGAAAGTTTGCCTTAAATTTTTTTTTTAAAAAATTAAATAATTAGAGATAAATAATAAGTTATTTCGATTCAAATCTAAATTTTATAAAATATTACAACTTATTAATAACTATTCGATTAAAAAATTATTGGCATTAATTTTCTAATTACAATACTGATTTTCATTTAACAACTTTTAAGCCATGTTGGGTCGTTAAAAATGATAGCGAAATTGGAAAAAAAAAAAACCTTTGGCTTTACCTCTGGATTCATATATTTCGTGGCCCACTAAGGCTTTGTTTGATAGGATGGAAAGAAAAAAATGAGGAAGGAAAATTAGTTAATCAAATGATTATGTTTCATAACAATTTTCCTACTTTGTAGCTTAACTATTTGATTCACTAATTTTCTTTTCTCACTTTTTTCTTTCCACCATACCAAGCAAAGCTTAAGAATTCCTGTAAGCTTAAGAAAGCACTCAAAGCACTGGCAGATAAAACTAAGTTTTATAATTTGAAAATTATTACATTTTTTTATTAAAGTTAATAATATGTTAGAAGTTATTTTATTCATGTCTTTTAAGATTTTAGAATTTAATAATAATATTTGAATAGTAATTTTATTATCCATGACAAATTCGGATAAGATTAAGTAATAATTACCTTACTCGAATTTGATTATAAATAATAATTTTTAAATATTATTATATTTAATTATATTTATAAATTATTTATTATTAATATAATTGATAATTAAATTAATTTATTAAGTATTTCAATTATGATTTTTAACATTAATTTATTTTTATTAATTAATTTAAATTTAATAATTAATTTTTTCTTAATAATATGCATTAAAATTAATGTTAAATTTAAATTTAAAAGTCAAATTTTGACTTAATAAACGGGTATTTAGTGGCTTTAGGTAGTTAATGGATATTTTTTATATTATATGAATAGGGTTCGTGTATTAAAAAAATTTGGATAATTAATTGGATTCAAGTGTTGTAAAACACAACTGAATTTGGGTTTGGGTATTCCAAAATTAGCGAGCACCTTACATGTTGCCTCCCTTATTTTCTATCATTCAACCCTTCGAATATTTCTTCAATTTGAGCTAAAAGGAGTGTATTTTCATCATACTCATCTTTGTAAAAATCTTTATGCTGAACTTGTAATCACCTAACCTTTATGAAGGTTATCTAAGGTTACAAAATCACCTGTACATATTATCAAATCTTGTAAGAAAGAACAAAACATTTGAGTGCTAAATTATAAGTGAAGATTAGGAATGCTAACAATAGTCACTTTTACAGTCACATTTCAACACTTTCCATTTTATGTGACCAAATCACTTTCTAGTTTTACGTGAAGATGGATTATTGTTATAACGTGACTTGAAAATGACAAGTTGGTTGCTACTTGAACCAAGTAGGTTGCCCCTCCGCTCCCCCCCCCCCCCCTTCTCCCCTTATAGCCAATGAGAGCATTCCTTAATATTGAAGTACTTTGCAAATTGACTACCTTCATGCCAACCAATAGGAAGCTTTCTTATGCAAAAGGAATTTTGGCTACCATCTTCTTTAACCAATATCAGTTGGTGCATGTAGAATTTGATGCTATAAGGTTCTTAAAGTTTTCTTTGCCACCTCTTAATAGCTATAAAAGGATGGGTGCTTTTGTGAGGGAAGAAAGCTAAAGTCAAGAGAGATCAAACATTAGGAGAGTTCTATTGTGAGTGTTAGGTTATTTTGAGAACTATTGTTCTTGGGTTATGACGAGAGCACTTGTATGTTTGAGTGTAGAACTCTTGTAATCTTCATCTTGTTATTATAGTGAAATTTCTTATTGTCTTCGCTTGTGAACATAGGCTTATAGCCGAACTATAAATCGTGTGCTCTTGTTGGTTATTTTCTTGTATTATATTTCTTATTGCATATCCTCGGTGAATTGTTTGTAGCCGATTTTAGCCTTGCTATGCTACAAACTAGTATCAAAGCCAACAATACGAGACTTTTAAGATGGTTACAAGTACATTATCAACCAAATACGAATTTGAGAAGTTCACTAGAAGGAATAACTTCAATCTATAGCGCATCAAGATATGAGTGATGCTAGTTCATCAAGGTTTGGTGAAAGCTCTATCTGGTAAAGACTAATTACCATATACACTTTTAGACGACCAAAAGAACAAGGTTATGGAAAAGGCGTACAATGCAATTTTACTTAGCCTTGAAGATGAAGTTTTACAATAGGTAGCGAATAAGGCCACTACTTCAAGTTTTGGGCTCATGTTGGAGAGCAAGTATATGATAAAGATGTTGACAAATCTTTTATATCTTAAGCAAATGCTCTACATCCTAAAAATAGAGGAAGGTATGCCCATACATGAGCACCTGGATATGTTTAATACCATTATTATGGATCTCAAGAATATCAATATTAAGATCGGTGATGAAGATCAAGCCTTGATTTTGTTATGTTCGTTACCACCATCATACGAGAATTTTGTTGATATAATGCTATATGGTTGTGATAATATTTCTCTTGATGATGTTAAAAATGCCTTACGTTCCAATGAGTTAAGGAAGAAACTTACTTTTAAGGCAATTGACAACAATCAAGGTGAAGGTCTAGTCACTTGGGGAAGATCCAAGACAAAATGTGGCGGTTCAAGCACAAATCACTCCAGATCACAATCCAAAAAAAGAATTCAATGTTTTTATTACAGGAAATTTGAGTACATGAAGAAAGATTGTCTAAAGAAGAAGGATAGAGTTGAATCATTAGAGCAATTAGAAAATGGTGCAGATGTGGTCGATTCATAGTCTTTTAAAGATGTCGAAATTAGTTTTGGCAGTATCAGAATCACACGTCAACAAGAAATTGATTCCTAATACAGCTACTAGATTTCACATTAGCACTTTCAGAAATTTATTTGCCACATACAATACATGTGCAGGCTTTGTGCTAATGGGGAATGATCATGCATGTTAGATCATAGGAATTGGCTTAGTCCATATTAAGATGTTTGACGGTATTGTCAGAACTTTGACAAATGTTTGGCATATTTCTGAGATGAAGAAGAATTTTATATCCTTGAGCACTTTGAACACTCAAGGCTTCTGATACTTCTATGAAGTGGAGTATCGATAGTATCCTCAGGTGCCTTGACTGTAATGCGTGGACGTTTGGAGCATGGACTTTACATCTTGGATGGTACTACGGTTATTGGTGCTACTGTAGTATCATCATCAATTGATCTAGATTTTGACACCACCAAATTATGGCATATGTAACTTGGGCATATGAGTGAGGAAGGTCTTTTAGTGTTGAGTAAGCGAGGTTTATTGTGTGGATAGAGTGCTAGAAAGCTTGACTTCTTTGAACACTGTGTCTTTGGCAGGCAAACTTTGGTGAAATTCAGAAATCTCGAATTAGAATAGAAAACAGATTCTAGTTTACATTGAGCTAACATAATTGAAATTCAACCAAATTTTATTGAGATGCAATGTATGATTATATACCATGTAGGACAAGCAAAACATACTATTATATGAAACTTGGCATATGAGTGAGGGAGGTCTTTCAATGTTGAGCAAGCGAGGTTTATTGTGTGGGCAGAGTGCTAGAAAGCTTGACTTCTTTGAACACTGTGTCTTTGGCAAGCAAACTCAGGTGAAATTCAAAAATCTTGAATTAGAGTAGAAAACAGATTCTAGTTTACATTGAGCTAACATAATTGCAATTCAACTTAATTTTATTGAGATGCAACGTATGATTATTTACCATGTAGGACAAGCAAAACATACTATATATATATATATATATATATATATATATATATATATATATATATATATATTATACAATATAGGTCTCTGTTATGGAAAAAAAAAAAAGAATACAAGTAACGAAATTCGAATTTCAAACATCCAAAACTCTTCTACCTTAAAGATGAGTAGATAATAATTTGAGCTAATACTTAAAGTCAAATATATTATATATATTCACTTCATCATCCTTAATAGCATAGAATAGGCGAACGATAAGTTGATAGAAACACATCAATGAGGAGATGAGATTGTGACCAAATAAAGAAGATAATTGGAAGAACAGCTAATATTGTCACTGGAATGATGGTTGATTTTCTAAGCATCACCTTAGGACCAGGGACTACATCTATGAGCATGACCAACGCCGAGCAGGAGGCTACCAACATGGTTGCTATGGAAAAAATTAAGGTAATAAGACCCAAAAGCAACCTCTTCGGCAATGCCTTAAGGAAATCTTCTTCAGCATAGCGCGAAGTGAGGATTCCCACAAATAATAAAACTGAAGTAGAAGAAGAAAAGAGTGCAGCTGCATCTGAAATGATGAAGACTTTGAAAAGTGTTTCATGCCTAAAGTTTGGTATTCCCTTCTCATTGTTTCCTGGTACGGCGATTATTGCTGCAAATACCATAGCGATGATTAGTGCATCCACAACCATGCATGATGTTGCAGTGTCCCTCATCCATTTCTCCCCTTACTTCACAAATTCTTTGTGTTCATCATTAAACACTTCTCTTGGGGTTTTTTTCTCAATGTTTCGTTCTTCCAAGAGTAATGGATGGACAAACTTTTTCACTGCCTGTACAATGACAAAAATTTAGGGGAAAGATTACAAAGCGAAGAATTTATAAGATTTTTTTAAAAATTTACTTTTAATTCTCAATTCCCATGCAAGAAATTGGAACCTATAATTGCAAAACAACTATTATTCTGTCATGAAAATATTAATACACACATTGATATTGATCAATTATTAGATAAGAAAATTAGTTATATCAACAATTTAGTTTCAAAAATAAAGTTTTATTAACCATTTATAGATAATAAATTCTATTAAAGTTGACTTTGAGTACTGTCTAAAATGGTCATTTTCTCATTTTCTACTGATTTTAAATTCGTCCCCATGCTCATAGTCTTTTCTCCTCCAAATAAAAAGACTTTCATTTTAGTAAAAAACTTTTATTAAAATTATTACTGATTGCAATTAAGTTCCATTGACACTTCTAAATGTCAAGTTTGAAACCTGCACTTAGGATTGGGCTCGAATTTAGACTTATTTATATTAAAAATATTATTAAAATATTAAAATATATTTTCATCTAATTATTTTAAAATTAAAACTGAATAAAAATAGTTTTATTAATAAAAATAATATCTTGAGTAAGATATGATTCAACTTAGGCTTAAAAATCCTATCAAAGCTTAGCCCAAATCAAGTTTGACTAACTGTTTCATTCATGAACAGATCTATTGATAAATCAAACGATCAAAGATCGAACAAAATCTTATTAATCAATTGTTATTATTCATAACGGTGTAAATGAATTAAGCTACTCTAGCTTGACTCGAAAATTACTTGAGTTTGACTCATTTATTTTCGAGCTAATCTCAAGTTCAAATTGCCTAAGTAACGAGTCGAGCTAAGTTCGAGCTTCTTAATACTTGACTCAAGCAGTCAGTGAGTCTTATCGAGTTTTTTTAATATATATTTTTAATATGTTATTAATTTATCATTTTACCCTGCATAATATATAGTTAAAATTTGACAAATTGAGTCTATTGAGTCAAGTTCGATCCTATCGAGCTAAATTCGAACAGCTTAAGTATTCTGTCAAGTCAAATTTGAGCTTAAAAAATCAAGCTCTATTGAGCTCAAGCTTCGATTCGAGCTTCGAGTTTTTGAATTGAGCTGAACTTAAACGTAATATTAGATCTTCTCGCCTCGACTCAATTACATCTCTAATTATTCATATGTTGGTTAAGGTCAATTAAATATTACCTTGAACCATTGTATCTCCCGTTGCATTTGCAAAGCAGCACCATTTATATGCCTTGAAGGTATGCACCGCCCTGTTAAATGCAGTATGTTTTCTTTGTCCTTGCATGGATAACTTGCCACCCATTTTTTTGATAAACCCAATTTGTAGATCAAATTGAAAACCTTCTCCTAGCGATGTAGAACTGCAAGCTGAAATACATTGTAACTGTTTTCATCATAGAACATTGTTCCAGCTGTGTATTCTTTTAAAATCTCCTGAACAATCTCTTGAATCCCCAAACTTGCAGCTTTCAGAAGTGGCGATTTTAATGCATACGAGGCTTTGGGGAATGTCCACAGAACTCCAGTGCACATTGATTTGACGAGTTGACGAGCTTGCTCATTCATCAATTTGGTTTTATGCACCCCTTCGATGCTTGGAACTGCCATTGAAAGTTGAGAAATTAATGAAATTTGTACTTGAAATTTTGTGGGACAAATGTATGGTAGTTAGGACTAAGCATACTCGAAGGTTGGTGTACAATTTCTTCTAAGAATTAAATCTCCTTTTTCCGTAATCAAAACTCATATATTTTTACACGAAAAGAACAAGTAATCTGAAATTTTTTAAAAAAAAAAGGATTACAGGGGCTGATCAGATTTAAACCCTAAATCTGTTAAAAGTTATATTTTAAAAGAATAACATGAATCAAGCAAATCAAAATGTATTTTATATATATATATATATATATATATATATGTTGGAGACTAAAATTTTCATTTTTAATTAAATTCAACGTGGATTTTTTTTTAAATAAGGACGAATAATAAATTTAATAAAAAAATTTAGAGTAAGAGAATTACAGATTAAATCAATTATGGAATAGGCTTGCTGCCAGCACTTTGCAAAGAAATCTCCCTTGGTAGATTTCTGTGTATCTCTATCAAAAATATTAATTCGCAAGGAATCATCATTGTTGGTCTCAATGGAAGGAACAATTACTTCCTTCGTCACCGAAATGCCTGCAAATATTGAGACGGAAATTAAAAATTAAAACGAAGTGATTACTAATTTATTATGTTAATTTATTACTCTTATTTTCCAAAAAAAAAATTAAAAATAGATTAAAACTGAAGAAATTATTTGATACAACAACAATGAAGTTTTTAAATTCCACAATTAAGATTAACAAGATGATACATACCACTTAAATTATATTAAAAAATTAAAAAAATTACTTAAAAAATAAGACATGTCACATTCTTTTAATCTTACTTATGGAATTAGAATTTTTTACTTTTATGTTGTCAACATATCAAACGCAAATTCATAAAATTGACTATTTGAAGACCTTTCAAGAATAAAATTGATAATTTTATAAAAATAAATTTGAGGTGAGAAAGTGAATAAATATACTAACCTTTATAGACCAAGCGTTCCCAAAATCCAAACTCACATCCACTTTCAAATCCGAGAGGCTTTTGGGCCAATTCCTTTAGAATTCTTTTTCTTTGTCTGAGATTCTCAAAGCCTGATTTTGGATAGCACTTTAGCATTTCAAGGGCTAAGCCTGTGCGTGCAATTAAGGGAACAAATCATATATGTATTTTACAGAAAAGAGATCAAGTTAGACCAATAATTATTATATACTTTTAGTTTATTGGTTTTATATTTTATTAATATTTTTCAATCACAGAAAATTTTAAAATAATTTGATATATCTATATCATATCGTTAAAGAACATGTATATTTTTTTAGTTTTTTAATATATACACATATTAAATGTTAAATTATTGATGTCCTAAATGTAATGGAGCGTCTTCAAGTAATTTGAAATTAATTATCAACCATATGAATGACTTTAAAAAAAGAAAAAGAAAGACGTTATTTACTTAAGTATTTGGAAAATCAATATGTTTATTTTAATTAGTTTGAGCATTTAATTGAAGATGGATTGAAATGATCATATCTTCACTCTTAAAATATAAGAGTTTTACAAGTTTTAGATTTAAATTTCAACACCTAGTATTCTCTATTTTTCCAAGCCGAACCTTCATTGTAAAAAAAAAAAAACCCTTCAATTAACTTATTTTAGCTCTCATTTTGCTATCAATTTAAACAGAGCTTTTATTTATTTTTTTAAATTAACAGATAATGATATATTCTGCTTATCTATAATTTAATTTTTAATAAGTTTAATCTAATTAAAAGTATAGACAACGAACAAAAATTAAAAATAAATCATGCAAAATCTATACTATATATTTAAAATAGTCTTTAGGATTGAAAATAGTAATTCTTTTTTCAATTTTTATGCCATTTGTTGCATTGCTATTGGTTCAACCTTTTTTTCTTATAGTTTTATTAGCTTTTTAGCTTTTTTTTATATGATTTATTTTTTTTACCTCTTCATATATATATATAGATTCAAATTAGCGCTCTTATTACCTCTTTTCACCATTTGATTTTACAATTAAACTCTCAATTTTTTAAATTAAACCTCTAATATATTTTTATTCTACTTTTCAATTACGCTTCTAATCTATTTTTAGAATTTCATTTTTTTAGTTAAGCCCTCTAATTTTTTTATTTTTGAATTTTTTCAGTTATCTAGCCACTTATAAATAAAAAAATTAAAATAAAATAGATTAGAGGGCTTAACAAATATTGCAACATAAACAAATAATAAGAAAAAAATAATTTTAATTTATCTATGAGTTGATTTTTAATCAAAAGAAGAAAAAAAAACTCAAACAACATAAAAAAGTGATTTAAATTTTTTCGGTTAAAAAGTTTAGATCTAATTTTTTTTCCATATCTGATTTTTTTATAAAAAAAAATTAGATCCCTACCCACTGATCTAGACTTAGTAAATGCGAGAAATTACTAGCTATAAATAAAATTCATTTCGAATAGTTGTTTGACTATTCCATAGTAAGTTCTTCACCCAATACATTATATAATTTTTTTTATTAATATTTATTAATCATGATAATAAATTATAAAAATAATATTCAAATATATTGATTAACTAACACATGATAAAAGCACCATGACTCTAACAACATACTGCAAGCTTAGTCTTTAGATATTAAAAGTACATAAATAGGCTACTATTTAAATTCATTAACATATTAGAATTAAACACTACTAAAAAAGGGGTTTTTAGCAACCAAAATCAGCAACGACAGAGATTGTCATTGCAAAATCTAATAAAATTTACAACGATTTTTCATAATCGTTTCTTATTTGATATTTTTTATATTTTATGCAACGATATTTTTTATCGTTACGAATTCTTATAAAATTAACAACGATAAAAAATAATCGTTACAATATCTCATTGTTTTTACAATAATTTTGTTGTTTGGATGTACATTAAATTTAAATATTTTTCACTTTGCTTTTTGGTGTTACTTATTGTGGGTAACAACAGAAAAAGTGGCCTTTAACCGACACAAATCCATCCCACTTTTAGCAGTGAAAAAATTTTGGCACGTAGGTGCTCAAGTAGACGCCCAGAAGTTTCTGCCAAAATGAAGTTAAAGTGAAGATCTAAGGACCCGTGAGTTAAGGTTAATATGCAAGCTGTCACTTGTTGGACAGTCATAAACACCTTGCAAAGTCACTTGTTGTCACTGTAATGCACTGCCACGAAAAGCTGAAAGTAATAAAACCTCTCATTTCTCTCTTTCACTTTTAATAGGCAGAGTTAGTGGCTGGGCTGTCAGCTACATGCCTAGAGAAGAGGTGCTTCAAAGTCCACCTCGCCAAATTCTATACTTGGACTTGTGAATGTCGGTTCCTTCCTCAGCAGCAGGCTTACCCCTTGACTTGTCCCATTTCTGAATACCCTTCAGTTCCTATTTCCAATTCATGACCCTGCAGCCACTATAACATTCATTCTTCTTCATTACAAATCCCTCCATGTTTGCTAGACTAAAACCCCAATCAAGCCCTAGGGATTTTGCCACTGCTGGTCTCTCTGTGAGCCTGATAGCTGTGCAATCTACTTCAAACATGGTATTGAAGTTGTCCAAAGAGCATGGATTAAATCTTGGAGAAGCTGGTGCCACTGCCGATTGTGTGAAAACCATGAGAGATTCATTAGATGGGATATAACAATCAATGGCAGCAATGAAGGACTTACAGGGCCATGATATTTATCGTGAAAATGAGCAGTATGAAGACTTTGGTAAGTGTTGCTTAAACGGTTTATTTGGCGTTAATTATGTAATTTTGTGGATAAAAAACAATTCCCAACTCTTAGCAGTTCTACCATTTGTTCTTGCCCATCTTCCTCTCCCTCAACTTTCTGCCTCAACTGCATCTTCTCGTATATTTATTTTAACAGTTTATTTGGCGCCAAGTTAGATAACTCTTCCCTCCAAATCTCCTGCCCCCATCTCAACTTCTTCATAAAAATGTGTTGAAACCGTATTCAGTATACCAATATAATACTTTCCTATAAAACTTGTAAGTTCCCATAAGATTCTGTAATTCATTGTATTTCATAGATGGCAAATAGAGGTAGAGCAAAAGGTCGGGGTGCTGCAAGATTAATTGCAAGAGCAATTGCTAGAACAAATGCTGCAACAACTAATGAATCGGAGGCACCTATTTCAAGACAAAGGATTGGTCTTTTAGAAAGGACTAGCCTTGTCGATGATGATGAAACCCAACCGCCAGATGATTGGGAAAATGAAGGAGATGACAATGGAACCCATATGACTACAGGTAATACAGGTAACCTGTTCTCTTTTATTTATTTTACAAAATAATTTGTTGCAATCATAAACTGAGTCTAATTGTGATGATTAGCTTTAAAGTCATATTGATTTTGAGGGTAATTTGTTTGCTGGCTATGGATCATATATTTGTCCCTACCATATAGTAGATTGATGCTTACTGTATATGTTGGACTAGATTGATGCCTCTTTTTTTTTTTAAACTATTTTGGATATCTTATGTTGACTATAAACTAAAATTCAAGAGTCATAGTAAGAGTAACAGAGTTGTTGCAGACAATGGCATTGTTTACGCTTTATTTCATTAGTTGGTTGACTTAATTAAGTATACTATATTTTTCATTGTTGAGGTAAATATTTCTACCTTATGTTATTGTCAGATGCTTGAGTTTATATGTTTGAGTTTCTATGTCAATTTTATTTGTTCATTAGTTGTCTATATCTAGGCTTTAAGAGTATTTGTCTCAACCTTGTCCGACCTTTTCCAACCTTTAAGTGTTGCATTGATCCTTTAATTTACTGCATCATTAATTTACAGTTTTTAGTTTCAGTCAGCCAAGATATAACTTCAGTTTTTAGTTTCGGTTTAAGTTTTTCTTTCACTTTCTGGCTACTTAATGCATCCAACCCTTTAATTCTACATTTAATCTCTTTTTAATTTTGCCAAAAAGCTACAAGGAAAGGTAGAGGGAGATATAAAAGCCTACCAGTGGAGATGAAAACCCATGGTGGGAGATCAAAATTGAAGATTTATATGCCTGATGATATAGAGCGTGCCATTGGGGATAATGCACGGGATATAGTTAACTATTGTGGCTATATTGTGAGGACAAATGCTCCATTGAATGTGAAAGACTGGAAAGAAGTATATGAAAAAGTTGGAGAATTAATGTGGGGGCATGTACAGGTAGGTGAAGAATTTTACAAATTTATTTAGTTATCATTAATGTATCGTTGTAGCACATTTTTACATATATGTGTTAATTTGATAAATTACTTTCAGAATCGGTTTGAATTTCTTGAAAATGAAGAAAGATTAAAAGCTTTTGTCCTAACAACCATGAGAAGAAATAACAAAATTATGAATATTATAATTATTTTTTATCAACGATTATAATCGTTATAAAAACTATTAGAAACGATAAAATTGTGATTTTATAATTAAATTTAGCAACGATTATAGTCGTTTCAAAATTAATTATTATAACGACTTAAAATTATTGTAAAAGAGGATTTGCAACCAAATATATTTCGTTGTAATAACTTAAAGAAAACGACATAGTCGTTTCAAAATTAATTATTGTAGCGATTTAAAATTGTTGCAAAAGAGGATTTGTAACCAAATATATTCCGTTGCAATAATTCAAAGAAAACGACTTTAAGTCGTTACTAAAACACTATTTAATTAGTAACAAGAAAAAATTGTTGCAATAAATATATTTGGTAACGACACAAAAGTCGTTGTATGTACTTTTAACAACGGGACTTTTTACAACGACCTTGCAACGACTAAAAATCATTGCAAAAAAAATTTAACAACGACAAAATTGCATTTTGCAACGACTTTTGTCGTTGCAAAACACCTATTTTCTAGTAGTGAAATGTGGGCCTTTATGATTTAATTATACTATTTAATTATATCAACATAATCAAACTAACACATGATAAATATTTCATAATTAAATAATACTTGAAAAACATATATAAATTACATATTTTCAAAAATCTATATAAAATAGACTTGCAAATGCATTTGTATCATGTAATTTGTAAATGATTATTTTCATATATTTAATTTTGTATATTAATAAAATCCAAATATTTTTAAATTATATATGAAAATAAAAATTCAAAAAAATTAAATCAATAATTATTTAATATTATTTAATTGCGAAAAATATTTACAAATAATAATATTCCCATATGCATGTGTGTATGTATATATATTATCATATATTTTTTATTATTACATTACTGCTATTTTTGAATATCCGCAGCAAAATGCGGGTTCAAACACTCGTATATATTATAGTATAAAGTGACGAAAAATAAAAAGGGTGAGGTTTACTTTACCATAAAGATTAGCGGATATGAGATATTGAAGCATCGTGGCGCCATATTCACCGGAGAAGAAGCTCTGATCATCCATTTGACTTGCTTGAGCCACGTCTAAAAGACAACGAAAAGTTTTCTCGTGCCCAAACCTAGCTGCAGCATGAAACGGAGAATCATAACTGTAGTTAAGTCTCGTTAGCAATTCTGGTTTCTTCAGGGCCATCATCTCCGTAGCTTTCTTGTTCCCGACATATGCTGCGATGCTCAGAGCTGTATCATGTTGATAGTCAGTTTTTCCAAGTGAATCAGAGTCGATTTTGTCTACGATTTGGCGAACAAGCCAAAGGGCTTCCTCCGAATGCACCAAAATGTGCAAAATCGTTTCGTAAAACTCTGTTATCGGAGATGTAAGGGCAAGCGGGTTGAGGTCCAGTTGGTTTCTCACCTCGTTCCAATCTTCACGGGCTATAGCTTTCCAAAGCTGCCTGTATGGAGTAAGGTCCAGCTCAAGGATGCCATCCTCCTGCTTCTTGTTCTCCATTAGATGCCTTATTGTACCTATAAATACACAAGGATGACTGATGAGTTGTGGAATATTGATGCAAATTTTCGATGCAATTACCTTACCTTCAGCATTTTTCTGGCTTTTTTCAGTACAATGGGTCAATGATAATGACTCTTCTGGCTCTGCTTCATCATGCTCATCTTCAAGATTTATATTGCCAAAGCGACCTACTAGGAATTTAGTTTCTACATTTGATGGTTGGCCTGGAATTGGCTTGGCTTGTGGGAAGTCTTGATCAGCCATTTATTGCAATCTTGGCAAAAGAAGAGGAAGTTTTGATGTATTTATAGAATGATAAAAGCTACGCTACATTGTTAATTATTTTTATTTAATTTGGTATTCAATTTTGTGTTTTTAATAGGGATACGGGATCAAATTTTTTTAAAGAGTGATAACAACAGCTAAGTCAAATATTAAAATAAAATAAGTTAAGAGGAATTATATTTCCTCATTTGTCATAATATATATATAAAAATATATATGAATTCAAACATTTTTTTTACAAAAAAGATTGTAACTTGGGATAGAGGATGTGGTTGCTGGGACTAGGACTTGAACTCTACGGGAAATTTTTATGGTAAGGTTACAAATTTTGATCTTATTATAAGGTCAACGTAAAAAATATATGATTAAACGTAAATTTAAAGTCATTAGACATAAAAAATATTAGACTTATCGTAAAAAATATGATTATCAATATAAATATTAGTGTCAATAGATTTAAACACGTGATAATTTTGCTATAATGTATGTTTATGTTAATTATCATGTGTTTACATACTTCTAACATATTTTACACCTAATAACTTTAGATTTATGCTAAATCATGTGTTGTTTACATTAATTTTAAGTTAATTATCAAGTATTTACGATACGTCTAACATTTTTTATGCCTAATGACATTAAATTTACGTTTAATCATATATTTTTTACGTTGACCTTATAATAAGATCAAAATTTGTGACCTTACTATAGAATTTTCCCTCTACTCTAGACTTGGTAGATGTCAACTATAAAAAGTGATTAAATGATACATTACTACTAGAAAAAAAAAATCTCATAGACTACGATTGCCTAAAAATATTACCTATAATTACTAAAAACGCGAGCAATTTAATGCCTTTAACTACGGTTTTTAAATTTTATAATTTTTTTAAAATTCAAGCACCATGACTCTAACAAACATACTGCAAGCTTAGTCTTTAGATATTAAAAGTACATAAATAGGCTACTATTTAAATTCATTAACATATCAGAATTAAATGTGGGCGTTTATGATTTAATTATACTATTTAATTATATCAACATAATCAAACACATTTAACTAAGTCCACATAATTATAATTTTCTCTAACAAGTCCAAATGAAAATTTCTAAAATTTTCAATCCTTAACTCATTTTAATCCATGTACTCATCTTTTCAAATAACCACGTTTTGGGTCAGAGTTTATGATCTTCCACTGGGGATGAGAATGTAGGACTATGCTGAACGTATAGGAAGGAAGATGGGAAATTTAATAGCAATCGATGCAAGTTTGGAAGCAGGGGGTTAGTCCAGATTCTTAAGATTCCTAGTAGAACTAGATATTTTTAAACCATTGCGAAGAGCAAACATGCTAGATGGGGGCAGCAACAAATCAAAAATAAGAGGATAGCTGGCTTATGAAAGGTTGCCCATGTTTTGCTATATGGTTGCAGACGTCTTGGACATCGGGATATTGAATGTGAAGAGGTGATCATGGATGGAGAGAAAAAGGCCACTGCAGTACGGGAACTGGCTGAGAGCTTCGCCATTGAAGAAACAAAATTTTACAATTGGGGTTCATCATCTGCCTATGGGGACGAAGAGGCATACTGAGACGGAGGAGAGGAAAGTGACAAAAGTGGCAAATCTCTGGAAATGGAAACTGGAGGAAAATCAAGGGATTTCTCATCACATAAGGCGACAAACGGGAAGGATCTTCAGGAGTAAGAATATTAGGAAAACCACCGTACTTTTGAGTGGTGAGAGTTTTGCATATATATATATATATATATATATATATATATTCAATTTACAGAGAGTATAGCGTAATTACATATAAGGATTGATTACACAATAAATGGAAAGAATGAGCTAAACAAGCTCCTATAATTGAGGGTCAATGGTTACATATGGAAGGCCGTAGATTAGGGCAGAGGATCCTCAACACCCCCTCGCAAGCTAAGCGTCAGATTGGAACAGACGTGGAGCTTGGATCTGTAAAATTGAAAGAGAGGCCGAGGTACACTTTTGGTGAAGATATCAGCAATCTGCAAGTGTGAAGGTACATATTGTGTCCGAAGTTTGCCAGCAAGAACAAGTTTCTGAAGAAAGTGGTAGTCTAATTCAACATGCTTGGCCCGCTTATGAGAAACTGGATTGGAGCTCAAAAAAATTGCACTTTTGTTGTCGCATAAGAGGAGAGGCCGTTGTGGAAGAGAAACTTGGAGATCACGAAGGAGATGCGTGAGCCAAAGAAGTTCTGCGGCAGTGAGAGCAAGGGCACGGTACTCGGACTCACAGCTGGAGCGAGAAATGGTAGGTTGCTTCTTGGCACACCAGGAAACCAAATTGTCATCAAGATAAATGGAATAACCAGAGGTAGAGCTACGAGTGTCAGGACATCCCACCCAGTCAGCATCAGAGTAAGCAACTAAAGTACTAGGAGTAGCAGAGGGACGAAAGGAGAGGCCAAAATGCAGGGTGCCCTTGACATAGCGAAGAATGCGCTTGACAGCAAGAAAGTGATCTTCAGTCGGAGAGTGTAGAAACTGACTGACAGAGTTGACAGCATGAGCAATATCGGGACGTGTGATGGTCAAATACTGAAGAGCACCAACAAGAGATCGGTAAAGAGTAGGATCCGAAAACAGAGAACCATCAGAAGACAGGTGTTGGGAAACAACCATCGGAGTGTGAACAGGCTTGCTGTCAAGTAATTGAGCACGACTGAGAATGTCACGTGCATATTTCAGCTGACTAAGGAAAAGACCATCAGTGGTCGGTGTAGCTTCAAGACCAAGGAAGTAACTGAGAGAACCCAAATCCTTAGTAGCGAACTCAGAGTGAAGCTTACGAGTAAAGCTGTCAAGAAGAGAGGAGTTGTTGCCTGTAATAATAATGTCATCAACATAAAGCAATAAATAAATAATGTCAAATTGCCTGTGAAAGACAAAGAGCGATGTGTCCGCACGACTGCAATAAAAACCAATATGAATGAGAAAAGAGCTGAATCGCTGAAACCAAGCACGGGGTGCTTGTTTGAGACCATAAAGAGCTTTCTTCAACTGACAAACATGATTAGGGAAGCGAGGATCGATGTACCCAGGAGGTTGTTCCATATAGACTTGTTCAGTAAGATGACCATTAAGGCATTTTTGACATCATGTTGGCGGAGAGACCATCGGTTAGTCACAGCAAGAGAGAGGACAACACGGACAGTGGTAGCCTTGATGACAGGGCTAAAAGTATCCGTGTAGTCAAGACCAGGTACCTGTGTATATCCCTTGGCAACGAGGCGGGCTTTGAGACGTTCGATAGAGCCATCGGGCAAATATTTGGTCCGAAACACCCATTTGGAGCCCACAATGTTGGTATTGGCAGGGCGAGGGACCAAGATCCAGGTACGATTATTTTGTAGAGCTTGAACTTCTTCATCCATAGCGGCAAGCCAAGCAGGGTTCTTGGCAGCAGATTTAAACCCTTTAGGCTCAGTGGATGCCAGAAGAGCAGAGAGAAAGTCAGAGGATCCCAAGAAGGCAAGATTCGTCGGGTGGCGAGGTTTAAAAATACCAGCCTTGGCTCGTGTGAGCATAGGATGAGAACTCATCGGAATGGCGGCAACAGGAGTAGCAGTGGGTAGCTCAATGGGCGCAATAGAGGGTGAGCCAGAATCTGAGGACGGTAGAGATGGACCTGCAAGAGAGTCAATGTCCTGCAAAGACTTATCCACGGGATCAGTACAAAGAACACATGGACGAGATCCGGATTGAGCAATGTGCTGGGAATGGGGCACAGAGGAAGGTGGGGTTATGGTGGTAGGAGGAAGATTGGGTTCTAGAAAATTGGAAAATTGGAGGGAGGATAATGGTTGGGCCTGAGAGGTATTCAGAGAGCGAAAGTGGGTCTCATCAAACTGAGCATGGCGGGTGATATATAGCCTAGAGGTGGTGGGGTCAAGACAACGGAACCCTTTATAGGAAGAGTTGTATCCCATAAAGATGCAAGGAATACTACGGGGGGAAAATTTATTAGGCATATTGTTGTAACGTATCAGGCTTCGGGGGAAACCTAATAGCTAGACACAAAACTACGGAGTCGCCACCAACCATTCTAACCTAGGTGTGATTGGTCACCTATTCAAACTAAGGATATGGCTTGGTCTACGTTGAAAGTTCTAAGTTCGGGAGTACGGTTACGTGTGAGGAAGGATTAGCACCCTCACAACGCCCATCCTAAAATGGTACCAAATACTCTAAGGTTATCTTAATTTTGCCTTTTACTTTAATTTCGATATAATTAAATATTGAAAAATCTTTTAAGTCTCCTCCATCAAGCTGGTTGGATAACCTAAAAGTTTTTCTCACTTCAAGAGTATTCAAGTAGGACCAATCGCCTTTCTTGAAGAGGCTCCGTCGTCGGATTGTTTAAATATTTTATGCAATCTCTATTTAGACTCCTACCCGAATTGCTATTTATTATTTTATCTTGTTTTATTCTATTGTTATTATTTCCTTATATAAATTATTATTTCATATATTTTTATGAATTATTTGATATTGAAGATTTTTTTTAAAGACCTTCCATCAAGCTGGTAAGACCTTAAAGAAACTTTCTCACCTTAGGAATTTTTAAAGAAATTACTCAAGCGCAATTCCTTTTAAATTCCATCCTCGGAATAATTCACATTTTATTAAAATATTTAATTTAATTTAATTTCTATTTGTTTTAATTCTTTTCTAATTTTAATTCTAATTCATTAATTTGATTTTATTCTTTATTATAATAAACTTAATTTTAATTTACTATTCTTTTATCTAATTTAATTTTTATTTTCTTAAGTTAATTTATTAAATCTTGGAAATGTCCTTTAAATCTTCCATCAAGCTGGCAAGACTTAAAAGAATCCTCCTCACCTCAAGACATCTAAAAGTACTACTCAAGCGCAGTCCCTTTAGAATTCCGTCGTCGGAATATTTGTGGTATTATTTTATCCTATTTTATTTCTAATTATACTAATTTGTATGAATCTTAATTTCTAATTTAATTATTAATTCATTTAATTGTAATTAATTTTAATTAATTCTTGTTTCAATTTTTTTATAAATTTGAATTTTAAAAATAGGAAATAACCTTTTAAATCTTCCATCAAGCTGGTAAGACTTAAAAAGGACCTCCTCATCTCAAGATCTCCGAGAATATTACTCAATCGCAATCCCCTCGGATTCCATCGTCGGAATATTTGTTGTTATATTATCTTATCTTAAAATGTTCATTATTATATTCTCTTATTGTAATTCTAAACTACCTAGACGAATCTTAACAATAATTTAACCATACATCAAACTAAGCATGTCGTATAAATTTTATTTGAAACCTTTAAATAAAATAAAAGTGAAAATAAAATGAATAACTAAAAATAAAAAAAAAGGAAGAAAAAGAAAAGAAAAGAAAAATAATAAATAATAGATAAATATAAAAAAACAAATCATGCCAATTATATCAAAATCATGCTAACTAAATTAAATCATGTTAATTAAATTGAAACTTATACCACCAAACCAATAAAAAACAACTTATATCAATTTAAATACATAAGCTACATTACATTAATTAAATCTTATCAATACTTATTAAATTACACTATCCATACATCAAATTAAATCTATTAATTCATTATTGAGGTTAATCAAATTTATTATTTACATCATTTTATATTTTTAGTTAAATTATTGCATTAATTACAAATAGAAAAATCATCAAAATAAATAAACAAAATAAATAAAAAAATAAGAAAATAACAAATAAAAATAAAAAAAGAAAAAAGTAAAATTATCAAAAAAAGAAAAAAAAGAAACCTGCGATCGGGTCGGGTCAATTATGGGTCGGCACGCGGGTCCAGCGGGTCGAAGCGCGGATCCTAGCTACCCCAAAACGACGTCGTTTGGAGCATGCTATTTAATCGTCTTTTCCGATTTTTTTGGTCAAATTTCCTCTTTCCAGCCAAAAAAACCTTCAGACCCTCTACCCCCTAGTCGATTTCCGATGGCTCCCTCCGCCGTACACCACCGTAGGTCACCAGAAAAACTCTCCAAAAATCTTCCTCTCTCCCCTCCCTAAAACTGGATCTAGGGATCCTGATTACTAAATCAAACTCAAAGCCCCCAGATCTGAATACAAAAAATCGAAACCCTAACTGCCTAACTTCCTCCACTTCCACACACCGCTCTCTGTGTTTTTGGTTGTTGTCTCTTTTGGTTCTGGTTGCTTGGTTGTCTGTGTGTGTGTTTGTCAGCTATTGTGTATTTTCCTTTTCCAGATCTGTGGCTGTCGGTGTGTGTGTGTTTTTCCTCACTGTGGATCTATGGCTATTGTTGATTTTTGGCTGTGTTGTGGTTACTGTTGGCTCCCGTTTTTTTGTGGCTCTTCTCCCTGTGATTTTTTATGTCGCTCTCGTCCCCCCTTTCCAGATCTGTCTGTCCCCTTATAATAGGTTTCAATATTATGGAAGTTAAGAAAACCGAATCCCAGATCCGATTTTCTTACTCTGCTTTTAATGTCTGATTAATTTTTCCCTTGATTTCCTTGCAGATTTCGAAGACCAAATCTTTCCTTTCGTGTTTCTAACAGCTATGTTGGATTTAGGGTTAGGCTTCAAGCCTCAGTTTGGGGTGTGGATTTTGTTTGGGGTTAGGGTTTCAGATTAGGGTTTCTATTTAAGGCTTGGAGTCGTGGTTTGGTTTTTGTTTAGGATTAGGGTTCGGGTAATTAAGGTTTCATTAGGGTTTGGGGTTCTATTTTGGGGTTTGAGTTTCAATTCAGATTAGGGTTTGGATCTTGGCAAAGGTTTCTATTAGGGTTTCCGTTTTTTGTTTTGTTTCCTTTTTTAATTTTTTTTGCTTTGCTTTTTTTTTATCAAAATAAATGAATAAATAATAAAAGAAAAATAAAATACTAAAATTCATATTAATAAATTAAAAATAAAAAATAAAAAATAAGAAAAGAGAAAAAAAATAAAAATAAAAATAAAAATAAAAAAGAATAATAATAAAAAAAAAGAGAAGTAATAATAAAATGAATAATAATAAAAAAGAAGAAAAAGAAAGAAGGAAAAGAAAGAAAAATAAAATAAATAATAAAAAAATAAAATAAAAAAAAATAAGACAAAATAAAATCAATTAGTCAAACATGGGTTTAATTTATTTTCGATTTTTAGAATATACGTCGAGCGACTCGAGATTCACAATCCCGGACAAAATTGGTGTCTACAGTTGCCCCTCTTTGTACATTTGCTATGAAATAGTAATTGTGCAAAGACATAGACATCCATTTTGTCTGCATCCATTTTATTATTTTTTCCTTTCTTTTCAAAATTTTGATTTTTTTTGTTTTGTTCTCCCCCTTTTTTCTTTCACCTAAAGTGCTCCTTCAATTAGGAAGGCTCTGAGACCCCTTTTTTTTTTTATATAGAATTTTTCATCTCTAGAATGCTCTTTCGACTAGGAAAGCCCTGAAACTTTAAAATTTCTCATCTAAAATGCTCCTTCGACTAGGAAGGCCCTGAAACTTTAAATTTTCTAATCTCTTAAATGCTCCTTCGACTAGGAAGGCCCTGAAACTTTAAATTTTCTCATCTCAAAAATGCTCCTTCGACTAGGAAGGCCCTGAAACTTTTAAAAATTTCTCATCTCTAAAGTGCTCCTTCGACAAGGAAGGCCCTGAAACTTTAAATTTTTTCTCATCTGAAAGTGCTCCTTCGACTAGGAAGGCCCTGAAACTTTAGATTTTTTCTCATCTGAAAGTGCTCCTTCGACTAGGAAGGCCCTGAAACTTTAAAATTTCTCATCTCAAAATGCTCCTTCGACTAGGAAGGCCCTGAAACTTTAAATTTCTCATCTCTTAAATGCTCCTTCGACTAGGAAGGCCCTGAAACTTTAAATTTTCTCATCTCTTAAATGCTCCTTCGACTAGGAAGGCCCTGAAACTTTAAAATTTCTCATCACTAAAAGTGCCCAATTATGCCCGGAGGTCTTATAGCTTGTACTTGGAGGTTTTAATGAATCATGCTCGGAGGTCTTATAGATCATGCCCGGCGGTCTTATAGATTGTACCCGGAGGTTTTAATGAATCATGCTCGGAGGTCTTATAGATCATGCCCGGCGGTCTTATAGATTGTACCCGGAGGTTTTAATGAATCAAGCCCGGAGGTCTTACAGATTGTACCCGGAGGTTTTAATGAATCATGCCCGGAGGTCTTATAGATTGTACCCGGAGGTTTTGACCTTATCTCATCATTTCAATTCTATCTTCTAGATCATCTTATCATTCCAGTTTCTTCTTTTTGTTATTTCCTATCACACTTTTTCATCTCATCACATCTTTCAATTATCATATCCATACCTTTTTAATTTCCTCTTTCTTTCCAAATTTTTAACATTTTTGTTTCAAAACTTTACACATCCTATTCCTTATCCTTCTCACATTTTCTGATTTTCTTTTTCTTCTTTTTTTTTCTTTTTTTTTTTTTTAAAATTTCCAAAATTTTAGTCATCTAGTCTTTCAGAACCTTTTTTATCACATCTTATTCCTAATCCTTCTCACATTTTCTGATTTTTTCTTTTTCTCTCTCTTTTTTTTTGACAAAAAAAATTTTTCAAAATTTTAGTCATCTAGTCTTTCAGAACCCTTTTTTATCCTATTGTCTTAACAAACAAACCTTTATTTATTTTTTTTTGTGTCAAAATGCATGTAATGGAATGCAATGCCATGCATGTCATGAATGCAATGCAAATGATAAACAATGCCTTACCAAGTCACATCATCAGTCTACCTTATTCCTTTCTTCAAAAATTTATCATCCTTCAATCTTCTTTTTGCCTTATCATTCAATCTTTCGCTGCCTCATCATTCTTCTTTCTTCAAATTTAGCAATCCTAAAATCACTTGCCCTATCATGTCGTTTATTCAGTCTTCTTGTTGCCCCACAATTCTTCTTTCTTTTAGCAATCATCACTCATTCAGTCTTCCCATTGCCCCATCATCATCATTCATTTAGTTTTCTTCTTGTCTCGCAATTCTTATCAACTTAAAATTCATCAATCCAAATCATAACAACAAAATCACCTCAAACTACTCACAAGAACACTTCACCACTTCTCATATCTTCCAGAAGATTCATGCTCTCACAACAACCAAAGATTGTCCCAAGAATAGTCTTAAAAACATCATCACCACACTTGATTTCTTTAAAACAAGAACTTGCCCCCATAAAATCTCAAAACTCTCATTTTTCACTTCTTCAAGTTTCTTTTTGAAAATAGAAAATTGCCCCACATAATAACTTTCCAAGGTAAAAAAACATTTGACATTTAAATCTCTTAAAAATTGGTGATTACTATTGAGAACAAATAGAATGAGTTACAACTTGGTTTAGTTGAATAAATGTGCTGATTTGGTGCATCAAGGATGCTTGGTTATCAAGAAAGGTTCTATTGATCAATGTCTCTTCAATCTTGGCTCACAAATGAAACAAATTCCTTGAAAATCAAAATTCCTTTTGTAAAAATAACTTTCACAGAACACAATCCATTTTAGCACTCTCTTAATTTCTTGATACGTGGACTTTAACAAATGTCGAGACTAGCTGTGATGGCTCAAATTTCGGGGTAAGGAAACCAAAGATACAAATCTCAAGTCAAAATTTAAAGGTGATGGTTTTTGAATTTCTCAAAAGGTCTTGACTGAAAGCATCACTCCTCTGGTTTTTCTTCTTTCTTGTTATTGCCTTAGCATAGTCACAAACAATGGCCTTGAGTTGTTTCAAATTTGCTCTAGACTGCCCTTTCATGGGTTTTCACCCTAAAGCTTCATTCTCTTTTTTTCTTTTTCTTTTTTCTTTTTTTTTATTGATTATTCTACCATGCATTTGAGAACTCAAATTTCATTCCAAACAAAATAATGATGATGGTTTCTCAAAGAAAAGCTTTTCAATACAAGCATCTCTATTTGATCAAAATGGACTTTTAAGCACGTACCGTAGGCCAAGGTTTAGGGTTTTCAAATAATGGATAAATAGGCCCAAAATGAGTATTTTCAAGGTTTATCGAACCAAGGATCATTTCTTCGATTGTGAACATCTGTCCTTCCCACTCTTCGAAGCATTTTTCTTTTCTTTTCTAACATTTTATTCGCATTCATTTCTTCTTTTTTCTTTTTTTCTCTTTTTTTCATCTACCTTTTTTCATTTTTTGTTTTTTTTTTTTCATATTGATTTCCATCTTCACATATCTTTCTTCTCACATTTGCCCCTTAACAAAGGCATCATTTTCTTGCATTTGACATAAGACCAATCACTAATGCTTCTAAAACTCCTCTGATGTATTTGCCTCTCCAATGTGGAGGGTGATCCTTAGTCAAGGTTCATTTAGAAAAGAAATCAATAAGCTCAAAGGGGGTAACAAAGGGATGATTTCATTTCAGTAATAGGAATATGAAAGATGGCCATTCGTCATATCAAATATTGACACTTCTATTGAAAACCAATCCTCAAGATGAAAATTTGGCTTTTGAAATCATTTGAATATCCCTCATGCATGGTTTCACAATCAATTTTTTTCTTCTTTTCCTTTTTTTTTTACTTCTTTTTTCTTTTCTTTTTTTTTTTCACAACTCATGCCTAGAATGTATCAATTCAACTTTATGAAGGCCATATGCAACAATATTCATTATCATGGTTAAAAATAGGAAAAAAGGATATCAATCAAATTAAGAATGGTCATTAAAAGATGTTGAGGTTATCAAAAACTTGGCTCTTTCAATCATAACCTCAAAAACTTGGCTCTTTCAATCATTTTGCCACAAGGTGTAGCGAAGGATGATTTGAGTCAGAGAGTTCAAGTTATGAGAAAGAATTTTTGGTTGATGTGTTTGGGACTCTTAGCATGGCCTTAACATCTATCAAATTTCCAAATACAAAGTCCCTAAGAGAATGCTTCATGAATTGGTTCTTTAAAACAATTCAAAAAGTTTTGCAAATTCATCAATCATTTCATTGCTCATTGCCTTAACGAAGATCATTGACTTCAAAAGTTTATCATGGTAAGCAAAAATGAATGGATTTCAAGCTTGTGTTTCTTTATGGATTCCAAGTTTTCACTGAATCGGAAAGTATAGTGGAAATGTAATGACTAGGTTTATTCATTCTCAATAAAAATCACCAATGTTTTCAAAATTATTTTATTTCATCTACTTGGAAAGAAAAATATGGAAAGCTTTCAAAACAACTTGATGAAAATTTCAAGAATCTTGAGAACATCTCATATCCACAAATTACATATAGGAAACTTGGCTTATGGGGGAGCAGACTTCCATTGTTCAATAAGCTCTTGAGTCAAGGCACCACTACTGATGAGTTCTTCAACATTTTCCTTCAATTGCCTACACTTTTCTGTTGAATGCCCAATTGCCTTCGGTGCAGACCAAGTTTTCTCACAGAATTCTTTTATCGGGACTGTATTGAGATAAGCTTCTCGAAACTTTTCTTCTTTACCTCTAAGGTGACTTTTCATCCAAATGTATAACAATGGTGTACATCCAATGAAACACTTCTCCCTTGCGATGACAAAAATTTAAAGACCTAAAAGTCTCAGACAAGATAACTGGGGCCACGTTCACCTCATGATCAAGCTACTCAACAAAATCCACCATTGTAATCTCAATGTGTCCTAAGAATTTAGGGAACACAGCCATATCACACACAGCTAATGCCATTATGTTCATATGTTGTTCTTTCGTTAGCTGCTTCTAAAGACAACTTCGTAGAAGACTCCATGGTACATAAGTGGTCTCCCCTTTTTGCCTTGTGTGATGATCAATTTCTGAAACACTATGGCCAGTCATGGAGGACAATTTCTTATGATATCCCGATTTCCTTTTCTTCCAATAGATTTTGGTGGGATTTTCTAACTCACGACGGAGCAAGAGTAAATACTCCTCTATGGTTGGCATCAAATCGGCCTCATTGAAGACAAAGCATTGTAGGACGGGTCCAAAAATTGTACCATGGCCTTTATCAAATCCAAATCCACTTCCACTGACAATAATAGCATCAAGTCCCCATATTTTTTCTGAAATTCTGTCTTCTTTTCTTCACCCCATGCCTTCAAAATTCCTAGCAACTCAGTGTAGTCATTTTGTCTTAAGTCCAAATGAATTCTTTCTGGCAGAGTAGAAACAAAACCAACAGGTAGGCAATCACCATTCTCACGTTGGGCCTTTTCTGATCGTTCTTTCACTATGTGGGCTGGTTCCTCTTGCAATAATTTCTCCATGGATGCAAATGAATCTTAACTTATTCAATTGTTATGAGACAGAAAAAAAAATGCAAGGAATGAGAATATGCATTATGTTTTTTTTTATGTTTTTTTTTGGTTTATTATTTTTGTATTTATTTATTTTTCATATTTTTCTTGTATGAGATGATGGTCATTCTTTGTGTCCTAATATAGGCTTCAATTCTAAAGCTCTAGCTTACGAGTGGGCATCATAAGTTCACTATATGCTTGGCTTGGATAGATGGATTACTAAAGGTTCCCAGACTGTTCCCCACTATCGTCCACGTGGACTAGTAAGGCACCCCAATCCTCACCCATTATAGGCTTCAAACGGAAAGGGTTCAACCTGAGTGGGAGTATTTCACTGGCCTATGTGGAGGTTACCACCTCACGAAGGCAAAGCTACTTTACTTCCTCCTAAAAAAGGTAAGCCCGGGTCGAGGGCTAATGCATGCACATGTAAGTGGAGTGTGTGTATTTAAATATCTTATGAAATTTAAAGCTTTTAGGCAAGATTTGATAACCTCAAACTTCCTAATGGCCTGACTCTCTAAAGTCCCCAGTGGAGTCGCCAAACTGTCGTAACGTATCAGGCTTCGGGGGAAACCTAATAGCTAGACACAAAACTACGGAGTCGCCACCAACCATTCTAACCTAGGTGTGATTGGTCACCTATTCAAACTAAGGATATGGCTTGGTCTACGTTGAAAGTTCTAAGTTCGGGAGTACGGTTACGTGTGAGGAAGGATTAGCACCCTCACAACGCCCATCCTAAAATGGTACCAAATACTCTAAGGTTATCTTAATTTTGCCTTTTACTTTAATTTCGATATAATTAAATATTGAAAAATCTTTTAAGTCTCCTCCATCAAGCTGGTTGGATAACCTAAAAGTTTTTCTCACCTCAAGAGTATTCAAGTAGGACCAATCGCCTTTCTTGAAGAGGCTCCGTCGTCGGATTGTTTAAATATTTTATGCAATCTCTATTTAGACTCCTACCCGAATTGCTATTTATTATTTTATCTTGTTTTATTCTATTGTTATTATTTCCTTATATAAATTATTATTTCATATATTTTTATGAATTATTTGATATTGAAGATTTTTTTTAAAGACCTTCCATCAAGCTGGTAAGACCTTAAAGAAACTTTCTCACCTTAGGAATTTTTAAAGAAATTACTCAAGCGCAATTCCTTTTAATTTCCATCCTCGGAATAATTCACATTTTATTAAAATATTTAATTTAATTTAATTTCTATTTGTTTTAATTCTTTTCTAATTTTAATTCTAATTCATTAATTTGATTTTATTCTTTATTATAATAAACTTAATTTTAATTTACTATTCTTTTATCTAATTTAATTTTTATTTTCTTAAGTTAATTTATTAAATCTTGGAAATGTCCTTTAAATCTTCCATCAAGCTGGCAAGACTTAAAAGAATCCTCCTCACCTCAAGACATCTAAAAGTACTACTCAAGCGCAGTCCCTTTAGAATTCCGTCGTCGGAATATTTGTGGTATTATTTTATCCTATTTTATTTCTAATTATACTAATTTGTATGAATCTTAATTTCTAATTTAATTATTAATTCATTTAATTGTAATTAATTTTAATTAATTCTTGTTTCAATTTTTTTATAAATTTGAATTTTAAAAATAGGAAATAACCTTTTAAATCTTCCATCAAGCTGGTAAGACTTAAAAAGGACCTCCTCACCTCAAGATCTCCGAGAATATTACTCAATCGCAATCCCCTCGGATTCCATCGTCGGAATATTTGTTGTTATATTATCTTATCTTAAAATGTTCATTATTATATTCTCTTAAAGTATTGTAATTCTAAACTACCTAGACGAATCTTAACAATAATTTAACCATACATCAAACTAAGCATGTCGTATAAATTTTATTTGAAACCTTTAAATAAAATAAAAGTGAAAATAAAATGAATAACTAAAAATAAAAAAAAAGGAAGAAAAAGAAAAGAAAAGAAAAATAATAAATAATAGATAAATATAAAAAACAAATCATGCCAATTATATCAAAATCATGCTAACTAAATTAAATCATGTTAATTAAATTGAAACTTATACCACCAAACCAATAAAAAACAACTTATATCAATTTAAATACATAAGCTACATTACATTAATTAAATCTTATCAATACTTATTAAATTACACTATCCATACATCAAATTAAATCTATTAATTCATTATTGAGGTTAATCAAATTTATTATTTACATCATTTTATATTTTTAGTTAAATTATTGCATTAATTACAAATAGAAAAATCATCAAAATAAATAAACAAAATAAATAAAAAAATAAAAAAATAACAAATAAAAATAAAAAAAAGAAAAAAGTAAAATTATCAAAAAAAGAAAAAAAAGAAACCTGCGATCGGGTCGGGTCAATTATGGGTCGGCACGCGGGTCCAGCGGGTCGAAGCGCGGATCCTAGCTACCCCAAAACGACGTCGTTTGGAGCATGCTATTTAATCGTCTTTTCCGATTTTTTTGGTCAAATTTCCTCTTTCTAGCCAAAAAAACCTTCAGACCCTCTACCCCCTAGGCGATTTCCAATGGCTCCCTCCGCCGTACACCACCGTAGGTCACCAGAAAAACTCTCCAAAAATCTTCCTCTCTCCCCTCCCTAAAACTGGATCTAGGGATCCTGATTACTAAATCAAACTCAAAGCCCCCAGATCTGAATACAAAAAATCGAAACCCTAACTGCCTAACTTCCTCTACTTCCACACACCGCTCTCTGTGTTTTTGGTTGTTGTCTCTTTTGGTTCTGGTTGCTTGGTTGTCTGTGTGTGTGTTTGTCAGCTATTGTGTATTTTCCTTTTCCAGATCTGTGGCTGTCGGTGTGTGTGTGTTTTTCCTCACTGTGGATCTATGGCTATTGTTGATTTTTGGCTGTGTTGTGGTTACTGTTGGCTCCCGTTTTTTTGTGGCTCTTCTCCCTGTGATTTTTTATGTCACTCCCGTCCCCCCTTTCCAGATCTGTCTGTCCCCTTATAATAGGTTTCAATATTATGGAAGTTAAGAAAACCGAATCCCAGATCCGATTTTCTTACTCTGCTTTTAATGTCTGATTAATTTTTCCCTTGATTTCCTTGCAGATTTCGAAGACCAAATCTTTCCTTTCGTGTTTCTAACAGCTATGTTGGATTTAGGGTTAGGCTTCAAGCCTCAGTTTGGGGTGTGGATTCTGTTTGGGGTTAGGGTTTCAGATTAGGGTTTCTATTTAGGGCTTGGAGTCGTGGTTTGGTTTTTGTTTAGGATTTTGGGTTCGGGTAATTAAGGTTTCATTAGGGTTTGGGGTTCTATTTTGGGGTTTGAGTTTCAATTCAGATTAGGGTTTGGATCTTGGCAAAGGTTTCTATTAGGGTTTCCGTTTTTTGTTTTGTTTCCTTTTTTAATTTTTTTTGCTTTGCTTTTTTTTTTTATCAAAATAAATGAATAAATAATAAAAGAAAAATAAAATACTAAAATTCATATTAATAAATTAAAAATAAAAAATAAAAAATAAAAAATAAGAAAAGAGAAAAAAAATAAAAATAAAAATAAAAAAGAATAATAAAAAAAAGAGAAGTAATAATAAAATGAATAATAAAAAAAAGAAGAAAAGAAAAAAAAAAAAGAAAAAAAAATAAATAATAAAAAAATAAAAAAAAAGACAAAATAAAATCAATTAGTCAAACTTGGGTTTAATTTATTTTCGATTTTTAGAATATACGTCGAGCGACTCGAGATTCACAATCCCGGACAAAATTGGTGTCTACACATATAATCACGTAAACATGGATAAACACGACAACCAAATGGATGAAAATTTTCATAATTTGGAGGGAAACCATATAGAAGCTCAAAAGGGGACTTACCTCCGAGAAGTGGAGTGGGCAAGCGGTTGATGATGTAAGCCGCAGTGCTAAAGGCGTCAACCCAGAAGCGAGGAGAAGTGTGAGAATGGAAAAGCAGAGCCAAACCAGTTTCAGTCACATGACGGTGTTTTCGTTCAGCGCGACCGTTTTGGGCGGGAGTATATGGACAAGATAGTTGATGATGAATGCCAGAGGTACGAAGGTGATCTTGAAAGCGATTGCTAGTAAATTCTGCACCACCGTCACTTTGAAAAATTTTGATACGAGCAGAGTATTGATTTTCCACAAACTTTTGAAATTGAATAAAGATATCATAGATGTCAGATTTCAATTTCAATGGATAAAGCCAAGTAAAGCGAGAATAATCATCGATAAACAAAACATAGTAAACAAAACCCGAGTCAGATTTTACTGGTGAAAGACCCCATATGTCGCAGTGAATAAGATCTAATACATTAGACGACCTATTTTCATTACGAGAGTAAGGCAAACGATGACTTTTCGCAAGTTGGCACGTATCGCATAGTTTAAGAGATGGCAATAAAAAGGTAAGAGAAAGCTGTCCTTTTTTATTTAATAAAGAAATAACAGAATGATTCACATGACCCAAACGAGCATGCCATAAATCATACGAAGCATGAAGAGATCTATTTTTAAGGACAGAAATAAAAGCGGAATTGCCGCGCTCTAGCACATATAAGCCGCCATCACGTTTACCGGTTGCCACCACCTTTCCCGTTTGGCGATTCTGAACAGTGAAAAAAAATCATTAGTAAACGTAACGGATAAAGGAAAATCATTCGTTAATTTACTAATGGACAAAAGATTTTTAGTTAGATGAGGAACAACCAAAACATCTAACAATTGAATATCTGGGGAAGGGGAAATTTTACCGGTGTGGGAAATAGGTAGGGACGCACCATTCCTTACAATTACACAATCCTTACCCGTGTAGGTGGAAGACTGATCCAAATTCGAGTGAGCTGGAGTCATGTGGGCCGAAGCCCCTGTGTCCAAAAACCAATTCGAAGCCTCACGTTCGGACAGGGAGCATGAAGAGGTCAAAGCCTCTGCAAGTTGTGCCGTGGGTTCAGACCGAGCATACCGTTGCCTACACCGATCGACATAGTGGCCTTCTTGCCGGCAAATTTGGCAGCGTGGGGGACGGCAACCATGGGTGGTGTTGGCACGGCCCTGTCCGTGACTGGAGTCACTGCGATTTCCATTTCCTCGGCCACGGTGATGTCGAGAACCACCTCCACGATGAGAAGAGCTCCGGGTAGCGGTAAAGGCAGCAGCTGAGGACACCGGAGTCTCGAGAGATTTTTGAAAAATCTCAAAACTTTCTGCTTTATACACAAGATCAGAAAAACAGGGGAGGGGGGTTTGTGCCATCTGGGCAGTGGAGAAGCTGGAGAAATTGGGACCAAGACCACGAAGGAACCAGTGGACTTTGTCGATTCCATCAATTGGACGACCGATTGCATGTAGTTGATCACACAAAGTCTTGAATGCACGGGCATAGGCAGTGACCGAACGAGTGCCATGTTTCATCAATTGGAGGTCATCTTTGAGGCGAAGTTCAAGGGCTTTGGAGTGGTGGCTGAAGGTGTTTTTGAGGGCAGTCCAGACCTCACGGGATGTAGAGAGGCCAACGGCTTCAGCCATTGCTTCCTCGGTAAGGGAGGAGAGGAGAAGGCTAAGAAGGTGTTGGTCGGTTGCTTTCCACGCCAGGTGTTTGTTGTTAGGCATCTGAGAGGTGGGGGGATCGAATAGAGGTGGCGGCATAAGGGTACCATTCACGTGACCCAGCAAGCCTTGGCTTTCAAGGAGAGGAAGGAGTTGACTCTTCCATAGAAGATAGTTTGAGGAAGAGAGCTTGATGGTAACCATGTGAATCATGGTGTTGAAGAGAAGAAGGGTGGGAGAAGAATCGGGAGAGGAATCAGCCATGGATGATCGTGGGATGCTAATCCAAGTAGGCTCTTGATACCATAAGAATATTAGGAAAACCACCGTACTTTTGAGTGGTGAGAGTTTTGCATATATATATATATATATATATTCAATTTACAAAGAGTATAGCGTAATTACATATAAGGATTGATTATACAATAAATGGAAAGAATGAGCTAAACAAGCTCCTATAATTTAGGGTCAATGGTTACATATGGAAGGCCGTAGATTAGGGCAGAGGATCCTCAACAAGGAGTAGATCACGCCTCTAGCAATCAATGAGAAAGATACTATATTAGTATCAATGGGAATAAATGGTGAGTCAATGCTATCAAATGCCACGCCAAAGGAAAGGAACCAGCCATGTAATAAGAAGAATTTGCCATGTGGGATAAAGTTCAAAATCTTAATAACTTGGCGAGCAATGACAGTAAACATGTGGAATCGGCATGCAAGAAATCGTAGGGAGCAGTAGAGTGGGAAGTAAACCAAGGTGGAAAAAATTGGCTCGTTTAGGGCAGGGAGGCCTCAGGTGAAGTAGCATTTGAATTAGGAAAACGAAAACAATAGGAGAGATTTGAAGAAGACTTAATGGTGATTGATTTCCCTTTAAAAAAGAATAAGGAACATGAATAAGAGGAAGCAATTTTACCAAAGTAGCCAACGGTAGAGACTGGTATCCAATCTGGTCGATTGCCATGAAGATTTTAAGTTGGAACTGTCATGGGCTTGGGAACCTATGGACAATTTGAGATCTTCAGAAGACTCTGAAGAAGGAGAATCTCGACATAGTTTTCCTTTGTGAAACTATGATGAATGAATCCAAATTAGAAAGAATAAAAAGAAAATGTAAGATGGAATCTATTTTGGGTGTTGACATAGAAGGAAGAAGTGGAGGCTTAGCTTTGTTATGGAGAGGAACGGTTTCTTTAAACTGAAAGTCCTACTCAAAGCACATGGACATTGATGGTTGAGACCAAGAAGTGAATGAGTGGTGTATAACTGGGGTGTATGGGGAAGCAAATGTGGCAAAAAGGCACGAAACATGGAGTTTGATTCAACATTTAGCTACGGAGCAAGAGAAACCATGGACATTGTTTGGGTACTTTAATGAAATTATGTGGGATGATGAGAAATGGGGAGGAGCCAACCGACCACCAACACAAATAAGGAACTTTTGAGATATAGTTATTAAAACAAACTTAAGAGATCTTGGGTTCTAAGGTTACCAGTTCACGTGGCAAAGGGGTAAAATTGAAGGGATTGTCATTGAGGAAAGACTTAATGGATTCCTAGGCAATGAGGAATGGTGTACCAAGTTCCCTTTTTATGGTGTTAAGCATCTCACATGTATTACCTCTGATCGCTGTCCTATCATAATAGACACTGAGGAGAACAAATCATAATAGACACTAGGAAGAACAAACCAAAGAGCTTAAGAGTACAACATGCCCGTAGAAAACAGTTTAAGATGATATGGCTTACAGAACCTAAATGTAATAGCCTTATCATAGAAGCGTAGAAATTAGAATCATGTACAAGCATACCCTACAAATTAAAAGTCGTGGGAGAAACTCTAAGCAAGTGGGGCAGAGAAAAGTTCAGGGAAATGCAACAAAAGGCAGAATAGTTGACTAAAGAATAAGAGGAAGTGAGAAAAGTAACCACTGATGCAACTTTAGCTAGAGAAAGGGAGCTGGCTCGCAAACTTAATGATGTTTTAGAAAAAGAGGAGTTATTCTGGTTACAACAATCAAGAGTTAGCTGGTTACGAGAAGGTGATATGAATACCAGTTTCTTCCATGCACAAGCCTCCTAAAGAAGGAGAGTGAATCATGTCAGGGGTTTGGAAAATGAGGATGGAAGCTGGTGTGAACATTAGTGACATGCAAGAAGTGGCCACACAGTACTTCATGAAGCTTTTTGAATCCTAAAGCAAAATTGATCTAAATGAAATCCTAGAACCCATATCTTTGCGAGTCACTACACAGATAAATGACTTTCTCATGCAGGACTTTACAACAGAGAAGGTTAATGATGCCATAAGACAAATTCACCCTACCAAATCACCTGGCCCCGATGGTATGCCCACACATTTTTACCATAAATATTGGCATATTATTGGCAATGATGTCACCAAATTTTGCTTGTCCTTTTTGAATAGGGGGAGTGATTTTGGACATATAAACCAAACTAGAATAGTTCTCCTCCCAAAAGTAAAAAGCCCGAGAAATATGACCCACTTTCGGCCCATTAGCTTATGTAATGTTTTATATAAAATTATTACTAAAGTATTGGTTAATAGAGAAAAAGATATTACCAGTATGTATTAATGATAACCAGACTGCTTTTGTGCCAAGTAGGCTAATTTCGAATAATGTTTTTGTGTCATATGAGCTCTTACATAAATTAAAACTAAGAAGGAAGGGGATAGAGGGTTTTGCTACCATTAAACTGGACATGAGCAAGGCTTTTGATAGAGTATAGTGGTATTACTTGGAGGCTTTAATGGGAAAATTAGGTTTTTGCACTTCGTGGATATCCTTGATTATGAAATGTATTACTTCTGTATCATTTTCAATTTCTTTAAATGGTACAATTATTGACAACTTTACCCTAAGAAGATGACTCCGACAAGGAGATCCACTTTCACCCTATCTTTTTTTGCTTTGTACTAAAGGATTGTCAATACTACTCTCCCAAAACCAACGCACCAAGCAAATAAGCGGAGTCAGAGCTAGCAAGAATGGTCCTTGAGTTACTCACTTGTTCTTTGCCGAAGATAGTCTGTGTAACGCCCTCGGAAGCCGGGATTTTCGGGCTAACTTGTTCTTTTACTTCCTATGTTTGTCACTCGCTCAATGTAGCTAAAACCTAATGAGTAAAGTCCCACTCCTATAGTTATTTAAGACTAGTTGTCTAAGGTCCTAGCATAGTCTTCTTGTAAGACGTGCCGAAAATGATACTGAAAACTTCCGTCCCTATTTCATTCCATTATCCATCCTCATACTAAGTACATCATCGTTTCAACCTATAGCAATTCCAAATCTCAATATAACTTCTAAAATACTTAGCATCCATGGATTTCATATATAAATAAATATCAAAAATTCAACTTAACTACATAACACAGTAGGTTTACAGATTCGATATCTCCTAGTTCTTACATCCCAAATCCTATATACTGTGCACACAAAAGAATTTAGTCTGAGATATAAACAAAAGAACAAAGATTATACCTTCTTTCAGAATACAACTTTCTGCAACTGGACAAAAAGACTCTCAGTGCACCACGCTCGTGCCGAGTCTACCTGAAATAATCTGAGGTGGAAGGGGGTGAGCTTTGGGGAAATCCCAATAAGAAAACATACACTAAATGATGTTAGGTTTCTACTATGTTTAATGCATGTGTATGCGTGAATGAATGTGCCAAAACTCATGCTTAAAGATGTTTTATCGGAAATAATACCAAATTGATAAACCATAGTTTATAAGCTATAAAATGTTATGCCAAGTAATTTCAAAACAGATTAGTACTCAAGCATTCACAAAATCAAGATATAGTAGTAGTAGAAATGATACATTCGCTCATCTTTGTAACAGTATCGTAATATACATTTGAAAACATTTTCACGAGACGAGCATTATGAGATTCGGTAATGTAATAGGGATCTTTGGAAATATAACCAAGAAGTTTTCTATGAAAGCATCTATTGTAGCTAGCAGTGGTCTATGTCCCATACCAGGGCTCTATCCATGATCATGAATCATCCCAGCACCAGTGATCATCTAGTAGCTGAGGTACAAGTCACGACTAGTTGTCGGACATTCATACGTAATTACCGCTACCCATTTGCCACACAGGCGGGATCCATGATGCAATTACGTATACGGCGCCTCAATGCCACATAGGCTTACTGAATGCCACACAGGCAAGTGCCACATAGGCATTTCCAAGTGCCACACAGGCATTTCCAAGTGCCACACAGGCATTATACATCATCACGTGTCTCATGAGTCAAAACTCGTTTAGAAATAGATCTTACAAAATAGGTTGAGTACCAAAAGCATAAATCGTTTCACATACTTATAGTTTTAAAAATCTAATCGTACGAAGTCTCGATAACAAGTAGCAGTGATTAATATGCATGAGGTTTTAAAGGCATTTAATAAATTTAATTTAATATCAAGAAACTTATTTAGATAATTTCTAACGAAATTTCGGCATTATAACGGCATAGGTAGAACACTATCCAGCATCATAACCTCAATCAAATACTTGTAGAAAACTCAATCTAGCAATATATCTTCAATACACCAATTTCCAATACAAATCCAAATCCAAAACATTATGTATTTAAAATTCAATCCAACGTATTTGGACATTTAACCAAAAATGCATTTAAATCCATAAATATTTAATAACATTAATTTAAACATGCATAAGCATAGTAGACTGATAGGCATTTATCGTATATTCCCTTACCTAATGTTGCACAATATCGTGATTAAGGATACCACTTCCATATGCCTTACACTTTAGCACTTTCTTGAACACTTTTAGCACGTTCTTGAATTTTGTTCTCCACTTAACCTACACCAAACGACACCTATACAATTACAAATTTAACACTTCTACTAAGGCTTAGACACTACCATACCACCTGTCATTTTAAATTACAATATATATTTTCATATATACACATATCACCATTTAAGAAACTAGATAGAATCCTTTACCTTTATAATTCACAAAACCAAAATTCCACTTAGCCTTGTCTTAAAAATCATTACATTAATATTAAAGTAGTTCTTCTCACATCTTCAATCTACCTTACGTCTAAAACATCATCCCATGTTACAACCCACCATTTACCTAGGTCTAAATTTAACATTTCTTTAATCAAAACCCATGTATATAAATCATGCAAGGAACTATTCTTACCTTATAATTTCTCATGAACTAGACTCTTCACATTTTTCCTTAACCATGATTTCCAAAATCCTATTGCTCATTCAAATATCCTCAAGCCAACAATTCCAAGCATGTTCATATAAATCTTTACTTAATACAAGATTATTATACTTAGCTACTTTAGGAAATTTCATAAATTAAAACCTTACTAGACAATTTCTTACCATATGATATCCCATGCTAGCCGAACACCTTTTCAAAGTTTTCTTTCACTGCCCATGCCCTCCAAACAGCATCTATAATCACAATTTCCAGCCACAACGTTATCATTTATTCTCTAAATAAAATTTCCTAATTTAAACATGCTTTACACCAAGCATTGATCCATCCTTACCTCTTAATAGATATTGTCCCTTGCCTATGGGTTTGCTCCCTTGCAGCTACTGTTCGACTGCAATCAACCAGCCTTCTTCAACTCTTGTTCAAGCCAACTCAGCCCTTTTCTTTAGCCCCGAATCAATATTGAAATCTCTTGCCAAATGCCCTTATACAACTTTAATTGCTGCACTGTTCTGACCCCACAACAGCACCCACAAATCTCCCAACATAGACCTTCCCTTCCACGGCTCCAACTAGTACCTAAATGTGCCCTCGTACCAGCCATATCTCAGCCCTCGTACCAGCCATATCTCAGCCCTCAAACTCCTCTTTGCCTAGCCAAAAATTTCAGCACTAAGCACTTCAGATCAAGGTTTCACACACGTCACCTAGCTGCTCCCTTTTTACTCTGTTTTCAAACCACCAAAACCAGTTCTATATCTATCAAGAATGGCCACTCACCACCCTTTGAAATTACCATAATCCAGCCCCAAAATAGCCTTAAATCTGACACGTAAAAATCAGCCAAAACAATACCAAATCTGTCCTGTTTTACAGCCACCAGTCAACACCATTGCAGCCACCAAACCAGCTTTGAAAACACCTCAACCCAGCCTTGCTCAATCCCCATCTCCTCCTCCCTTGTCGGGCAATAGCACCTCTACCCCTAAACACAGCCCTTTCGACTCCAAGATCAACCAAATCAACCTCTAAAAGAGTCCATGTTCAACCCCTTTTTCCTCCTTTTTTTCGGCACCACAACCCACGCTCCCGACAGTCGAACTTGCTCCGCCCCTCTTTCTCTCTCTCGATGTTCACTGCTTTGCCGAGAAAACTCTACCTCGTTAATCGCCTCACCCTTCTCTTCCTTTAACTTTCTCCCCTCTCTCTTATTTTATTATTATTTTTTTATAAGGTCTGCACTAGCAGACTATTGCGCAAATTTTGTAACTTGGATAAGCTTCCACGAGAAGCTTGCCCAATGTTACTATTATTATTTTCTTTTTTGCATAATATATATCTTTTATATTATATATATTTTAATTGGGCTCCCTTGCTTCTTTTTGTTCAAATAGTCCGGTGAGAATAAATCCCACCAATCCCATTTCAAGCTTCTTTTAGGATCTATTTTTATCTTTTTTTTTTTATAGTTTAGTTATTTTGTACATATATATATATCTATACTTCATAAATATGTTTAAATACATATTTATACTTTATATTATGTAGCTATTTAAAATCCTATTATCCCTTTGACTCTCGTGATTTTCTTGATCTTCATAATTCTTAAGCCTTGCGTACTTGCACAAGCACATTGGTCTATTTACCAAGGTTATGAAATTTACAGTTATCACAGTCTGCTTTTCATTAAAGCAAATGAGACGAAGGCGAAAGAGTGAGACTCATACTAGAGGTCTATGAACAAAGCTCGAGACAGAAAATAAACTAACAAAAGTTAGGATTATTCTTTAGCCAAAATACTAGCGCCACCTCTAGGGAGACTTTGGCTGAAATTTTTGGGGTACAAGCAACATTAAGCCTAGATAAGTATTTGGGACTGCCCACCTTGTTGTATTTAGAAAAACTCCTTAGTGTGGATGGTGTACTGCTGCAAACAAGTTGAAGAAGAAATTTGGTAGGCAAGGCACTTCCAGGAAGCTATCTTAAGAACAATAGTTTCCCCACACTGGTGCAAATGGTTCAGGAAACGTTGTTCCCAGGATACAATGCCTACTCCAAGAGAAATTCAATTGCACTTTGAGTTTCTCTCTTGAACTCACTTGAACCAAACCAAAGAAAAAAGAGTGCAAGAAGAGAATTTGATTTTGAGTGAAAGAATGTAGAAGATTGTATATTAAATTCCATGAAAGTGAAAGTATTTATAGACTCAAAACGGTGTTATAAACACCCTTTCATGATTAGACATCATTTGAATGAAGAATCATGACCTTTGGAATGAAGAAACATGTCCAACGGACATGTTTTTTGAGTTTCCAGAATGGGAAGTCGGATGCCCGAGAAAGGGAGTCGACTTCCCTAGTGTTTTTTCAAAACAGAATGTAATTTTTCTTGGGGCAGTTGACTGCCCTTTAGGGCAGTCGACTGCCCTATATGTAACTCAAATTTCTAAGCGAAAAATATTTCCAGAAAGCCCCGACACATAGAGCAGTTGACTGCTCTTTTGGGCAGTCGACTAATCAAGTAATTTCTTCATTTCAACTCATTTTTCATACTTTCAATTTCATTTTTCTTTAACATATATGCAAACTAAATGATTTTAAGATATAACTTTGGTAATATATACAACAATCCCCCACTTATTACCAAAGTATACAAATGTATGCAATTTATGCAATCCTAAGAAAGATGCAAGTTGGTTCTTATGTAAGGTGTATATCTAAAGGTGGCCAAGGCTTGAACCTTTAGATTGAATATGTAACTCTAGGAAACATATTCACCCCTTACATTGGTTCGTGAGTTCCTCAAATAGGGCAGCGCATTTTTGTCATGGGACTTCGCTTTTATCCTGTGTTAGCAAGTACTCTAGGATTAATCGGAAATCCATAAGAAGCGTCCTCTCACTTCTCTACTTGCATAGGAAGACTTATCAAGAGTGCATCACAACCTTCCTTTTTTACAAACACTCCACTCACAAGAGCTATAAGTCAATTATGGATTTTAATCCAACCAATCATTGTGATTAACAATGCATCTAGATATGGGATCTTATTAGAATAGTCTTTAATTTAATTACCCCCACTATTCCAAGAAGTGATGCATTGGGAATATCATATATCTCATATATGAATTCCTTGGATGATTCATGATTGAATGCCTTTTGAACTCTCATACACAAAGATCATCAAATGAGGAGATTATCCTTTAAACCTAAAGGATCAATTTCCTAAGTGACATCAATGAGATAGAGTTGGAATCAATCAAGATCATCTCTAGTAACCGATAGTAATCCCATACCTCTCATAGTGTTAGCAATCTTATCTCCCGATAATGGTTTAGTTAGGGGATCAGCTAACATTTGCTCGGTAGGTAGATATTCTAAATTTACCTTACCTTTCTTTACAACACTTCTCACATGGTTGTATCTCATAGCTATATGCTTGCTATTATTAGACAACCTATCATTCTTTGTGTTGTAAATTGCAGCTTTATTGTCACAATATAAAGTGACTGGTCCTTTGGTTCTCTCAATAAAAGGTATTTCCCTTAAAAACCTTTTAAACCAAAGTAAATCCTTGGTGGCATGTGACATAGCAATGAACTCAGATTCCATTGTTGATAAAGCCACACAAGTTTGTTTCTTCGAAGACCAAGAAACAATAGCACCACCTATGGTGAATAACCAACCACTTGTTGATTTGGAACTTCTCTTATCTGAAGCCCAATTAGCATCACTATAACATTCTAGAACTGAAGTCTCACATTTATAGTGCAAGCCATAATATAAAGTATGCTTCAAATATCTCAATAATCTACTTAATTCATGCCAATGTTCATTACTAGGATTACTAGTAAATCTACTCAATATACCAACTGCACATGCAATGTCCGGTCTTGTATAATTCATAGCATAAATCAAACTACCTATAATTTTTGCATACTCCTTTTGATTTACTGGTTCTCCTTGATTAGGTACTAACTTGTGATATGGATCTATAGGTGTTTTGCAAGGTTTGCTAGCAAAGTGATTAAACTTCCTAAGTAATTTTTCTATGTAATGTGATTGTGAAAGAATAAACTTACCATTCTTCCTATAAACCTTAACACCTAATATAACATCCACTTCACCTAAGTCTTTAATATCAAATGCATTAGTTAAATATGACTTAGTTTCATTGATGCAATCTATATTTGTACCAAAAATAAGTAAATCATCAACATAAAGAGTAATTAATACTTTACTATCATTTGTGACTTTAATAAAGACACAATTTTCAGCTTTACTACTTTTAAAACCAAACTTTTTAACTTCTTTCTTGAATTTCTTATACCATTGCCTAGGTGCTTGTTTAAGACCATAAAGAGACTTGTTGAGTTTACATACCTTGTGTTCTTGTCCTTGAACTACATATCCTTCCGGTTGATGAATATAGATCTCTTCATCTAGATCACCATTGAGGAAGGCTGTCTTTACATCCATTTGATGTACTTCAAGATTGTAGATTGAAGCAATAGCTAACATCGCCCTTATTGAAGTAAACTTGGTGACCGGTGAAAATGTTTCAAAATAATCCAAACCTTCCTTTTGACTATAACCTTTGGCTACCAACCTTGCCTTGTATTTATCAATACTCCCATCGGTTTTGAGTTTCCTTTTTAAAACCCATTTGGTGCCAATAGGTTTAGTGTTAGGAGGTAGATCCACTAAAGACCATGTATTGTTCTCATGTATAGATTTAATTTCATCATCCATAGCTTTCTTCCATAACATGGCATCTTTCATATTCATGGCTTCTTGAAAAGTTTTAGGATCCTCTTCTAACAAGTAAGTATACATGCCTGGTCCTAAATCTTTTTCAATTCTTTTCCTCTTACTTCTTCTTAACTCAATATCACTACATGCATTAGATGTATTTGCATGATTATGATTTTCACTATCATGTGGAGATATATCATCAATAGCATGCTCATGAACAATTAATTCATTTGACAAGTCTTTCTCTAATTCATGGCTACTAGCATCTTTAATTGTCAAATGCTCAAAATAAATTGCATGAATAGATTCAAAAACACTATTAGTTTTAAGATTAAGAAATCTACATGCTTTACTTCCTAAAGCATAACCAAGAAATATAGATTTGATTGCCTTACTTCCTAACTTAGGTCTCTTATTTGTAGCATCAAGAACATATGCAATGCATCCAAACACTTTAAAATAATTTATATTAGGCTTTCTTCCTTTTAATAACTCATAGGGAGATTTATCAAAACCTTTATGTAAAACTCTATTTGAGATGTAACAAGCAGTAAAGAGTGCTTCACCCCAAAAATTCAAAGGCAAATTTGAATGTAAAAGCATAGCACTTACCATTTCAAGTAATGATCTATTCTTTCTTTCCGCTACTCCATTTTGTGGTGGAGTATTAGGAGCAGAAACTTCTCTTACTATACCATGTTTCTTACAAAAGTCATAAAACTCATTTGAAAGAAATTCTCCACCCCTATCGGATCTAAGTTTCTTAATTTTTCTATTTGTCAAGTTTTCTATTTCTTCTTTGAAAATCTTAAATTTTTCAAATGCTTCATCTTTAGTTTTTAGTAAATAAACATAAGTATATTTTGAAAAATCATCTATAAAAGTAACAAAATATCTTTTTCCACCTCTAGTAATAATTTCATTATTATCACATAAATCAGTATGTACTAGTTCTAACAAAGAATTAGTTTTAAAAACTGATTTAAAAGGGAATTTTGAAATCTTTGCTTGTGCACAACACTCACAAGTTTTAGTACTTAAAATGGTAGAAGACTTAGGAATTAAATCATGAGATGACATTCTATTTAATGCATTCATGCCAATATGTCCTAATCTATAATGCCACAAACAATTAGAATCATTCATATCAACAACATAGGCATAATTCAAAGAACTTTTATTGATATTGAGAACATACATATGGTCTTTAGCATATCCCTTCCCAACAAATGATCCTTTCTTAGAAATGATCACCTTTTGAGAATCAAACACAACCTTAAATCCATGGTCATCAAGTTTCTTCACAGAAATTAAACTCTTCCTAAGGTTTGGGATGTGATACACATCTTGTAATGTCAAAATTTTTCCTGAAGTCAAAGCAAGTTTGATTGTCCCTTTGCCAACAATTTTGCAAGTTGAAGAGTTCCCCATGAAGACTGATTTGTCCTCATTTATCTCTTCATATGTCTTGAAGACATCTCTAAATGGAGTGACATGACAAGTTGCTCCAGAATCGATCCACCAATCCTCTTGGTTTTCAACCATAAGAATTTCGGTAACCATTGCAACCATGTCATCTTCAATCACAAGATTGGCCTCACTTTTCTTACCTTTCCGGAAGTGGCATTCTTTTGCAATGTGGCCATTCTTTCCACATACATAGCAAGGGCCTTTCTTCTTTTTGAAGTTCTTATCAAACTTGTTGAACTTTCCCTTTTTCTTTGAAGAGTTTTTCTGTCTCTTGTTTTGGTGAGTTTTCTTCTCACTTTCAGTTTTGTTCTCATTAGGACCTTCAATGTTATGCACATTATTGTCCTTTTCATCTCTTGTACGGGCTGCACTTTCAATCTGGATATGCTTCACCAATTCATCCAAGGTAAGTGACTTCTTCTTGTGTTTCAAATACCTTTGATAATCTTTCCAAGAAGGAGGAAGTTTACCAATTATGGTAGACACTTGGAAAGTTTCAGAAATTGGTTCTCCAGCATCATTGCATTCAGTAGCAATATCATTCAATGCATTTACTTGATCAATGACAGGTTTAGAGTCTATCATTTTAAAGTCTACATACCTGTTCACAAGGAAGGACTTGTTTCCAGCATCTTCATTCTCATACCTCTTCTCAATTGCACGCCATAACTCCAATGCTGTGTTGTGTTTATGGAATACATTGAAGAGTGAGTTGCTGAGTGCTTGAAGTATTGAAAGTCTGCAAATGTAGTCATCTTCAAGCCATTTTTGTTGTTTTGCTGTAAATTGTCCATCATTGCTTTCTTCTTGGGGGTAGTACTCATGAAGAACATATGCAACCTTCAAAAGACTAACTTGATAGTATATCTTCATGCTCCACCTCTTGTAATTCAGGCCATTGAACCTTTCTAGTTTCTCCACTTCATAAACATGAGGCTTGAATGCAGGAGTCGCCATCTTGAAATACTATTGTTCTTAAATTGTTGTATTTAGAAAAACTCCTTAGTGTGGATGGTGTACTGCTGCAAACAAGTTGAAGAAGAAATTTGGTAGGCAAGGCACTTCCAGGAAGCTATCTTAAGAACAATAGTTTCCCCACACTGGTGCAAATGGTTCAGGAAACGTTGTTCCCAGGATACAATGCCTACTCCAAGAGAAATTCAATTGCACTTTGAGTTTCTCTCTTGAACTCACTTGAACCAAACCAAAGAAAAAAGAGTGCAAGAAGAGAATTTGATTTTGAGTGAAAGAATGTAGAAGATTGTATATTAAATTCCATGAAAGTGAAAGTATTTATAGACTCAAAACGGTGTTATAAACACCCTTTCATGATTAGACATCATTTGAATGAAGAATCATGACCTTTGGAATGAAGAAACATGTCCAACGGACATGTTTTTTGAGTTTCCAGAATGGGAAGTCGGATGCCCGAGAAAGGGAGTCGACTTCCCTAGTGTTTTTTCAAAACAGAATGTAATTTTTCTTGGGGCAGTTGACTGCCCTTTAGGGCAGTCGACTGCCCTATATGTAACTCAAATTTCTAAGCAAAAAATATTTCCAGAAAGCCCCGACACATAGAGCAGTTGACTGCTCTTTTGGGCAGTCGACTAATCAAGTAATTTCTTCATTTCAACTCATTTTTCATACTTTCAATTTCATTTTTCTTTAACATATATGCAAACTAAATGATTTTAAGATATAACTTTGGTAATATATACAACACACCTTGATTGGAAAAGCAAGAGAAGGGCCTTTGAAGAAATTAAAAACAGAATCAAGTCTAAAATTCAAGGCTGGAGCAAGAAATGGCTATCTCAAGCAAGTAAAGAGGTCTTCATAAAGTTAGTCCTATAGGCTATCCCATCCTATGCAATGTCATTTTCAAATTTCCTTCAACCTTCTGTAAAGAACTAAATAACATAATAAGCAGTTACTAGTGGAGAAACAAAGTGGACAGCAAGCTAATTCATTATATCACATGGAGGAAAATGTGTTACTCGAAAAGCAATGGGGGTATGGGCTTTCAAGACTTTGATAAGCTTAATTTGGCTTTATTGATGAAGCAGTCTTGGAGGCTTACAAACAACATAGGAACTCTACTGCACCAAGTATTAAATGTGCAATATTTTCCCAGGACATCCTTTTTGGACCTTATGGTAGGCCGATGTCCCTCCGATACTTGGAGAAGTATTCTTGAAGGATGAAAAATAATAGAAGATGGGCTACGATGGAGAATAGGAAATGGTAGGTTGGTTAACATTTAGAGAAACAAATGGATCCCGAGAGCTGTTGATTTTAGGACAAGAGTGCAACCAAAGGAAACATTAGAGATTACACAGGTCAGTGACCTCTTCAACAACCAAACAATGTCCTGGAACACTAAACTGCTGGATGATTTATTCCTAGAACACGAGGCCTTGCTAGTCAGCAAAATTTCACTGAGCAAAATAAGAGCTAAGGATGTTCGGGTTTGGCACTGGGAGAATTTGGGACAATACTTTGTACGAAGTGGTTATAAGAGGTTAATGGAGTTAAAGGAATTAGAGGTGTGAATTAATAATGAGAATGCTATTTTAGAACATCTTGTTTGGAAAGCTATCAAGAAAGCAAGGATCCCAGGAAAGATAAAAATAATTGCTTGGCGTCTATGCCATGATATCCTACTGTGCAATATAAACCTTAGCAAAAAGAGAATCTTGGAACAAAAGAGATGCCCAAGATGCCAAAATGACAACGAATCCATTCTCCACGCACTACGTGATCACCAAAAAGTAAAAAACGTATGGACTTTAACGAAGATAGGGGACTTGTGCAAAGCAGGGTCGATCAAACTGTAAAGGAATGGATAGATGAAGCGGCCCTCCAAAATGGACTTGGAAGTTTTTTAGGAAGGTTTGGTCTTATTATGGAGCAACTGGAACAACCAAAACGAAGAAGTAATGGTAGGGAAAGCTAGACCACCACAGCACACGGCTTTGTTTGCTGCAAACTACCTAAAAGAATACCAGTCAACACAAGCAAAAAGGAACATAATCTCCGAACAGAACCAGTACAGTGGAAGCAGCCACCTCTAAACTTCATTAAAATAAATTTTGATAGGGGCTTTAAATCAGCATAAGGAGTAGGTGGAATAGGGATCATTGCCAGAGATGAAAGAGGAGCTGTGATGGGAGCTGCACATGCCAGACAGCCAGAGTAATAAAAGTACCAGATGTAGAGATAGTTAAGGCACTAGCAGAACTCAAAGCACTTGAGTTTGCTTCTGATATGGGGTTCACGCACATCTTGCTAGCAAGAGATACGATAAGGATCAATAAGAAACTTCATAATGATTCCCAAGACCTATCCTATATAGGAACCCTAATAGAAGAAGCACAAATAAGGGGCCGCAGGCTTGTTACGTGCAAGGCTGTCCATGCAAAGAGAGAGGCCACAAAGCTGCTCATCGTATAGCAAGTTTAGCTTATCAATGCAACGAGGATATGTATTGGGTAGAAACTTGTCCAGACAGTATCATGGACATTGTACTCTCAGATTGTAATTTTTCCAACTCTAATAAAGTATTATTATTATTTCAAAAAAAAATCCATGTACTACTTTATTATGTGTGATTCATTAGGCTTCCAACATGTTGGCAATAATGTTTAAAATTCTCATTTCAAATCCATAGATCATGAGTAGCATCTAACAATACATACCCAAATGTTAGAAAGATTAAGATGGTTTGACCAACCTTTCAATTTGTAGTATCTTAATGTAATTCAATCATTTCATAATAATATCTCAAAAATGACTAAAGCTTGGTGCAACATCTATTTTATATATTTTTTTCATATTTATCCTTAAGCTATTAATATATTAACTTCTTTCAATTAGTGTTCTGGCCAAAGACTTTATGAATTAATATGAGTTAGGATATATGAGATATTATCCCCTTAAGTCCCTAGGGGTGATGAATTATCATCTTGGCTACTCATCTATCTTTATATGCTTCAAGTCATACCCAAAAGCAACCTCTTTACGCATTTGGCAATTCAAATACGTAGAGATGAAATCAAAGTATGACATTCTACGTATAAGATGACCTAGCATCTCAAGTCATAGGATCACTTACACTACTAACACGTGAAAGCATATTCCATAAACACTTATATTCAGTGAACTTATTCTCTAATAAGCCTCACATATTATCCTTAAATATCAATGTATTTTGATTTATGAGATCAATTACTTACTTGATAAGTAAAGAGGCTTAACATGAACTGATCTTTGAACACTGTCAATGCCCTATCTTTAAAGTACGATGATTTGGAACGGTTTTTAGGAACTAAGCTTTAATGCATAAGACATATCTATAACCATATTACAAATCCCTTGCCAAGCTTATATTGTTCCATGAGCTTTACCTTACATTTCAATCAATAATTCTCATTATTCTTAATAACAATGGTAAAGGAAAACCTTTCATTCCCTAAGTGATCCAGCTTTGCTATGATACCATACTTCTTACCAAGTGAATTGGGTCTAAAGCATACACTAACTCTTCCAAGATTCAAGTATATTGGATGACTTTAGTTTTAGGAAAAGGTTGATGCAATGTCATTTATTATAGACACTGCTTGAATAAATTTAACTACAATTAAGGATTTTAAACACAACCTTTTGTGTCTGATGTTTCATCTTTTAAGATTCATGTACAATAATCCGTTAAACTCATTTTTTTATTCCAAATATATGATTCCTCATCCAAAAGATGCCTAATCATGAAAGGGTGTTTTCTCACACCTATTAGAACTTATTAATACTTCTAATAACATTCATTTTAATATCCTTAAATCTTTTTACATGCTTTCCATTAAAAATCAAATTTGTCTTTTTTCACTCTTTTTTTTTTTGCTGGTTACTTGGTTCAAGTGAGTTTGAAAAAAAAAAAAAACCTCAAAGTGCAATTGGATTTTTTAACAATAAGCATAGTCTCTTGGAAATAACGTTTCCTAGACTATTTGTACGGTGTAGGAAAACTCTTGTCCTTAAAAAAACTTCTTGAAAGTGCATTACCTACAAAAATTCTTTTCCAAATATTCTGCACCGTTAATTGCATTGGCCGACCACACTCAAATTATACATGAATGGTGTGATTAATGTACTTTGCTGCTGAGTGCAGCTTCGTATGCGCCTGTAGCAGCGAATTGCTACTTCTCTGAATAAGTAAAAGCTTTCACTTGTTAAATCACAAAAAAGAATCACTCTTATTTAAATCAAGAAGTAATGGCCCAGCATGTTAAATTACTTCCTAAGCTTCAATTATATGTACATTAACGTGAATAGCGTGAAGAATAGGAATAATAAGCCTTAAAGTCTAAAAGTTAAAGTAGCAATAACAAGAATAAGAACCAAAAAACCACAATGAGAATGAGAATATGTAATAAGATAATAACAAAAAAGAACTAATGGATCTTTCGTGTTTGTTCTTGCTGTTTCCTATTGTTCTGTTGTATTCTTTCTGATGTATTATGTTGATGTATGGTGTTCTCTGGTTACTGAATTTCATCTGGTCTTCGTGGGGCTCTTCACCTTATATGGACATATTTCTATTAAATAAATATCTGCTTAATTATCAAAAAAATAGTAATAATAATTAAAGCTAATAATCTGGCCGATGTATTTCAACGATGTTCAGAACCAAGCTCTCGAGCCAGACAGAGCTTTATATTTTTAAATTATTTAATTAATAAGTAATTTATTTTTCTTTAATATTGAATTATTATAATTTAAAACTTTACTATATTTTTAATAATATAATAATTAAATGGGGTGCGTTGAAATCGTTTTCCAGTTAGAATTTTCGGTGGAAAATCAAAGGAATTGTGGCATCTTCATTTAACTTGAAAAGGAAATTCCATGATCCCTTGTCTTACCACTTTCTCATTTAGATTTTTTTTTGGACATATATAAACACGCATTCCATGTCACAATCAGTAATGCAAGTCTTATTCACGTCTACAAAAATTAAAGCTGTTGGATTTAATAATCCATATAATATTGGATTAAAGTGAATTTGCCAAGTCAAGGAAAATATGCCATTGGAAAACACATGCTCTTATTCCAAGTGTTATATATATATATATATATATAATATATATATATATATATATATTGATATGACAAAGTCTAGCTGTGAGGGGCCAGGCCCAATAGTGTCAGGGATCACCACGTGGCAAATGATCACTGGTCCGCGTGACCTTCGGCGACAGAAGCCAAAGGTGCATATGACGCCTGTCGCTAGGCGACAGGACTCTATCGCCTGCAATCGTAACGCGACACATGGCGGCATTACCTGTCGTCGCGCGACAGACTCCGAGTCTATCGCCTACAGTCATATGGCGACACGTGGCGCAACTCTCCTCCTGTCGCTGAGGGACATACCTCAAGTCTGTCGCCTGCAGTCATAAGGTGACACGTGGCGCATTATTCCGACTCCTGCTAGCGACAGACCCCCGAAACCACAACGTGCTATGCGATATGTGTCTCTCGCCGACGACAGGCTTCGAATACTCCCGGTTTTCGAGGAACTTGTGTTATATCAGGACACAAACTCTAAGCAAGATGATAAGTCTTACCCTCAGATAATTAACCTAGAGTATTTGCCTATAAATAGGCTCCAGGTACAATCTTATTTTCTAATTTTTGACTATTGGCTTTTACGCTTCCCAATACTGAAGAACTTTCTGCTGACTTAAGCATCGTAGTGTCTACGCAGGGAACCACCCCTGCGTCTCTCTGATTTTTCTTGTTTTACAGAAGCTTCTTGGAGACACGTGGAGACTAAGTAGGAACATAGACGTCAGCATACCTTTATTGTTGTTTTGTGCATAAACAATTGGCGCTGTCTGTGGGAAACGTATAAAAAGCCAAGATTTTCTAAGATGGTGAGAACACGATCGACAAATGTAAGGACCGGAAGTGAGGAAAACTCTGTGAGCTCCCCTGAACAACAGATTCACCAGACAAACCAGGTGAACAGGGAGGAAGAAAGAATTACTGTGTCGACGGCAGAATTCGAAGCTCTGAGGCGACAGAATGAAGAAACGACCCAGGCATTGCGAGCCATGGTTGATCTGTTCCAAGGAGTTCTCCCGACATTGGATCTGCCGCCTGCCGTGCAAAACTTGGTAGGAGGAACAAATAGAGGTGTCCCGCCGCAGGTGTTTGGGCGACAGGAGGACACGACAGCCGCAGACCCCTCTCGTCGGAGAGAGGTTCCCCCTGTAGAAGAGCAGGACATTCATCGGGGTGCAGCAGGACAGGCGAGCGGGAGGCCTGTCACAGGCACCCAGTGAGAGACTGAGGAAGCGGTAGGTTTAGAGCCTGCGACAGGTGTCAGGCGACAGGAGAACGGGAGACCTGTCACAGGAAACCAGCAAGAGACTGAGGAAGTAGTAGGAGAGCCTGCGACAGGGTTCAGGCGACAAGTTCCACATGTGTGGCGGCAGATGTCTGGGCGACAGGATACTGACCGGGCGACAGGGTCTACCGCCCATCCTCAGGACTTGTCAAATTTTGCTGATACCAACTTGGAACATGGTGTTGGAGGTGCTGGAAAGAATGGTGGGGAGGATCAAAGCATTTGGGGAGCCGGGTCGGAGTTCGACCCCACTTGGTGCACGCAGATGGTACGAACAAATGCACCTCAAGCGAAAGGTAAGGAAGTAGTCGTAGGCCTACCTAATTCGTCTCATGCCAGAAATCAGCTTGCTCCCCCCGTAGACATGAAAAAGATGATAGAACAGGTGTTAGAGGAGAAAAAATTAGTGTCTGCGGAAGAGAGCCAGAGAAGAAGAGAACCGTTCTGTGCGACCATCATGCAAAAGCCTCTGCCCCCAAAGTTCAAAATGCCGCAGATGGCCGCATACACCGGAAAGATGGACCCCTACGACCATATGCAAAACTATGAGGCCCTAATGTTGCTACATGGATGGGAAGACGAGATAATGTATAGGGCCTTTCCTTAACTTTATCCGGACATGCGATGAAATGGTTCAATAACCTGCCTGAAGGGTCCATTGTCTCTTTTGACCAGCTGCGAAGTGAGTTTCTCAAGGCGTTTGCGGTGAATAGTCAGAGAAGAAAGGAACCAACCTATTTGCTCACTATTAAGCAGGGGGCTAAGGAGTCATTGAAGAGTTATGTTGATCGGTTTAGAGATGCTACCTTAGAGGTGCGAGACCTGCAAGTTGGTATAGCCGTGGCAGCCATGTTACATGGGACAAGGTCTGAGAAATTGCAAGAATCTCTGTCGCTAGAACAGCCAACTACCATCTCAGACTTACTTTCCCGGGCACATAAGTACATAACCCAGGAGGAAGTAATGAAAATGGTGGTGATAGGAGAGTCCAAAGATGGAAGGAAACGAGGAAGAGAGGCCACTGAAGCATCTTCTAGCCAACCGAGAAAGTTTGAGAAAGCTCCCACACTAAAATATAATTCTTATACCCCACTTACTGAATCTCGGGCTTCAGTGTTGGCAGCTATTGAAGGATCAGGGCTTATACAGACTCCAAAGAAGACGTCAGGGAATCTGGGCCGTGATTCAAGGTCGTATTGTGATTATCACTCAGCGCATGGGCATACAACCGAAAAATGTAGGGAGTTGATGAATCAGCTAGAAAAACTAGCACGAGAGGGAAAAATAAACCGTTTCGTATGGAGAGGTGATAGAACTAACTATCCTGCGCAGAACAGAGGAAACAATTTCAGAGATAGAAGAGGTGAAAACAGAGGACCTGTTAGAAGAAATGAAGGTGAAAGAAGAGATAATGACAGAAGGGTAGAAAGAAGGAATCGAGAGGAAGATAATGAACCGACAGGGCCAGCTATTAACGTGATATCCAGAGGTGAGTCACTAGCTGGCACTTCTTCCTCGTCTCGAAAGACCTACACCCGACAGGCTCATCAAATTAATTCGGTGATGGAGGAAAAGCATGATGAAGAGCCCATTACTTTCACGCCAACTGACAGAGGTGATGTAATGATCCCTCATGATGACCCAATGGTGATTTCGGCGATAATAGCAAAACACCTAGTGAGTCGGATCTTGGTTGACAATGGGAGTTCGGTGAACTTAATCTATTGGAACTGCTTCGAAAGGATGAATATCACGGAGGACAGGTTGAAACTAGTACCTACACCCTTATACGGTTTCTCCGGAGAAAAGGTAAAGATAGCAGGCACCATTCAGCTACTTGTTACAATGGGGGAGAGCCCAAAAGATGTCATCCGACAAGCGTTGTTTATGGTGGTAAGATCAACGTCTGTGGCTTACAATATGATCTTCGGGCGGCCATTGTTAAATGACATGAGAGCGGTGGTGCATCCTTGCTATTTGTTGATAAAGTTTCCAACTCCCCACGGTGTTGGACAAGTGAGGGGAGATCAAAGGAAAGCCAGGACGTGTAATGTTGCATCCACCACGTGTAAGGGGATTCAGAGGAAGGAGACTCTTACAATTGAAGAAAAGCCTAAGCCAAAACCCAATGAGGAGATGGAGGCCATCCAGTTAGATGAGAAAGATGAAGAAAGAATAGTGTATGTAGGGAGCCAGTTGCCTGAAGAAGTAAAAGGGGAAATAATCCGATGCCTAAAAGAGAATAGTGATGTGTTCGCATGGACCCCAGCCGATATGCCTGGAATCAACCTTGAAGTTATTTGTCATCGGTTGAACGTGGTCTCGGGGGCAAGGCCGATAAAGCAAAAGAAGAGGAATTTTGCTCCATAGAGACAACAGGTAATAAACGAAGAAATTTCGAAGTTGTTGCAAGCGAGATTCATCCGAGAAGTTAACTATCCGGAGTGGTTGGCTAATGTTGTGATGGTGAAGAAAGCCAACGGGAAATGGAGAATGTGCGTGGACTTCACGGATCTGAATAAAGCTTGTCCTAAGGATTCGTATCCACTACCTCGAATTGACAGGTTGGTGGACGAAACTTGTGGGTATGAATTACTTAGCTTCTTGGATGCCTTCTCAGGATACCACCAAATCATGATGCATCCGGATGATGAGGAAAAGACTTCATTCATTACCGATAGTGGGACATTTTGTTACCAAGTAATGTCATTCGGTCTGAAGAATGCGGGGGCGACCTACCAGCGCATGGTAAACAGGTGTTCCAAGACTTGTTGGGCAACACAATGGAAGCCTATGTCGATGATATGATCATCAAAAGTCGACAGGGAGAATCACATGCCGAAAAGATGACAAAGGTATTCAATGTGTTGCGGCAGTACAAGATGAAGTTGAATCCTAGTAAATGCTCATTCGGGGTGAGGTCTGGAAAGTTTTTGGGATTCATGATTACTAATCGAGGGATAGAGGCTAATCCTGAGAAAGTTCAAGCTATTTTGGACATGAGGCCACCCAATACTGTAAAAGAAGTTCAAAGGCTAACAGGGAGGATAGCAGCCTTGAGTCGTTTCTTGTCCAAATCAACTGAAAGGAATCTACCATTTTTCAAGGCGATAAAGGCAGGAAAGAATTTCAAGTGGACAGAAGAGTGCAACGACGCCTTTGAAAAGTTAAAAGACTACCTAAAAGAGTTGCCCCTATTATCTCGGCCACAGCTCGGAGACCACCTCCTCATGTACCTCGGCGTAGGAGAGAAAGCTGTAAGTGCAGTCCTATTAAGGAAAGAAGGAGATAGGGATTGCTCGATCTATTATGTGAGTAAAGTCCTGCTAGATGCCGAGACAAGATACCCTTTAGTTGAAAGGATAGCTCTATCCTTGGTGATGGCAACCCGGAAGTTACGACCATACTTCCAAGCTCACTCGGTGACTATCTTAACGGATCAGCCTTTGAGACAAATACTGCAAAAACCAGAGCATTCCGGTCGTCTGATCAAATGGGCCATTGAATTAAGTGAATATGACATACACTTCCAGCCTCGCCAAGCAATAAAAGGGCAAGCGCTGGCAGATTTCATTGTAGAATGCACTGGCCGAGAAATCCGTGAAGAAACAGAGTTAGTTTGGTGGAAATTGTTTGTGGATGGAGCTCGTAACATGAATGGCAATGGAGCTGGAATTGTGCTAACTTCGCCTGAAGGGGAAACCTATGAGTATTCCCTACGTTTCGACTTTCCAAGTTCAAACAATACAGCCAAGTACGAAGCCTTGATAGCTGGGATGAAACTTGCTGAGAAAATGGGAGTCAGCAACTTAATGGCCCATAGTGATTCGCAATTAGTGGTAAACTAGTTCTCGGGTGAGTATGAAGCACGAGAACCCGCTCTAGTCCCTTATCTGCAAAAAGTGCAATTATTGGCACAGTCATTTAAGAACTTCCAATTGGCTCAGATAAACCGGTCAGAGAATAGTCATGCAGATGCCCTTTCAAAGTTGGCTTCTTCTAGAGGAGTCAAAGGGGGTATGGTCAAAGTGGAATCCCTTGCTAGGCCAAGTATCGAAGAAGAAGATGTCTGTGATGTCGAAATCGGAGGCGATCGGAGAAGCCCAATCAAAGACTACATACTAGGGGGCACACTTCCCACTAACAGAGACGAAGCTCGAAGGTTGAAGTTAAAAAGTGCCAGGTTTACCGTGGTGAATGGGGAACTCTATAAACGGGGATTCACAATGCCCCTGTTGAAGTGTCTAGGGCCCCAACAGGCTGAGTACACCTTAGCCAAAGTTCATGAGGGAATATGTGGTGAACATTTGGGGGTTCGAGCCTTGGCCTCGAAAATATTGCACACAGGGTTTTATTGGCCTACACTGAGGAAGGATGCCACAGACAAAGTGAGAAGATGTGAAAAGTGTCAGAAATTCGCTCCTATAACTACCGCGCCTGTTTCGTTTCTTCAGAACACTCTCCAACCAACTCCATTTGCACAATGGGGACTAGATATCCTGGGACCTTTTCCCCTAGGCTCAGGACAAAGGAAGTATTTGCTTGTGGCCACAGACTACTTCACAAAATGGATAGAAGCCGAGCCTTTGGCTACAATTTCTGAGAAGAAGGTGGAAGCAATGGTATGGAAAGACATAATTTGCCGATTTGGGATCTCCCGTGTGATAAATGCAGATCATGTGAAACAGTTCGACTGTGATGCTTTCCGGAATTTTTGTAGTGGCCTGAAGATTCTCCTAAGAATATCTTCTGTGTCTTACCCACAAGCCAATGGGCAGGCAGAGGTGAGCAATCGAACTATACTGCACGGGTTGAAGACTAGACTGGACAAGGCAAAGGGAGCATGGGTAGATGAGCTCCCAAGTGTCCTATGGGCCTACAGAATGACAAGTAAAGTGTCAACAGGTGAAACACCATTCAATTTGGTATATGGCACTGAAGCTCTCATCCCAGTAGAAGTTGGAGCTGAGTCACCCAGACTAGTCCCTTATATTGAGGAACTTAATTCTCAGGGACTAAGGGAGAATCTTGACCTGATAAATGAGCTGAGAGACCAGGCAAAAGTGAGGCTAGCTGCTTACCAACAGAGAGTAGCCACTTATTACAATGCACGAGTCAAGAACAAAGAATTGCAAGAAGGGGACCTTGTATTGAGGAAGTCGGTAATTACAAACGCCCATAGGGAAGATGGAAAGCTCCGGGCTAATTGGAAAGGACCATACAGAATCAGAAAAATGGTTAGACCTAGCACTTGCACCTTAGAAACCTTGCAAGGAAAGAAGATCTCAAAGACTTGGAATGCCAACCATCTTAAGCTATATTGGCAGTAAACATTGTAATTTTTGCTTTCTGATTGTTATTATTCTTGTCTTTACTTTCCCATCTATTGCTGCATTACTTTACAGATGTTATTATTTTTCTGATTCATGAATAAAGGCCAGCCAATCATTTTCTACATTCTCTAACGCAATATGTGAGACAGATTATGTGTTACAGGAATTGAAATGAGACAACAGCTGGCAGATAAAAGTCCCTAAGTGAAAAATGCGCGAGACGGGCATACAAAAGTCCCTAAGCGAAAAATGCGCGAGACGGGCAAACTAAAGTCCCTAAGCGAAAAATGAGCGAGACGGGCAAACTAAAGTCCCTAAGCGAAAAATGCGCGAGACGGGCAAACACAAAAGTCCCTAAGCGAAAAATGTGCGAGACGGGCATACAAAAGTCCCTAAGCACAAAAAGGTGCGAGACAGGCAAAACCAGTCCTTAAGAAGTGAAAAGGGCGCGAAAAAGGCAAACCATGAAATCATCAAGCAATAAGCAAACGGACTAGTACGATATCCAACCCACACAAAAGGTAATACATAGCATCTTACAAGGTATGTTGAAATTCTAAGACTAATATGTTGCAATAAGTTAACAAATTATAGTTAACATCTTCACATTTTAGTCATTATCCTAATAAGTCCTTAAGCAGTAAAAACGCGAGATAGGCACAACGCCCAAGAACAGTTCATCTTTGAACAAAAACAAAAATGCTGCTTCAAAGTAGAACTTGGGGAGCAACATGGTAAAGAGCTTTGTGATACAAGACAAAAGAAAGAGATACAAAGTGAAACGGTACTTTTCATTCAAAATAAATATGTACATTGGAGTTAACAAACGGTACTTTCCATTCAAAATGAATCTGTACATTGGAGTTAACAAACAAAACAAAAATACTAAATTCTAATCTACGGCAATGACCGAGTCAGCCGGCTGAGAAGGTACTACTTCAGCACTAGCGTCTTGAGATGCTTGAGGCTCAGGAACGGGAGGAGTCGAAGAATCAGGACCCTGGGGAGCCGAAGAAGCCATCCCGGCAGAAGGAACATCACATTGAGGTCCTACCACAGCCGCAGAGTCTGGCACAGGATCAACGGCTGCAGAATCAGAAATTTGAAACTCGTCACTGTCTAACCCCAGCAGTGCTTCGATAGACTCAGGCTGATTGCCCGCCTCGATAGGCTCAGAGACGTCACGCACTGCTGGAGGCTCGGATCGATCAAGTGCTTCAGAAGACTCAGGCTGATGTTGTGGCTGTCGAGGAGGCCACGAACCCTCAAGATTGTCCAGCTTATCTACGGCTCCTTCCGCTAAAAAGGCCTCTGGACTTTGTGAGCCGGGCTCATACTTGGTCCAAGAAGGAGAGTCGTAGTATTTGGCCTCCTCAGTGAAGAGCAATTCAGGAAAAGCCTCATTAGGACGATGCTTCTCCAGCCAAGCGCGAGCCAAATAGAAACCGTACTTAATGAATCTCGTCGAGAACTCCGCTTTCTTGTTAAAACAATGCTGGGACAAACGGTATTCACGAACGGCCTCGATTCGAGCTTCTCTTTGACGATCCAGTACGTTGTGTAGCTCCTCAATTGCCTCATCCCGTTGCCTCTCCATAGCTCCCCGATCATTAATGGCCTTATTATAAGCCTCTTGGTACCCTTGAAGGGAAGCCACCTTCGCCTGCTCTTCTTGGAGCCTTCGCTCGAGATCAGCATTCTTTCGCTCGAGATCAGCGTTCCTTTTGTTTACCTCCTCCACCCTGTTGACATAAGAACGAAGCTGATTAACCTCGTTTGAAAGCTCCATCTTTTGATCCCGAAGCTCGCGAATCTCTTTGTCAGCTTGCTCCCTGAGAGCCCTGTGCCGAGCATTGACAGCCGCAATTTGTTGAGCTGACTGAAAAGACAAAAAACAAAAGTAACTCAAAAAACTTGACGAAAAAAAGTTTAAACGGGAAAATTAATTACCAAACGAGCACAAAACTCTTACCTTCATAGCGAGATAATCAGAATTATCCTTCGCCTCCGGGATGTTTGTGAAAAGCCCCGCCTTGTCACGAGGGAGAATGGTGCTCCAAGCCAGACGAGACGCTATCCCGGCATCCTCGATGATGTCGTTGTCGTTCACTCCGGGATAGGTCTGGAAATCTTCCCCACAGACGACGACCCCACTATCAATCGTATAGCGCCTCAAAGTAGGGTCTACCACCTTGGGTAAAACTGGTCTTGTAGGCATTGAGGCTTCAATAATCAGCCTCTTCCTGTATTTGCGCCTAGGTTGGCGAGGAATTGACCTACCCTCAGCGTCACGAGAGCCACCTTCCTGAAGGACTGGATCACTCCTTTGAGACTCGGAGCTCTCGCGATCGCCTGAACCTCGATCAGGGATAAGAGGCCTCTTCCGTTTGTTTCTCCCGGCCTCTTGTGTAGGACGGCTAGATTCACCAGTAGAGGGAGCAGGAGGAGTAGGAGCACGAGCCGGTCCAGATGGGGCTCCAACTTGCGACCGAGGAGGAGGAGCCGCCGCTTGAGCAGCAACACTGGCATCCCTCCTACGCATCAAATCTCGGAAGTTCATGCCTGCACAATATATAAAGAAAGGATTAGCCGACCAAGTAAAACATCGCGCACATGTGTACAAGAAGTAAAAAAGGATGGAAAACCTAGAAAACCACCAAAGTCCTCTAAACTATCCAGATTTGAATCCAACAGAAAATCAACGAAGGGACTCCCAAAGGCGTCAGCCTGAGCCCACACAGGGCCATCCCTTGAATAATCACTAGTACCCGCAGCCTCAAGGGTCTCGTCCTCCGAATCTGAAGAGGACTCATCTACAAGGCGGCCCACGGGAGTAGATGCTTCGGCTACTAAGACCGAGGATGGCTAACTAGGGCCAGTATCAGATACACGAGGAGTAGTAGGCAGGTTAGATGGAGCAGTAGAAGCTTCGAGAACAGTCCTGCTTACACCCCAGCCGACAGCGGCAATGTTCTCTGGGGTTAGAAGAGAAAATAAATTATGCTCCCCAGTAGAACAGATTCGCCGAATAGGCTCGCCAAATTGATCTCTTAAAATTTCTATTTTAAACCTTTCCGAGCGCTGGGAGTGGTCAGAGGTATCACGATTCCATCTAGAGCGAATCCGCAGGTTACTTGGAATCTCAACAATGACCCACTCGCTCTCAAAACCGCGTAGTTTATTGGGGAGATCCGAGAAGATTTTATTATTGGGAAACTCGTCGACTGTTAACCGTTGAAGAGAAAACGTTATCAACCGTTTTAACCTACGAACTCTGAAAAAGGCGCTTAAGAGAGGAACCGTTGGAATAATACCCAGGTGATGACACACTATGGAAAACGTTACCAGCTGAGCCCACGCGTGGGGGTGGAGTTGACAAGGGACGATGTCTTTGAATCTAAGAAATGCTTCGCCAAACTCCGGAAGAGGGAAGCGAAAACCGAAAGACAAAGAAGCCTTATGGACGGCTACACCATTTCTAACCAAGTCGGGCGTGACCTCCCCTTGCACTAGAAGTCTATAGCCATAGCCCGAGGGAAGAGGGAAACGAGTCCTAATATCCTCTAAGTCAGTATTTGACAAAGAACACACGAGACCACCTGTCTTAAGTGTTTTTCCTGGGCGTAGCAAAGACATGGCAAAAACTACTCGGCGACAGACTCTAGAGACGACAGACCCAATGGGCGACAGACCCTCTGGGCGACAGACCTTCTGGGCGACAGACCTACTGAGCAAAACACTTGCGGGAGAACTAAAACTCTAAGCGGAAGACACACGACACCTGCGGGAGACCTAAATTTATCTGCGAAAAGGTAATAAATAAGCGACAGATATAAACTTACTGTCACTGATGTAGGCGAGAGACTTCTGGTGGGAGAGCGACAGACTCTTTTGGCGAGAGAGCTGGAATCGAGCGACAGACGGCTGTTCAGAGGTTTTCGTGGGGTCTATCGTCGGGTTCCAGCGATTTATATAGCCGCGACAGGAAATACCAAACGTCGCGCCTAATCACGTCTCTCGCAAAATAGAGCTTTTTTCACCTGCAAAAAATACTAAAAGAAATCACAAAAAAACAAAGAGGACTATTCATGGTGAGTTAAGGGCCAAAAACATATATTTATACTCTCTTGGTTGGAAAAATCCAACAAGAGAATGGGGAGCAATTGATATGACAAAGTCTAGCTGTGAGGGGCCAAGCCCAATAGTGTCAGGGATCACCACGTGGCAAATGATCACTGGTCCACGTGGCCTTTGACGACAGAAGCCAAAGGTGCATATGACGCCTGTCGCTGGGCGACAGGACTCTATCGCTCGCAATCATAACGCGACACATGGCGCGCATTACCTGTCGTCGCGCGACAGACTCCGAGTCTATCGCCTACAGTCATATGGCGACACGTGGCGCAACTCTCCTCCTGTCGCTGAGGGGCATACCTCAAGTCTGTCGCCTGCAGTCATAAGGCGACACGTGGCGCATTATTCCGGCTCCTGCTAGCGACAGACCCTCGAAACCACAACGTGCTATGCGGTATGTGTCTCTCGCCGGCGACAGGCTTCGAATACTCCCAGTTTTCGAGGAACTTGTGTTATATCAGGACACAAACTCTAAGCAAGATAAGTCTTACCCTCAGATAATTAACCTAGAGTATTTGCCTATAAATAGGCTCCAGGTACAATCTTATTTTCTAATTTTTGACTATTGGCTTTTACGCTTCCCAATACTGAAGAACTTTCTGCTGACTTAAGCATCGGAGTGTCTACACAGGGAACCACCCTGCGTCTCTCTGATTTTTCTTGTTTTACAAAAGCTTCTTGGAGACACGTGGAGACTAAGTACGAACATCGACGTCAGCATACCTTTATTGTTGTTTTGTGCATCAACATATATATATATATATATATATATATATATATATATATATGAGGGATCCATTTACATCAGTGTAAGACTAATTAGTTTTACACTCTTTTTTTACCATTAGATTGATATTATATTTGTGGTTGAGATTAAATCTCTTTTCCTCATAAATGTAATTAAATGTAAAAATATTTTTACTTTCTTTCCTTTTTTATATATTTTTTTCTTTTTAACTATCATAATTATCTGATTATTTTCTTTTCCTTATACGTTTCTTCTCTTCATCTCTTTATCCTCTTTCACGTAGCATATAGTAGTTTTCACCTTCAACAATCTACTTCGCTCCAGTTCTTCTATTTTTTTTTTTATTTTGCTTTTCAATTGCTAGTACGTATAAAACTAATTGCAGTTTGGTTTGACATGAAAAGCACAACTAATTGCTAGTACGTATAAAACTAATATCAGTTTGGTTTGACAAGAAAGAAAATAAAAATCAGAGAATGGATCGAAAATTATTATTCTTTGCTATCATAGAGATGTAGATTTACTAGGAAGGAAATAATTTTTTTTAAAACCAAACTGCAATTAGACTGAATACAAATTTTCCAAATTTTTGGAGGAAAAAAAGTATATAAAATATTTTTTTTTATAAAAATACCTTTTGTCATCTTGGTCCTCCCATCAATTTTTTCATCAAAATTGGATGGGATAATAGATTTAAAATTTGTTACTCACTGCTAAAATTAAAATGTATTTATTAAAAAGAAATTAACATTTTTAATTTTTTGAAAGAAGATGAAAGTATTATTTTTGTTTTTGATTCTAAAAATTCAACTTAAAATCAATGAAAAATGGAACTTCATTTTCCTTTTCTTGGATAAATTACTTCATTTTCTTTCTTAATTATTTTTAAAAAAATTATTTCCTTCCTAGTAAATCTATATCTCTATGATAGCAAAGAATAATAATTTTCGATCCATTCTTTGATTTTTATTTTCAGTCTACTTAAAATACACAATTTCATATTTAAGACCCAAAATTATTGGCTTACACAACACAAGGACCTTGCAATCCCATCGTCATGGAGGATCAATGCAGCATAGTTCACTAGCCAGTGCACCCAAGTTTGACAGGTTTGACAAGTTCTAAAGTAGAGGTCCTAGCTTTAAACATGGAGGAAAAAAAAAGGAAATTTAATTAAAAAGAAAAGAAAATAATAAAAGAACTTGGAAGGAATTAAGTCAAATAATTATTTTTAAAAAGGAAAAGAAAAAAATATAAACAAGGAAAGAGAATAAAAATATTTTTATATTTAATTACATTTATGAAGAAAAGAGAGATTTAATCTCAATCACAAGTTTAATATCAATCTAATTGTCAAAAAAGAGTGTAAAACTAATTAGTTTTACATTGGTGTAAGTGGATCCCTCCTCATATATATATATATATATATATATATATATATATAATATATATATATATATATATATATATATATGGGCCTGGGTTTAGTGCTGCCTAGCTGGAATAATGTTAATGTTGCTTAGAGCTAAAGAAATTTAAAGGTTCAAAATGGGAAATTCCTCTAATATGTGAACCGCATTCCTTGCTTTTATTTTGTTGTTTGGCCTCAATTATTTTTAATACAAAGAAGGATTTGCAAGGTCTAGAGGTCGAATCTTAGTTTTGTTGGAATTTACTTTGTAAGAAAATGGTGAATCATTTAAACTAAACCTAAAATTTTAAAGATTCTATTCAATTTTCAATTTGTCCACCTTTTTCAAAAGAATATAGCAACAAGCAATTGAATTTAACAAATTTGTTTGTAAATAAAGGTGGCAAATGCATCATTTTATTATGATTCAATATTAAATTTGTAATGGAATTTAACAAAATAGTTTGAAGGTTCTAAAGATTCTGTCTTTGAATTTCAATTATTCACCTTTAAAAAAAAATAGCAACAAGCAATTAAATTTGTAATTATAGTACATTAGGATTGGAAAATTTGTGGTTGAAATTTTATTTTGGGTCAGTTTTGAACAAAAAAATTAGAAAAAAATGACTTGGTTATAGAAAATAATACTAAAAAATAAGAAAAAATAATCGAAATTTCTAAAGTGAAATTTCATGTGATAATTTTTGTTTTTTTTTAAACTTAGGTTTCGCTTTTTTTCTCTAAAATGGAATGGAAAAGAAAAAAAATAAATAAAATTCGAATTAAACTTAAAATAAATGGCAGAAAACAAAAAATAAAAGTATTTAGCAAAAGAGATTCTTCCTTATAAAGGCATTCAACAATATCTATATAATGCTTTAAATGAAAAGAGTATCATGTTTTTAGTATGGCATTAAGAGAATAACACATTACTCTTAAGAATATTAAAAATATAAAAAAAAATAAAAAAAAGATGTGTGATAATTTTTAAATCATGTTTGTGAAATTAAAAGAGTACTGCAAATGTAGCTCAATAAGGTCATTCAATAATAAAAGCCCATTAAGGGGAATTCCACCGTAAATTCATTTTTTTTTTTGATGTTATCATAACATCATTCAATAATAGCTCCTAGATTTGTGTTTGATAATGCAACCTATTACTTTTTTTTTATTTGAAAATAGATTTTTCTTTTTCTTTTTGAAATGCAAAGAACTTTCATTAATTGCATTTGATTACATTGTACCCAAATTATCCAATCGAAACTAGTAAGTTATAGCCAATAAGTGGTTGAAAGAACTGAAAGTGAACTTTTTCTTCAGATACTTGAACAGAGTTCGAGTCTTGGAGTCCTCACTATTAGGAGGGTTTTACTGTTTATCACTCTTGGTCCAAACAAAATTAATCTAAAATCGTAAAACAGATTAGAATACATATACTTACAAAAAAGGAAACTAGCAAGTTACATAACAAAAATTGAAACCGAGTTTGTGCACTAATGAATCTAAAACCTAGCATTGTCAAAATAAGTCAGCCTGGTCTGGCTCGAGCCGATCCTAAGGCCATAAAGCCCTTTCTTAAAAATGAGCCTAAAAATGTAAATCCAAATTTAGCCCTAAGGACTAATAAGCCTAAATGGGCTGTCTTGTATTTAAAAACTTTAAAGAAAAACTAAAATTTTTATTAACAACTCATTTTAAATAAATAAACAAAATAAAATTTTGAAATAAATATTAAACAAAAGTAAAATAAATTCATATCAAATCCATAACATCAAGTCTTAAACATCATTTGAAAATATTAATGGTCTACAAGCATAATATAAATTGGTTTACTTAACGTAGAGACTAAAAAATATAACGAATCTTAACGTTATTAAAAAACAAAAACATAATAAATAGATTTCATGTCCATGTCCTCTAATTTCATCAAGTGTTAATGACATTTAACTCATTTCCAACTTTGCCATATACAAACATAAATAAAAAAACAATATAAGAATTCATAAGAATTAAACTTATAAATTGATTAAAAGTTGTTAACAAATTAATAACATTACCTTCAAAACCAATGACCCAATTTTGGATGCAAAGGAGAGTTTTCATGTTCTTATGATCTAGAGTATTTCGATACTTGTTTAAAACAGAAAAATCGATACTCAAAGGGGTTGGCCCATTTAGGTCCTTTTCCTTAAATTAGCTGCAAAAGTGAAGCCCAAATTTTTAACATATGGGCTAGGCTGAGTCGGTCCAATGGACCTTGGTCCGTTTTGATGTTGTTACTAAAACCCACATTCATTATCTCCTTGGCATTTTGTAGAATACCTTGACCACAAGAAAAAGCCCTGCACTTCATTCTTGTATTGTTGCCATTAAAGCCACTCTGCAAGCAAAAGACTAAAAGCATTCACGTCATTCCCACTAAACTCTCGCAAAGCACAAATTTACTCTCAACTCTAACATCTTCCAACAATTACCACACCAAAATATTATCTTCTGGATTCTAGATGCTCTACATCTTCCTGTACTATCAAACCACCCTAATGCCCACAAAAACCCATCAGCCAACATTATTAGTATTTAATAATAAGATCAATACTTCTTCTATTCAATTGTTGTTTTGTTAATCCATAGTCATATTATTGATCTAAGGAATGTAAACTACTTGTCAACTCTGCGGTTGCAATTTTAGTGTCTCAATCTGAGAAATATACTTTATTCTTCAGGAAGTGCTTTCTGGGTTAAGAATCCACTTCACCACATTACCAGAATCGCTTTCAACCACAAGGGCATGAGTTTTAGCCCGTCTAAACCTATTACAAAGATATGTATAAATAGGAGTTTGCAAACTCTCCGCAAGACTTTGATCCATCATTAGCTAGCAACTCCATTGTTAGAAATTTTCAAATTAATGAAAGAATGATTGATTAAAAATTATAAATAATTATTTGAATAAAAAAAATTAGATACAATCATTTATTAAATGGATTTTTCTTCAAATAGTGACATATTCTTTGAAGAAGTGTTCTTTCACTTAATGGTTAAAATTACTAGTTTTCAAAAGTTGTTATTGTATTTAAAAAAAATTGTGTTTGTTGAATCAAACAACATAATCGAAATATCACAATATTTTATGGTAATGACACAACTCTTGATTTGGATTTCTATAACTAGTTATGTCGAAGTTCATTTTGAAATACATTTGAAAAACACAAAAAGAATATCAAATTTGTGATATTGTCTTTCTTCCCTCTTAATCTCAAAGTAGAAACAAGTTTCTTAAAAATTGTTTACTGCAAAAAAAAAATGACTAAGACAAGATATTTTTGTATTTGTCAAATGTATTTAGTAGTTTGATTTCACAAATGAAATGTGTCGCATTTCAAACAGTGGCTTCCTGCTATTCGACAAACTTTTGTTGCAATCATTAATGGGTAGGGGCAAAATAAACTTAAGGAAAGTGGCATTAGCAGCATGTCTTGAAATTATTTCTACATTTATTTGTGTTTCATCAAAGTTTAGCAAGGAGTTCAAGGACCATAATTTTGGAAGCGCTCAATGAAAAATATGTTCATGTTCATCCATCATCAAGAGACTCGACCAAAAATCCAACGTCTATAGCTAGTGATGGTATCATAGATCCAACTAAGGATTGAAAGATTAACATAGGTCAGTTTCACAATATCGTAAATCTATGCTCTTAACCCTTTTGTTTTTCTAACCAAGGCTACTAAACTAATAAGATTGCAGAGTGCTCTTTCAGGACTTGATTTTGAGACTAATTAGGCACTAAGTACCAAAATCTCCAATACATTTTTAAAGCTTAAAAAAGTTATATACTACTTTCTTTATGCCAATTAAGTATTTGCTCTTATCGAGTGCTTATTGTCTAGGTTTTTCATATTTTGTGAAAAATAAAAACACGAGAACAAGTGTAAAAGCAGTATCCATAAGAGTAAAAGAGTTAAAAGTATCATAAAATATTAAAAGGACTTTAAAAAATTTTAAATGTAACAAAATGTAATAATAAGTGTAACACTATATTTGTCATGGTCTGAAATATCGTATATTTTACTAATTTTATATATATATATATATATATATATATATATAAAAATCATATACATATGTGGAGCTTGTCTATAGTGTCAATTAAACTCCAAATAAAAATTTATTTATATGCAATCTCTCAGGATTCGAAAATTTATTTACATCAACAAAATATTCATATTTACATCCCAAGTTTAAGGCACATAAAAGTAGTATTGTACAAAAATCTGAATATATAAAATGTGCCAAGTATACCTTGACGAAATAGAGACGTCGCCTAACGAATACCGGAATCAAGTTCTCCTGAAATAGCAAATATGAGCTCACTGCAAATAATTTGGGAGTGAAAAAATAAAGGGGTGAGCGAAACGTGCTCAGTAAGAAACATCTATACGAAAGATGATATAACGTACCCTATATGCAAATTTCATAAAACAGATATTTATACGAAATCATGAATTTAAAATGTGAGTAAAATTTGGCATGATCTAATAGGAAGGATACTATAGTGAGTTGGGTAATTGAGTAAACTATGAGAGGTACTTTAGAGTACATGTCGTGTTCTAGTATCCAAAGCTACTATAGGGAGTTTACTTGGTTGAATTAAATCACAAATTCAATATAAATTCAATATATTGCAAAATATAATAAAAACATCAAAAATTAAATAAATTCTCCGTAAATATTTTAAACCATATTCATATCAATTCTCTAACAATTTGTCAAGTAAATAATTTCATAAAGCATATCATTCATATCGGCAAAACGTATCATACGAATAAATCAAATCTAGAAATATAAGTCAAACTAAGAGTGCCTGGATTTAAGTTAGTCGGCAATTTACCACCTCAAAATAAGTTTAGTGGAGACTAGGCTTCACCCAATGGACACATGCACTATAATAGATATATGGCCATAGTCAGGGGGCCACACTGTAAGCACTAGCCAGGTGTCACTTGTGAGAGCTAGAAGACTAGGCTAAAGTCAACAGCAATCAGAACAAAACGAAAATGCATGTACCCGAAAGTAGCTAAGGAGCCAACAATATCTAAAACATTTAAATAAATATTTTCAAAATTGATTACGGAGATGAATGTATTAAAATATATCACAAATATATTCATAAAAATTAATTTCATAAAATTAAATAAACTCAAATATATAAAATACAATAAATCTTAAAACAATATTTAATCATTCATATTTACCTATTTAAATTCCATGAAAGACATCAATATTTTCAAATATCCAAAAATAGATAAAATATCAACAAAAATCATTTTAATTATTGAATTTGTGATTTAATATTTATTAACCCAATTTACATAGTAAAATTTGGATACCTAAATATGATTTTTTTCTATTTGTCAAAATTCCATACTAAACATAAATTTTATGGATTTCATAAATTCAGGGTTTTTAGGTTGGTATAGAGAAAATTTCGGCAGCATAACAGCTTATTCAAACCTAACCCCTTCTGGATAAAAATCCATCTTTCAAACCACAGTTCACAGTTCCAATATTCAGTCCAAAATATTTATTTAAATTCCATAAATTGCAATTCTTACCAAAACATGAAACGCTATATCCCTACGCTCCGTACAAAAATCCCTTACCTTATCAATATCCGAATCTCCGGCACCAGTAGTTCACTTAGAGGCTGCAAATAATTATTCAAATTTGATAAATTCATTATTTTATAATTAAAAGAATATTTGATAATTTAAATGCTAATGATTCTCAGTGTAATTTACTAAATGCAGTCTAATTTCTACATGTGCAAAATTCTAACTTTTGCTACATAATTTCGATTTTGGTTCCAATTGCACCTAAATTCTCAGAATACTTTCTACATTATTTTAAGACCTAATTTACATTAAAATAGGCACAATTTCAATCTCCCCTTTATTAAGGTCGATTGCTCCCTTTATTTCCATAATTTAAATTTTTCCAAATTTAATTTTCTATTAATTCTAAACTTACTTTTTTGATTTTCCTATATTATTCTCACATGTTATTCACATCAAATGACATCAAAATCATGCTCGACAAGCCTTGGCCGAAATTCATCTTCCGTCCCCCACATATAAATTTTCTTCCATACACATTGAATTTTCCAAACTTTAAGCTTCCATATTAATTCTAATCATATTCTAATAATTTACTACATTATTTTCTTATAAAATTCACATCAATTGGCATTAATTCCATGCCCATCAAGACTTTGCCGAACCACCTATAATGGCCAATAATTTGAATTCCATTAGTTTAGTCAAAATTAAGCTTAATTTCATGTCTTTCATGTTTTCTACATTATTTTCCATGCTAAATTCCCATCATGACACATCATGCTCATGGTTAGCCGAAACCCATATGTGTCCCTTATATGATTTTTTTCATGATTTAAGTGGAAATCCACATGGAAACATCTTAATCATGTAATGAATAAGTGAAAAACTATGACAATTATCAAACTTCCATAACTTCTTACCTTGGTCGAATGGTAAAGGAGACCTTAGGGTCTGATTTTTGTTGATTTAGCTCCTGATTTAGGAAGCAACTTAAAGAGCAAGTTGAGTAGGACAATTTTGGTGAAGAGAGTGTGTGGTTTTAAGGTGATTTTCTTAGGTTTTTGGAGATTTTTTTCTTCCTTGGAGGTGGCATTAATGGTGGCTGAGTGTGGGTTCTACTTTGCAGTAGAAATGGACATGGAAGGTGTTGGAGAAGATGATAAAATTTTGATTTTAAGGGCGAAACCTTTATACTTAAAGAATTGTTTCAAAATTGCCCCTAAAGTTTGACTTTATTGAAAATAGCTTGTCTAACCTCCAAAATATTTTATTTAATCATAAATCAACTCTATTTAACTTGCTCTAATGTTTGATAAAGCTTTTGTTGAAGTTTAGCTACCAGTTTGAGTGAGATAACTCTTCTGCTGATTTTGAGTAGTCTTCAACCTGTCACAAATTAATTGTACATCCTTAAAAGCCTGCTCAAACAACTCGAGAGCTAGTATCTTTCTGTCACCCACTTCTTCCCATGCTATCGACGAATGGCAACGTCGACCATATAAAGCTTCATAAGGTGCCATGCCAATACTCAAATTATAACTGTTATTGTAGGCGAATTCAGCTAGTAGAAGGTGATCGTCCTAAGAGCCTTTAAAATCTAACGCACAGGCTCTCAGCATATCCTCGAGCATTTGGATGGTGAGCTCGAATTGACCATCAGTCTACGAATGGAAAGTCGTGCTGAAGTTCAAATGAAATCCTATATCTTCTTGAAACCTCTCTCAGAAATGAGATGTGAATCTGGAATCTCGATCAAAAGTAATGCTCACTCGAACACCATGCAACCTTAAAATCTCTTAAACATACAGATCGGCTAAGGCACTCAAAGAATCTGTAGACTTAATAGCCAAGAAGTAGGCAGATTTCGTCAATCGATCTACAATCACCCAGATCACATCATGATTCCGTCTGGTCCTTGGTAAACCCATGATGAAATCCATGGTGATGTGCTCCCATTTCCTTGTCAGAATCTGCAGAGGCTGAAGTAATCCTGCCAGTTTCTAATGCTCCACTTTAACTTGCTGGCAGGTGAAACATCTAGCAACAAACTCCACGATCGCCCAAGGCATTATCTTGAGTTCTTCAGGAGCCTTGGGATAACGCCATGAGGGTGGCGATCGCCCAAAGCGGACAATACATTGTAAGTGAGTGTGGGCGACCGCCTAGTCTCGCTGTCAAGGCAAACCTAGGGCGAAGATGCCTAGGGGATGCCCGCCGACGGCCCACTGGAATGGGAGAGGCCTTGACATGTAAGAGTAAACCTGGGGCGTGTCGGACACCTAGGAATGCTCGCCGACAGCCTGGTGAGACGAGAGAGGCTCTTACAATAATAACCCTTTATACCAAAAATATGAACCAAATTTTTTCTTTTTCACTTACTTGGTTGGGCTGTATGTAGTGTCACAAATCAATTCTTTAGCTAACTTTATATTAGCTAAGTCAATATCCTTTAATTACCTTAGGTCCCAGTCAAATTCTCTCACTAAGCATGCATTTACAATTTCGAAGCATTCTACTTGACTAATATATCTCCACCCAAGTTGCATGCATTGTTATAAACCATAAATCTATCATATACTTCCTTTAATTACATCCCTATACTATTAAAGTCCTAAAATACAAGTTTGAATATAGAATAAATAACTGTACATCACATACCTTTAAGGGTGGTGCAAAAGCTTCGAAGGACGTATTTAAACTCCGCACACCAAGCACCTACTACATGTTATTTGCAAGGTGGAGAAATGGGGTGAGCTTTTTGGAAAGCCCAGTAAAAAATATATATAAGAGACAAATACTAAATTTCTACATGCAAGTTTCTAAAACATTTATTAAGGTTCAAAAATCGAAATTTATATATTTCGGAAACCAAAGCACGCTTATGTGGTGCATTAGAAAATAATTCATTCAAAACCATAGATAAGCATTATAATTCAAAACATCATTCTCAATATAAACATTCAGAATCCATAACTGTCGTAAGTGCGCAAAGGAACATATATATCATAAACTGGAGACATAACGACTTAACAATAATCTAGCAGTTGACATATGGCCATAGTCTGGAGAGGTCCACAGTGAGCACTGATCAAGTGTCAACTAGGCCAGCTATGGACTGGATCAAGGTCACACAGCAATAGAAACTCTACTGTAGATTGGATCATGATCATACAGTAGCCCAAAACATTACCTACTGTGGACTGGATTAGGGTCACACAATAGTCCAAAACATTACTGCAGTGATTGTTAGTCATGTCTCAAAACATTTTCATACATATAGTTTCTAACAATATGAAACTTTGATGATTTCTATGAAAATAGGGGTTTTGAATAAAGTTTCCATAAGTAGTCAAAATCATGCCATTTTGTACTTGTTTTCAAAACAAAACTTGCTAGAGCATTGTTATTTTCAAATTGTTTTCTTAACTTTAGCTCATTTCGCAAACCAACATTTTAAAAAATCTGGCAGCATAACAGCTAAATTTTATTAAAAACCCCTGCAAGAAAAATACAGTTCTTAAACCACAAGACAGTTGATTTTAACAATTTATCTAGTATCCCCTACATTCCGATATATATCCCTTACCTAAATTACCCCAAACTTGGCACCTAGTAAGCATCGCACTTGGCTAATTGTGCTCTTCCACTTCCTTGCGAATTCTCTACAACCAATGTACATCAAAATTTATATCAATATATATTTTACCCAAGCATTATTAATCTAAATAAATATTATTCGTAGGAATACTACTATATCCATAACAACCACCTTGTGTCACAAATATCATTATTGATTCCTTCTTTAAGCTTCATAATAATATCAAAATGTAACCATTAAGGTGGATAAGAAAATTAAGTATTTATACCTAATATTTTCTTGTAAATCCCTTTTTATATCTATATTATCACATACAAAATAATCTTATCCCTATGTCCAAAATTTTCTATAATCGTATCACCCTTCTCATAGTATAGATTATAACTTTCATGCACACGTTCAAAATATATTACAAATCGCCAAATCCCTATATATATTATTTATATATTTCTGCTATCTACTAAATAATTCATATGCTCACCAACATTATCATTTTATATAATTCTTACATTGATAATTAATAAAAGGAAATAACATGATTCTGCATCTTGAACTATCCATTAAAATCTTTTACCTATTTTCATCATTTCATTAGTACCACATAATCACTCAAAATTTAAATCCGATACCACAATATTTTCCTTACCTTTGCAAATCCTCAAAATCAAGCCTTTCTTAAGCTTTCTTTAAATCTCCACTCCTTTAAGACTTCTATTAAATTCCTACAAAATATTTTAATTCCTCGTTACCATGACAAATATATAATTATGTACATGTATATGTACATATAGGCATATATCAATCCAAATATAGCATTTTCTTTCAACAAGGTTAAATAATCCATTGCTTCATCAACATTTAAAGTCAAATCACAACCAAACACTTACCTTTGGACCTTTTGGGTTTTTAATTTGCATTTGGTGTTTCTTGCTTTCTATCAACCTAAATGTTCAACCTTGAAAACTCTTGTAGAGTTTTGTTTACAGCAGCTAGAACCGTGCCTTACCAGCCTCCCTTCTAGCTTCTAACTCCAAAGTTACCAACCGAGGATCAGCTGAGGTTCAAACTTTAAATGCCACCAAAAATATCTTCCTTCAAGCAGGTTGTCGAGTTCCTCGTCACAGCCTTGAAATGCTATGTATTTGAGCATCAAAACTCAGCTTAAAACTGTCCCGATGAGCTCAAGATCCTTGCCTCCAAAACTCTGCCCAAACAGGGACCAAAATGATCTTCAAGCACTACCTGAAATCAACCTTGGAGATCCTTGATCAACAACTCCAAGACAGCCATGTTTTCACATTTTCAACAACTCCAAAAATGCCGCGTTTTCACATTGGAGATCTTGACTTGGCCTCAAAACCAGTCCTTAAAATCAAATCTTAATGGCCTTAAAATGCCATTGTTTCAGGCTAGCCGTTAACTACCACAATCAGCCTTATTTCTACCCTTGGCAACAATTACATCACAACTCTGAAATGTCGAGAGCTTAGCCCCATTTACAGCCCTTTATTCTAATTGAGATCTCTTTACCTTTACTTAGTGTTCCCTTTTTGGAAGTACCTTGTTTTAGCTGAGAAAGAAAGCTTCAGAAGATTCGAAAATGAAGCCTTTCCCAACCTTTCTTTTCCTATTTTTCTTCTTCCAGCCACGAACCTCACCATCGCCCCCTCTCTCCATTGCTTGCCATTCTCCTCTATATCTATCTTGAAGGCCAAAGGCATCTATTTTCTGCCTTTGAAATTTGCATCTACTCTTTTTTCTCGATTCCCTTTTTTTTTTCTCTTGGTCTCGTTTCAATCTCCTCTTCTTTCACTACAGTTCCATTCTCTCAATTGTCATGCTTGCTGCTCTATCATTTTCCCTTGAGCTACAGTCTCTTTCCTCACGCGTGCACTGCTGTTGAAGACCTAACAATGAAGCCCCTTTTTACCTCTCTGTTTTGTTTCTTCAAAACCCAAAATGATCTCTTTTCTTTCTCCCTTTCTATATTCGAGAATGAAGACCCCTTAGTGGGGTTAGTTGGTTGCCCAAAGCTTCCTCAAGAAGTCATTTCTCTAATATTTTAAGTTTTATTTTACTTCTTTCCCCCCCCCCCCCCCTTTTTTTTAACTCTATTTGATATCTAGCAAATATATTTTCTAAATAGTTTAATTTATTTCATATATATTATTTGTCCCACTAATATTTCATAAATTCTATTTTTATTAATTTATATAGTCTATTGTCTCTTAAATCCTAAAGTTCTTAATATTATTTAATTTTCAAAATCCTTTATCCACAAATTAAATTATTCATGTATCATCTATTAGCACTTTAATCTAAGTAATAGATTATTAATTTTCCTTCATGATTTCATCTTCAATCCTCCAATTATAATTTCCCATGATCTTAATTCTCCATAATTTCAAACTAAATTTTCAATACATTAATTTATCTCTAAATTACATTATTTAATTCACCAAAAACAAAGAATTTACAGTTATTACAGGGTTGAAAGCTCTACAACAAAGAATATGGTGGAGGACTACCGCAAATTGTTGCACCTTCTCAAGTTTGCGAGGATTGTGTTGTTAGCAAACAACATCATGATCAATTTCCAAAAGGAAAATCTTAGAGGGCTAGGAAGGTGTTGGAACTTGTGCATTTTGACTTGTGTGGGCTGATCACTCCAATGTCAAATGGAGGTAAAAGATATTTTATTTCATTCATTGATGATTTCAGTAGAAAAGTGTGGGTTTATTATTTGCATGAAAAATCTGAAGCTCTCACAGTTTTTAAAAGTTTCAAAGCACTAGTTGAAAAGGAAGCAGGTGCCCCGATAAAAGTGTTGCGCATTGATCATGGTAGAGAGTACAATTCAGATGAATTTGATGTATTTTGTAATGAGCAAGGAATATGAAGGCAACTGATTGCAGCATACACGCCATAGCAAAATGGTGTTTACGAGAGGAAAAATCGCACAATTTTGAATATGGTGCGAAGTCTTTTGACAAGGAGCAGTGTTCCAAGAAGTTTTTGGCCATAAGCAGTAAATTGGAGCTGTCATATATTGAATAGAAGTCCTACTCTTGCTGTTCAAAATATGACACCAAAGGAAGCATGGAGTAGGTGTAGACTAGCTGTCGATCACTTCAGAATTTTTGGATGTATTGCTTATTCCTTAAAAGGTGAAAGCTTGATGACAAAGGAGAAAATTGCATCTTTCTTAGTGTTAGTGATCAATCAAAGGCTTATAAATTGTACAATCTTATCACCAAGAAAATTGTAATCAGTCACGATGTAGTTTTTGATGAAGAAAACACTTGGCAGTGGAGCAGTGAAATAGTTGGACAGCAAATTCCTGCAGATTTTGATGGCATGACTGAAGGAGGAAGGCAGCAATCCCCACAGCAACAAATTTCACCAAATGAAGCTTCTACAATTGCTGAAAATTCACCATGAGGATTAGAACTTGATGAACAAATTGATGCATCAGCAAGCTCACATCCTCAACGTGTTAGAAAAAGGCCTGCATAGAGGCAAGACTATAAGGTGACCGGTATTGATATGTTTGAAAATTCTCTTACATATTATGCTTTCTTTTCAGACTGTGATCCAACAACATATAAAGTTGTTGTAAAAGAACCAAAGTGGCGCAAGGCCATGGATGAGGAGATTGCAACCATAGAAAGGAACAACACTTGGGTGCTGACAGATCTTCCAAAAGGGCAGAAAACCATTGGTGTCAAATGGGTTTACAAAATGAAACTGAAAAAGAATGGTAAAGTTGATAAGTATAAGGTGTGTCTAGTAGCTAAAGGGTACAAGCAAGAGTTTGGTGTGGATTATAAAGAGGTTTTTGCTCTTGTTCCAAGGCATGATACAATCAGAATGGTGATTGCATTAGTAGCCCAAAATTCACGGTCTATCTTCCAGTTGGATGTTAAATCAGCATTCCTGCATGGTGATTTGGAAGAACAGGTATTTATCGATCAACCTCTCAATTACATTAAGTCTTAAAGTGAGCATAAAGTATATAAATTGAAAAAGGTAGTATATGGACTAAAATAAGCTCCACAGGCTTGGTATAGTCGCATAGATGGTTATTTCTTAAAAAATGGTTTTAAGAAGTGTTCATATGAACATACACTTTATATTAAAATTGGTGGAGGAAAAAGGATCATTGTTTGCTTATATGTAGATGATCTTATATTTACTGGAAATGATAGTGCCATGTTTGATGATTTTAAGAGATCTATGATGGTAGAATTTGATATGTTTGATTTGGGTTTGATGCATTATTTTCTTGGTATTAAAGTTGAGCAATTTACTAATGGTATTTTTATCTCTCAAAAGAAGTATGTGCAAGAGATTTTAGACAGGTTTGGGATGAAGAATTGCAATTCTATTTGGTAAAGACAAATTACCATATACACTTTTCGACGATCAGAAGAACGAGGTAATGGAAAAAGTGCATAGTGCAATTTTACTTTGCCTTGGAGATGAAGTTTTACGAAAGGTAACGGATGAGGCCACTACTTCAAGTTTTTGGCTCAAGTTAAAGAGCAAGTATATGACAAAGACATTGACAAACCAGTTATATCTCAAGTAAAGGCTCTACACCCTTAAAATAGAGGAAGGTATGCCTATACACCAGTACTGGATACATCTAATACCATTATTTTGGATCTCAAGAATATCGATATTAAGATCGATGAAGATCAAGCCTTGATTCTATTGTGTTCGTTACCATCGTCATACAAGAATTTTATTGATACGATGCTATATAATCATGATGATATTTCTTTTGATGATGTTAAAAGTGCCTTGGGTTTTAGTGAGTTAAGGAAGAAACTTTCCTGTAAGGCAGTTGACGACAATCAAGGTGAAGGTCTGGTTACTCAGGAAAGATCCAAGACAAATACTGGTTGTTCAAGAAAAAATACTCCAGATCACAATCCAGAAAAAGAATTCAGTGTTTCTATTGCAAGAAATTTGGGTACATGAAGAAAGATTGTCCAAAGAAGAAAGATAGAGCTGAATCGTCAAGCAATTAGAAAAAAGAGCAAATGTGGTCAATTCATAGTCTTCTGAAGATGTCGAAATAGTTTTGGCAGTATAAGAATCACACGTAAGCAAGAAATGGATTCCTGATATGGATGTTACATTTCACATTAGCACTTCTAGAAATTTATTTGCCACATACAATACATGTGCAGGCTCAGTGTTAATGGGGAATGATCATGCATGTTAGATCATGGGGATTGGCATAGTGCATATTAAGATGTTTGATAGTATTGTCATAACCTTGACACATGTTCGACATATACTTGAGATGAAAAAAGAACTTGATATCCTTGAGCACTTTGGACACTAAACGACTCCGATACGTTGGTGAAGGTGGAGTGCTGAGAGTATCCTTAAGTGCCTTGACTACGATGCGTGGACATTTGGAGCGAGGACTTTACATCTTGGATGGTACCACTATTACTAGTGCTACGGCAATATCGTTGTCGATTGATTCAAATTTTGACACTGCCAAATTATGGCATATGCGACTTGGGCATATGAGTAAGATAGGTCTTTCAGTGTTGAGCAAACGAGGTTTACTGTGTGGACAGAGTTCTGAAAAGCTTGACTTCTGTGAACACTGTGTCTTTGGCAAGCAAAATCAAGTGAAGTTTAGCACTGGGATTCATAGAACCAATTGTACTGTTGATTATATTCAATATGATCTTTGGGGTCCTTCTCTAACAATTTTCAGGGGTAGTTATAGATATCTGTTGACTTTTATTGACAATTATTCAAGAAAGGTTTGGGTATATTTTCTAAAGCACAAACACCAAGTGCTTGTCACCTTTAAGCAATTCAAAGCCTTGATTGAAAATCAAATAGGGAAGAAGATCAACCGACTCTGACGAATAATGGTTTGGAATATTACTCAGGCAAATTTAATGAGTTTTGTAAAAACGAAGGAATAATGAGACATTGCACTATTTGAGGCACACCATTATAGAATGAAGTTGCAAAATGGGTGAATATAACTCTCTTGGAGCGAGCTCGGTGCATGAGATCAAATGCTGGGCTTGGTGAACTTTTAGGTTGAAGCTGTAAATACTACGTGCAATTTGGTGCATAGATCTCTTTATACATCCATTGAGTTAAAGTCTTTACAAGAAGTATGATCTAGTTCTCCTACTAATTACTTAGGCTTATGCTTGTTTGGCTGTCTTACTATGCTCATGTTAACGAGGGGAAACTTAAGCCCAGAGTGAAGAAATACATATTTCTGGCTTACAGCCAAGGGGTGTAGGGATACAGGTTATGGTGTCTCAACCTAGAATCACCCAAGTTTATATTTAGCAAACATGTGACTTTTAATGAGTCATCCATGCTTCGGTCCAACAACAGTTCCAAGGAAAAGGAAGACTTACGTAGTAAGGGAGATCATTGTGTTGAGCAGTAGGTGGAGTTATAGGTGAAGGCCTTTAGTACTTTTATGAAAGGTACTTTAGTCAAAGTTAATGATAATGAGGTGTAAGATTCTCATGATGTACCTTAGGAACAACAGCATAGCATTGCCATTAGACGAGTAAGGAGATAGATCAAACCTCCTTAGCATTATGCAAATACAAATTGGATTTATTATGCACTAAGTGTGGTGGAATCCATCAACACAAAATCTTCCAATTATAATGATGCAATCAAAAGTGATGAATCAACACAGTCGACAATTGTTATGAATGAAGAGTTAGAATCTCTTCATAAAAATCAAACGTGGGAGACAGTCAAATCGTCGAATAATCAAAAGATTATTGGTTGTAAGTGGGTTTTCAAAAAAAAGGAAGGCATCCCGTGGGCTGATACAGCTAGATAGAAGGCACGGTTGTTAACGAAAGGCTTTGGTCAAAAGGAAGGAATTGATTACAATGAAGTTTTCTCTTCTCTAGTAAAGCATAGCTCTATTCGCGTGTTGCTTGCCATGGTGGCAAAGTTCGATATGGAACTTGAGCAGCTTGATGTGAAGACAGCAATCCTGCATGGTAAGCTCGAGGAAACAATTTTTATCCATCAACCAAAGGGTTTCACAATGCCTGGTAAGAAAGATTATGTTTGCTTTTTGAAAAATTCTTTATATGGATTAAAGTAATCACCAAGGCAGTGGTATAAGCGGTTCGACACCTTTATGATAGAACATGGCCATATTCGATGTGATTATGATGTTTATGTCTATCATAGGCAACTCTCAGATGGTTCATACATATATTTGTTGCTTTACATTGATAACATGTTAATTGCTATCAAAAACATGTTGGAAATTAACAAATTAAAAACACAGCTAAGTGCTGAGTTCGAGATGAAGGATTTGGGAGTTGCTAAGAAGATTCTAGGCATGGAGATTCATATCGAAAGGATGGCAAGCTTTTTTTATCACAAAAAAATTATATCAAAACGGTGTTTGAACGTTTTGGTATGGATAAGACTAAACCTGTGAACACTCCTTTAATGGCACACTTCAGGCTCTTGGCTCAATTATCATAAAAATCTAATGAAAAGGAGCAGCAAATGTCTCGTATCCCAAACTCAAGAGCAATTGGGAGTTTAATGCATGCCACGCTTTGCACTCAACTAGATATTTCACATGCGATCAGTGTTGTGAGCAGATATATGGCTTGTCCTGATAGGCTGTGAAATGGATCTTAGGTATTTGAGAGGTACTACAAATTTATACTTAGTGTATGATCAGAGTGTCTATTCTAGAGACATCACTGGTTTTGTAAACTTTAGTTATGTTGGCGATTTGGATAGAAGAAGATCTCTGATGGGTTATGTCCTCTCTTTTTGGAGGAGCCATAAGTTGGAAGGCAGTGTTACAGTCTACCGTGGCCTTGTCTACGACTGAGCAGAATATATGGCAGTAGTAGAAGTAGAGAAAGAAGCTTTGTGGATGAAAGGTTTGGCTAGCATTTTAGGATTGCAATAGGATTCTACTATTATGTTTTGTGATAACCAAAGTGTCATTCATCTGACGAAAAATCAAATGTTTCATAATAGGACCAAATACATTGACGTCAGATATCAGTTTGTTCGAGATGTGTTATGCAAAGTGATGTTGTGATCAGTAAGATTGCTACAAAGGATAATCCTGTGGACATGCTAACGAAGACTATCTATGCACTCAAGTCTAAGCATTGCTTGGACTTGGTTGGTATCTGTAGTAAATGAATGACTGAAGGTAGTTGTGGTAAAGATGTTTGAGTTTCGAGAAATGTGACTTGGAGACATTCTTCAAGTTAAGGTGGAGATTTGTTATAATATGACTTGAAAATCGCAAGTCAATTGCCACATGAACCAAGTTGGTTGCCCCCTTTTTTAGCCAATGAGAGCATTCCTTAATATTGAAGTACTTTACAAATTGGCTACTTTCATGCCAACTAATTGGAAGCTTTCCTTTACAAGACTAATTTAGGCTACCACTTTCTTTAACCAATAGCAACACTTTGGTGCATGTAGAATTTAATGCTATAAGGTTCTTGAAGTTTTCTTTGCCGCCTCTTAACATATATAAAAGGATGTGTGCATTGTGAGAGAAGAAAGCCAAAGTTGAGAGAGAGCAAAGATTAAGAGAGTTCGGTTATGAGTGTTGGGTAATGGGGAGAGCACTATGAGTTTGAGTGTAGAACTCTTGTAACCTTCATCTTGTTATTATAATGAAAATTTTCATTGTCTTCGCCCCATTGATGTAGGCTTATTGCCGAACCACATAAATCGTTTTTCGTTGTTGGTTATTTTCTTGCATTATATTTCTTGGTGCATATCCTTGATGAATTGTTTGTATTCTATTGTAGCCTCGTTACGCTATAGTTACCTATATGAGAAGTGAAAAACTAAAGTATTTGAATGCGAAAAAATATTTTTCAAGTAATCTGTAATGGTATGTAATTGGTCTTCACGTAAAACTAAGAAATGACGTGGCCCAATAAAATAGGAGGTGTTGAAATTTAATTGTAAAAGTGATTGCAGCTAGCATTCCCTAAGTGAGGATTGGAAAGTGATAAAAGGTTTCTCCTTGAATCTTTGAAAAAAAGATTTTAAAAATTTTTTCTGTGAGCTTTGGAAAATGAAGGATAAGATTTCTCTTTGAGCTTGGAAAATAGAGATTGTAAATGTTACTCTTGAGTCTGCAAAAAAAAATGGTGTAAAGTCCAATTTTATAGTGAATGTGGCAACTCCTTGAGGGGTAATTCAAGGGAAAGATGTAGGCAAGGGAAGTCGACCTCTATAAATATCTACCATATCTCTTTATTTATTGCTCATTTTATATTTGTTTTTAATTGAATTAAATTTGTGGTAGAAGTTGGAGACAATTGTGAACTTAAATCAGAAACCTCAAATTAGATTAGAAAACTGATTCTAGTCTACATTGAGCTAACATAATTGAAATTCAACCCAATTTTATTGAGATGCAATGTATGATTATATACCATGTAGGACAAGCAAAACATACTATATATTGTCATAACGTATTAGGCTTTGAGGGAAACCTAATAGCTAGACACAAAACTACGGAGTCGCCACCAACCATTCTAACCTAGGCGTGATTGGTCACCTATTCGAACTAAGGATAAGGCTTGGTCTACGTTCAAAGACACTAGGTTCGGGGGTACGGTTACGTGTAGGGAAGGATTAGCACCCCCACAACGCCCATCCTAAAATGGTACCAACTAGTTTTAGGTTATCTTTACAATTTGCCTTGTGTTTATATTAATTTCGATATGCTTATATATTGGGAGTATTTCCAAGATTTTTCCATCAATTTGGCTCCAATCTTAAAAATCTCCCTCACCTCAAGATATTCAAGGAGTCTCAATTGACTTTCTTGGATTCCATCGTCGGACAAATTAAATAATTTATGAAAATCTTTATTATTTTTTTTTCTGATTTTGGCTCTAATTTCGACTCCATCTCTATATTTTTTTAATCTTAATTTATCTATATATTTTATTTATTTATTTTATTTATTTAGAGAATAAATAAGAATCATGATTTGTTAAAGTTTTCTTAAAAGCGTCCCATCAATTTGGCTCGGCCTAAAAGAAACCTTTTCACCTAGAAATTTCCAAGGAGTCTCAATTGACTTTCTTGGAATTTCATCATCGGCATAATTCATACTTATTTCTTATTTTATTTTTATTGTACTCTTGTCTTCATGTCACATTTATTTATTTATTCATTCGTTTATTTATCTAATTTTTATTCATATTTATTTAAGCGTAGTCTTTATCTAACTTATATTTTGTTCATTTTATTAATTTATATTTATTTTAATCTTAAAATAAATATGAATTATATTTTATTGAAAATTCTCCAAAAAGTATTCCATCGATTTGGCTCAACTTAAGGAAGAATCCTCTCACCTAGAAATTTCAAGGAGTCTCAATTGACTTTCTTGAAATATCATCATCGGTACAATTCACACTTATTCTATAAAATCTAATTCTCAATCTAATTCTTATTTCTAATTTATTATCCTTTTTATCTATTTTTATTTATGTTCATTTAATTTTAGTCTTTACTAATTAATTTTTATTCGTTTCATTTATTTTATCTCTATTTGATCTTAAAATAAATATGAATTATATTTTATTGAAAATTCTCTCAAAAGTATCCCATCAATTTGGCTCAACTTAAGGAAGAATCCTCTCACTTAGAAATTTCAAGGAGTCTCGATTGACTTTCTTGAAATTTCATCATCGGTATAATTCACATTCATTCGATAAAATCCAATCTTTAACTTGATTACTATTTTTTATCCTATTATTTTTTTTAACTTATTTCTTATTATCACTTACTAAAGCATTACAATCCTAAGCTACATAAACAAATTTGACAGTACTTTAATCATGCACTAAATTAAACATATCATATAAATGCTATTCGAAGTCTTAAAATAAATAAAAAATAAAATAAAATAAAATAAAACAAAATAAAATACAAATAATAAAAATAAAATAAAAAATACCAATTGTATTGGATCATGTTAATTAAATTAAATCACACCAATTAAATTGAAACTTACATAATCAAGTCAATAAAAAAGACATATATCAATTTATATACATAAACTACATTAATTAAATCTTATCAATACTTGTTAAATTATACAATCTATACATCAAATTAGTCTGTTAACTCATCAAATTAATTACTTAAATTATCTTATTGCACAATTTTTGTTAATTAAATTACTGCATTAATTACAAATATACAATAATCATCAAAAGAAAATAAATAAATCAATAAATAAATAAAATAAAAAAAAATAAGAATAAAAGAATGAAAATCATCAGAAAATGGGAAAGAGGAACCTGCGATCGGGTCGGGTCAAATGCGGGTCGGCACGCGGGTCCAGGCGCGGGTCACGGGTCAGCTACTACTCCAAAACGACGTCGTTTGAAGCCTGCTATTTAAGCCTTCCTTTCGATTTTTTCGGACAGTTTCTGGCTTCCAGAGAAAAAAAAACCAACAAATGCTCTGAACCCAGGCGATTTCCGGTGGCCGTAAACTTCAAACGCCGCCGGAAAACACAAACGGTGCCGGAAAACTCAAGTTTTTCCAGATTCCGGCGACCTCCACCACCGTATACACCAGATCTAGGCCTAAAAATCTGCCAGAAATATTCCTCTCCTCTCCCTGAAACCGGATCTAGAACCCTAGTCACCAAATCTCCTTGAAAACTCCTAGATCTGACTCAGATCTAAACGAACCCTTTTTTGTGTTTTTTTTTGTTCTGATTATCAGTTCTGGTTCCTCCCCTTTCTGTTGTGTTTCTCTCTGTATATTTGTAGCTGTTGTTGTCTCTGTCTCTGGTTTCTCTTCGTGTCCTTTTCGGTGGCTGTTGTTGATCCCCTTTTTAGATCTGTGACTATCCCTTTTATTAATGTTAGATCTCAATTTTTGGAAGGTCAAAATTCATATTTCAGATCCGTTTGTGATATGGCCTTTAATGCTCGATTCTGTATCTTTCAATTTTGATTTCCTTGCAGATTTCGGAGACCAGATCTTTCCTTTTGTGTCTCTGGTGGCTTTGTTAGGGTTTGGTTCAGTTGGGGTTTTTGATTAGGGTTTGGTTTGGGAAATCGAGGTTTCGATTCTGTTTGGGGTTTCAGTTAGGGTTTGGTTTGGGTAATCGGGGTTTCAGATCTGTTTGGGGTTAGGGGTTCTGTTTGGGGTTAAGGGTTTCGAATCAGGGTTTCCAATAGGGTTTCTGTTTTTTTTATTTTGTTTCCTTTTTTAATTTTTTTGCATTTTTTTATCAAAATAAATAAATGAATAAATAATAAAATAAATAAAAGAAAAACAAAATACTAAAATTCACATCAATGAAATAAAAAAAAAATAAATAAAAACAAAAATAAGAATAAAAAGAGAAATAGAAATAAAAAGAGAAATAATAATAAAAATGAATAATAATGAAAAAGAAAAGAAAAGAAACAGATAAAAATAAAAATAATAAAAATATAAATATAAAGGAAAGGAAAAAAAGAAGGAAAAGAAAGAAAAATAAAATAAAATAAAGTCAATTATTCAAACATGGGCTTAATCATTTTCAATTTTGAAATACCCGTCAAGTGGTTCGAGATTCGCAATTCCGTACCACTTAGTTCCGGACAAAAATTGGTGTCTACAGTTGCCCCTCTTTGCACATTACTGAGCATCAGGAATAGGGCAAAGACTTCAGACACCGATTTTGTTTTTTTCCGTGAAAACACTCCTTCGACTAGGAAGGCCCTGAAACTTTTAACTTTTCTCACCTCTAAAAGGCTCCTTCGACTAGGAAGACCCTGAAACTGTAAACTTTTCTCATCTCTAAAACGCTCCTTCGACTAGGAAGGCCCTGAAACTTTAAACTTTTCTCATCTCTAAAACGCTCCTTCGACTAGGAAGGCCCTGAAACTTTAAAATTTTCTCATCTCTAAAACGCTCCTTCGACTAGGAAGGCCCTGAAACTTTAAACTTTTCTCATCTCTAAAACGCTCCTTCGACTAGGAAGGCCCTGAAACTTTAAAATTTCTCATCTCTAAAAAGCTCCTTCGACTAGGAAGGCCTGAAACTTTAAAATTTCTCATCTCTAAAAAGCTCCTTCGACTAGGAAGGCCCTGAAACTTTAAACTTTTCTCATCTCTAGAACGCTCCTTCGACTAGGAAGGCCCTGAAACTTTAAAATTCTCTCATCTCTAAAAAGCTCCTTCGACTAGGAAGGCCCTGAAACTTTAAACTTTTCTCATCTCTAAAATGCTCCTTCGACTAGGAAGGCCCTGAGACTTTAAAATTTTCTCATCTCTAAAACGCTCCTTCGACTAGGAAGGCCCTGAAACTTTAAACTTTTCTCATCTCTAAAACGCTCCTTCGACTAGGAAGGCCCTGAAACTTTAAAATTTTCTCATCTCTAAAACGCAAGGCCCTGAAACTTTAAAATTTTCTCATCTCTAAAACGCTCCTTCGACTAGGAAGGCCCTGAAACTTTAAAATTCTCTCATCTCTAAAAAGCTCCTTCGACTAGGAAGGCCCTGAAACTTTAAACTTTTCTCATCTCTAAAACGCTCCTTCGACTAGGAAGGCCCTGAGACTTTAAAATTTTCTCATCTCTAAAACGCTCCTTCGACTAGGAAGGCCCTGAAACTTTAAAATTTTCTCATCTCTAAAACGCTCCTTCGACTAGGAAGGCCCTGAAACTTTAAACTTTTCTCATCTCTAAAACGCTCCTTCGACTAGGAAGGCCCTGAGACTTTAAAATTTTCTCATCTCTAAAAATCTTTAACCTTTGAAGTTTTCTTTCTTGAATGAATGAGATGCATGCTGGAAATAATTTCATTATAATCATGACAACAAAGGCTCAAAACTTCTTTTTTTTTTTTTTTTTTTTAACTTTTCCAAACCAATCTTGTCTTGACTCAGTCAGTGACTTTCTCATATCATCATTTTCAATCTTCATTCTCCTTTTTCCTTGCTCTTTCTGTTTCTAAACCATTCGAATTTTAAAACAGCTAGTAAATTCGACTTAATTTACCAATCTTCTGACATTCCACTATATTTCTGTCCATCTTCTTTCCTTTTCCAAGTAATGCAATGATCTTTTTTTTCTCACTTCTTTTTTTTCCTTCTTTTTTTTTTTTTTTTAGCTTCCCTTTTTCTTTCATATGTGCCAATCATGCATTAATTACCATCTTAATAATATGACTAGCATGATGCAAAGCTCAATTTTCCCAATCAAAGTAAGAGAGTAAATGGAAGTAGGTACGAGATAAATATGGAAGAAAGGTTGTTTTATTATAAACATCAGGCATATCTGAACAGAGGAATATTACAAGGAATAATTGCATTGACGAAATAATCAAATATCTCAACAATCAACATTCTGACAATTCTGATCGAATTAATTCAAATCTCTCTTTTGAAAAGCCTACTCCATTAGTTTGTCTAATATTGCAGAGCCCTTCGGACTAAACCTTTTCCTTTGATATCACAAAATTTCTGATGCCGATCTTTCCCTTACACTTAAGTTGCCTTTTCAGGTTTTCAACATAAGTGTCTCCCCCATTGATTTAAACCGCCCTTTTCGGGTTTTCGATTTAAATCCTCCTTTTTTATTTCTTTTCTTTTTCTTTTTTTCTTTTTTTCTTTTTTTTTTCTCTTTTTTTTTTCTTAGGCATAATACCTCTTCACAGCATCGGAATTGATGGGGTTTGGCAGGTCCTCACCATCCATATTTGCCAATATTAATGCCCCACCAGAGAAAGATCTCTTCACTACATATGGTCCTTCCCAATTTGGCGCCCATTTTCCCCTCCTATCTTGTTGATTTGGGAGGATCTTCTTCAAAACCAGATCCCCTTCTCGGAATTTCCTAAGTCGGATTTTCTTATCATGTGCTTTCATCATTCTCCTTTGGTACAACTGGCCATGGCATAAAGCTACAAGCCTTTTCTCGTCAATAAGATTCAATTGCTCATAGCGTTCCCGTACCCACTCTGCCTCTTCTAATTGTGTTTCCATTAAGACCCTTAATGATGGAATTTCTACTTCAATTGGTAGCACTGCCTCCATCCCGTACACTAATGAGAATGGGGTTGCCCCAGTAGACGTGCGCATTGACGTTCTATACGCGTACAAGGCAAAAGGTAACTTTTCATGCCAATCCTTATAAGTTTCTGTCATTTTTCCCACTATTCTTTTGACATTTTTGTTCGCGGCCTCTACCGCCCCATTCATTTGTGGTCGATACGGCGCCGAATTGTGATGCTTGATTTTGAACTGTGCACAAACTTCATCCATCATTGTGTTATTCAAATTACGAGCATTATCTGAAATAATTCTTTCTGGAAGTCCATATCGGCATATGATATCTTTCTTTATGAATCTGCATACTGCCGTTCGTGTCACACTAGCAAAAGATGCCGCTTCTACCCACTTGGTAAAATAATCAATCATCACAAAAATAAACCGATGTCCATTTGAAGCTTTTGGTGTAATGGGTCCTATCACATCCATCCCCCACATAGAGAAAGGCCAAGGAGGGGCTAATACATGCAGGGCCTCCGACGGAGCATGAATCTTGTCAGCATAAATCTGACATTTGTGGCATTTTCTAGCGTAGTTAATACAGTCTTTTTCCATGGTTGACCAATAATAACCCGCCCTCATTATTTGTCTTGCCATCATATGACCATTAGCATGTGCCCCACAAGATCCTTCATGTACCTCCTCTAATATCTGTTTAGCTTCTGCAATATTCACACATCTCAAAAGCACCTGGTCTCGACTTCTTTTGTATAAGACTTCCCCGTCTAAAAAGAATCCCATAGCCATTCTCCTAATGATTCTTCTGTCATTCTCGAAGCATGTTTTGGGTACTGTTGGTTTTTAATGTACTGTAAGATGTCATGGTACCAAGGCCTTCCATCAACTTCTTCTTCTAAACTTGCGCAATGCGCTGGTGAATTCTTCAGATTCATCCTGATGGGTTGAATTTCAGCATTACTATCCAACTTGAACATTGCAGCTAAAGTGGCTAGAGCATCTGCCATTTGATTCTCCTCTCGAGGTAGATGCTCAAACTGAATACTTTTGAACTGATCAATTAAACCGGCTATGTATTTTTGGTACTGGACCAACTTCGAATCCCTAGTTTCCCATTCTCCTCGCAACTGGTAGATGACTAGAGCCGAATCTCCATACACTTCGAGCACATCAATCTTCTTTTCAATGGCGGCTTGCAAACCCATGACACATGCTTCATACTCAGCTACGTTGTTAGTACAATTGAAGTCCAATCTTGCAGTAATCGGGTGATGATCTCCTTCTGGGGATATCAGGACCACTCCTACTCCTCGCCCAAAAGCATTGGATGCTCCATCAAAGAACATTCTCCATGATTTCTTAGCTAGCTTCTCCTCTTCTACCTGAAATACAGCCATCAAATCCTCATCTGGAAAATCGAGTTTCATAGGCACATAGTCATCGGCAACCCGGTCTGCTAAGAAATCAGCGATTACACTCCCTTTAATGGCCTTTTGAGTCACATATATAATATCATACTCAGAAAGCATGACTTGCCACCTTGCTATTCTACCAGACAAAGATGGTTTCTCGAAAATGTACTTCAAAGGATCAAGTTTGGCCACCAACCAAGTCGTGTGATATAACATGTACTGTCTGAGTCTTTGGGCTGTCCAAGCTAAAGCGCAACATATCTTTTCCAATTGAGAATACTTCACTTCGTAGTCAATGAATTTCTTACTTAGGTAATAGATGGCTTGTTCTTTCTTGCCACTCTCATCTCGTTGCCCCAGTACACATCCCATTGAACCTTCGCAAACTGTCAAGTACAAAATCAAAGGTCTATCAGGAATAGGAGGTACTAACACAGGCGGGTTTGATAAGTACTCTTTGACTTTATCGAAGGCCTTTTGACATTCTTCATTCCATTCCCCAGGGTCATATTTACGAAGAAGCTTGAAAATTGGATCACATTTTGAAGTAAGTTGAGATATAAACCTGGATATGTAGTTTAGCCTCCCTAAGAAACCTCTTACTTCTTTGGTGGTGCGAGGAGGGGACAAGTTCTGAATGGCACGCACCTTGTCCGGATCAACTTCTATCCCCCTTTCGCTAACTACAAATCCCAATAATTTTCCGGATCTTGCCCCAAATGTACACTTGGCTGGGTTTAACTTCAACTGGTATTTCCTCAACCTTTCAAAGAGCTTCTTAAGATTAGCCACATGGTCTTTTCCTTCACGAGACTTTGCAATCATATCGTCCACGTACACCTCAATCTCTTTATGCATCATGTCGTGGAAAAGACTAACCATAGCCCTTTGATATGTAGCTCCAGCGTTCTTCAATCCGAATGGCATGACTCTATAGCAAAATGTTCCCCACATTGTCACGAAAGTAGTCTTTTCCATATCTTCTCCAGCCATCTTGATTTGATTATAGCCAGAAAAGCCATCCATAAATGAAAATATGGAATGCCTCGCTGTATTGTCCACAAGGGTGTCAATGTGAGGAAGCGGGAAATTGTCTTTAGGGCTAGCTCTGTTCAAATCCCGATAATCCACGCACATCCGCACCTTTCCATCCTTCTTAGGCACAGGACAATATTAGCTACCCACTCCGGGTATTTGGCCACTTCAAGAAAACCTGCATCGAATTGCTTTTTAACTTCCTCTTTGATCTTCAACAACATTTCCGGCTTCATGCGTCTTAACTTTTGTTGTACCGGTTTGCACTCTGGTTTCAAAGGCAATCTATGCTCCACAATATCAGTATCAAGGCCAGGCATATCTTGGTAAGACCAAGCAAACACATCTACATATTCACGAAGTAACTCCTTAAGACCCTTTCTTTCATCCGATGCTAGTGATGTTCCGATTTTGACCTCTTTCTTATCTTTTTCATCTCCCAAATTAATTATTTCAACAACTTCCTGATGAGGTTCAATTGGTTTCCTATCCTCTTCCATCGATCTCAACAAGTCACGGGGTAAAGGGTAGTCCGTAAAGACATCTTCATCATCAGATTCACCAAATTGAGCAGGGTTTTCAAAATCAATTCTGAATTATTGACATTATTATCATCTTGTTTATTGTTTTGATACCTGAAAGTAGATGAAATGGGAAATTATAGGTATTTTCAGTGTTGGCATGCTAAAGAAAGAAAGAAAGAAATGATTGGGAACATAGGAATGCATAATGCTAATCATTTATTGAAATGGAAAGTAACAAAGTTGGCCCATACATAAAAATTTATTTGGGTGCTTTTGGGCTGAAGCACTAAAAAAATCCAACTTGCTTTATTCAAAACATAAAAGAAAAAGACAATTGCATTATTACTTTTCAAAGGAAATCTCTGGGAACTCCAAAATCGTCCAATTCTTCAACTCAGCTCCTGCAGGGGTCATATGCACAAACCGTCCAGCTACATTCTCCTCTGATATCTTCTTATCTACCATGTGAATGGACAAATCAGAAAAATCCCCCTCAAGCTGCATCGCCAGTTTCCCCCTTTCGTCACTAGTTTGATATCCACCAAAATAAAAGGTATCATAAAGGTAAGGAATGACCAATTTCTCAGTTTCAAATTCGTCCCCTTTCAAATGTGCTATTCGCCTCTCTTTCTTTTCTTCCATCTTCTTTGCTTTATCTTTCCAAGTTGGTTTGTATCCTAACCCGAACCTGTCTTTGCTTTCCAAAATTGTGATGGCCTTTCTAATCCCTTGGTGGTTTCTTCCCAATCCGACTCCTGGATACCAACCTTTGCCCATGGTTTGCTTCACCACCATCTCTGTAGCTGCTGACAGGTGAGGAGCATATAATTTCGAACCTTCTCCTATGTAGGTTGCATTAACAAACTCAAAAGCTCGATATGAACATTCCCATGCATTCTCTGTTGTCTCAACATACGGAGTGCTTGGAGATTGAGTGACGAAGATGTCTTCCTCTCCCGAAACTGAGATTTGTTGATTCCCCACGAAAAACTTCACCTTTTGATGGAGAGTGGAAGGGACAGCTCCTGTCGTGTGTATCCAAGGCCTTCCTAGCAAAAGAGTATATGAAGGCGTAATATCCATGACTTGGAATTGTATATTGAAAATACATGGACCAATCTCCACAGGTATCTCTATATCGCCCGACACTTCTCGACGGACTCCATCAAATGCCTTGACAATCATGTTGCTTTTCCGCATATACGATGAATCCACTGGTAACCTTAGCAAAGTGCACATAGGCATCACATTGAGAGCCGATCCATTATCAATTAGAACCCTGCCAATTGTGTGGCTCTTACACCTGACTGTGATGTGAAGAGCCTTAGTGCTTCCTCTCCCTTCCGCAGGAATCTCATCATCACTGAAAGATATATAATTTGAAGCCGCCAAATTACCGACTAAATTGTCCATTTTGTCCATGGATATATCAGGAGGTACGTATGATTGATTCAACACCTTTAATAAAGCATTCCTGTGAGACTCAGAATTCAGGAGAAGTGATAAGAGTGAAACCTTTGCTGGTGTTTTGTTCAACTGCTCGACAATATTGTATTCACTATGCTTAATCAAGCTCAAAAACTCATCGGCATCTTCTTTCGTAATAGACTCTTGACATCTTGTCTCTTGAACCTCTATCGGGTTAACCCTATCCCCTTCCACAATTCCTGCCTTCTCTTTTCTAGCTTTAGCTAACATTTCAGGACTATAGCAACGCCCACTTCGTGTCATTCCCCCAACTCCAGTGATATTCGCTGTTTCGAGACTTTCAGGGGACATATGCTCTCTTTCTCCATTCATTACTATATCATAGCCATATCTCCAAGGTACCGCCTTGTTGTCTTTGTATGGAAACGGAATAGGAGCTTTGATTGTGATCCCACTAGGTTGGCTTGATTTTTCCTCAAGGTGGATTTTCAGAGGCTTTGACTTTAGGTCGTCATCAATCACACTAATCTCATCCCCCCTTCCTTCCCAAAATTCAATTTGATATGAGTCCATTAACTCCTGCAATCTATAACGGAAAGCTTCACAGGACTGAATTGAATGACCTACTGCACCATTGTGGTATGGACAAACCAGATTGGGATCATACGAATCTATATAGGTCTCCAAAATCAAGGTTTCTGGTTGCAACATGTCTGCCTTCACTAATACATCAAAGACCTGACTTAACGGAGTCTTTATTTCTGCAACAGCTCTTTTGATGTAATCCTTCTTTTCATTGCTTAACATGTTCACTGCTGCTCCACCATGGTTTGGTAAAGGATTCCCATTCACAACTTGTTCTGCTTTCGGCTCCTCAAAACTCAACTGCCCAGCCTTCATCAAGCCCTGCACTTTATACTTCAATCCCAAGCAATTTTCTATAGAGTGACCCACATTGTCATTGTGGTAAGCACACTTTGCGTTTGGATCATACCATTTGGGATACGGGGGTTTTAGGGGTTCAAGGTATACGGGGGCAATAAGACGGTTTTGCACCAGTTTAGGATATAACTCCGCATAGGTTATGGGGATTGGGGTGATAGGGGGTCTTTCTTGATTGAAGCGTGGCCTTCCAGGGTTGTTCATTAGGTTTGTAGGTTGAGTAAAAGGTTGGGTTGGTCTCATGCTTGGCGAGCGAAAAATGGGCTGAGTATTTGTTGGTGGGTTTAGTTGATATGGATAGGGTGAAACATAATTGATAGCATGAGGATAAGATTGGTATTGGTTGGATGGGCGTTGGTGAATAAAACCTCCTGCAGAGATAGCCTGGACATCTCCTTCCTTTTTCTTAGGAAACCCTCCTTTCCTGGCCTCTACACCCTCAATCTTGCCATTTTTAATAGCATTTTCTATTGCCTCTCCTGAAAGCACCATGTCAGAAAAGTTCTTACTGACATTTCCTATCATCCTCTCATAATAAGGAGCTTTGAGAGTGTTTAAAAATAACATCGTTAACTCCTTTTCTGTCAATGGAGGCTGAACTTCAGCAGCTGCATCTCTCCACCTCTGAGCGTATTCTCTAAAATTCTCGTTTGTTTTCTTCTCCATGCTTTGGAGAGAAAGCGATCAGGAGCCATATCACTTACGTGACGATATTGGCTAGAAATGCCCTAGCAAGGTCTTTCCACGAATGTATACGACTCCTGTCCAACTGAACATACCACCTTGCAGCAGATCCTGTAAGGCTATCTTGAAAACAGTGAATGAGCAACTTTTCATTACGAGCATATCCTGCCATCTTTCTGCAGAACATCGTAACATGGGTTGTCGGGCATTTAGTTCCATCATATTTCTCGAAGTCCGGAACCTTGAACTTTGCGGGCAACACCAAATCGGGAACTAGGCTCAACTCTTCTGCATCAACATTCCCAAAGGAGTCGTTTCCTTCGATGGCTTTCAACCTTTCCTCTAACATGTCACATTTCTGTTGTATCCCTACAGCTAGATTGTCAACTGCTTCTCTCTTCAACTTCTCTTGTTCAAGAGGATCGTCCAAGTTTGGGACGAAAATAGGGTCGACAGGACTAGACCCTATACCAGGTTGATTTTGGCCTATAGCATGGCCTTGTCCTCCCATTGAAGGTGTTGCGTGAGCATAAACCTTTGGAGACATTTGGGCTGATGGGTGAACCCTTGAGGGTATGGTGGATCATCACTAGAACATTCTTCTTTTGTTGCTAGGTCTTGAACAACTCCCTTCCCCTTAGCCATACTCATCATCAATTCCATCATCTTGGTCATTTGCTCTCGAGTTTCCTCTTGAGCCTTGACAATCTCTTGTTGCACTTTCTCCATCCTATCAATCCGTGCTAATTGTTCGCTCTCCATTGCTCTAGTTCGTGCACGAGTTTGGTATGGATGATTTGGAAGGGCTATTTTTGTACCTTGTTGTCACAATTAAAGAGAATTATTTTTAATAAATGCTCATGAAGGAAAAAGCAAAAGTAGGAAAAATCTTTGTAAGAAATTTATTGCATAATAAAGGATTGTCTTATAACAAAAACTTATAAAAAACCAATGCTTATAAAGCTAGTCTCATAACAATTGTTGAACAAAATTAAAGATCCACTACATCCATAAAGAAAATCTAAGGTGTCCACCTAAGCCTCCTCAACAAACTGTAGTGACCTTGGATCTCGTCCAACAGTAGTCGCAGATTCTCCCCATGCTCAGTAAGTGGGCTGACTCCGAGCTTCAAATCCATTATTCTGTCTTCCATGTCTCTTGCTCTATGTGCCATGACATTAATTTGTTCAATCATGGAAACCAAAAGATGTGAATCGCGAGCTCTCCTTAAAGTAGCATACTTCTCCTTTAGCCGTTCAACTCATTAACAACCTTTTGCAAGATCTGCAAGTATTCTTGGGATCGATTAAGGGCATCTTGCGAACTCATCTGTTCGCTTATACCTTGCCTTCAAGTTCTTCACATTTGGTCCTCTTCTTTTGTATCTCAGTCTTAAGTTGTTCATTCTCTTCTCGCAAACGTTTACTTTCAGACCTTGAGAGTTGCTCCTTCAAGTATCTGATTTCATCTATCAACTTATACTTCTCTTGATGGACCCTTGTATACGCTTGCTCCCTTCTCCCCAGCTTTTCCTCCGTTTCACATTTGAGCTTCTTAATTTCCCTCTCTAGGGCTTTCTTTTCTTCCTCTAATTTCCTCTTGGCAATCTCCAGATCTATCATGGGGTCTCGGGGTATAGGCTCTTCATGGGCTTCATCATCTTCAGGGGGAAGTAAAATATCTTTGACTCGCCTAGCATGCCAGACAGAATATTCAGGGGAAATTTTATCTATAAATCTTCCCTTTTGTATTTTGCAAGCTGTCTTCCAAGCCTTGACATCATCTTCTATCTTCCTTAGTGCCCCTTTTTCAATATAGGAGTATTCCCTTTGGTCGAGTCCAAATGTCATGGGGATGAACTGGTCATATCCTAGCTGTCTTCGTACCATGATGGGAGAATAAGTAATAGTTCCCCACACACCCAACAAAGGGACCCATGGTTGCTCTCCACATTTATACACCATTGACCTTCGTGGCATCCATGGTGCTAACCAAACTACATCTTGGGTCGTGGTTTTGCGCAAAGTCGAAACCCATTCCTTTTTCGTCTTGAACTTGGGCCACTCACTTTCACAAAATTCCTTAATAGGAAGACTGCTACCAAGGAAAGCATCTTTGAATTTACTACATTCACATTTAAAATGACTCCTCATCCACATATATAATAACTGCATGCACCCGATGAAACGCCCTCCACCATTCCTACGACAGTAGCTCAAAGATCTAAATGTTTCAGCTAAGATAACCGGAGCAGCATTCACCTCATGCTCATGTTGTTCAACGAGGTCTACAAGAACAATCTCCACATACTGCAATGATCTAGGAAAAACCACCATCCCATAAATAGCTAATGCCATTAAGCTCATACTTTGCTTGTCTGTCAATTGTTTGCCAAAACAACTCCGAAGAAAATTCCATCCCAAATAGGTACCTTCCCCTTTTTTCTTGATGTGTTGGTCAACCTCTTGTACATCAATACCTATCATTTGTGCTAAACACTTGCGATGGCTCCTCTTATTCTTCTTGTAAACCTTGCTTTTCTCTGACTCCTTAATACGAAGTAAGACCGTGTACTCCTCGATAGTGGGCACCATGTCCACCTCGTTAAACACAAAGCACCTATACGAAGGATCCCAAAAATACACCATAGCCCTGATCAAATTATCGTCCACAGGTACAGTAAGAAGCAACGCTAAATCTCCATATTTCTCTTGAAAGGTAATCTGTTTCGTTTTATCCCACTTTTCCCAGATATCAATCAATTCAGCGAGATCATTTTGCTTGAGATCAAGACGAACTTTTTCTGGAAGGCTACACACGTGATCTCTGGGCAAGCAATCACCATCCTTGCGTTGAGCTTCCTCAGATACCGCTTTAACCATATCAGCGAGTTCCTCCAACATAGGCTTATCTTGTAGACGATTTCCCATGGGTGTAGAGAACCAACTTTGTCAATCAATTGCTATGAGACAGGTTTTCCTACAAGAATGCATGATGAGTCAAAACAAGACATGATTAAAGATATATGCACATATTCAAATTTGTTAAACATTGCTCCTTCATGTGTCCTATAAGGTTTCCATACTATAGGTAGGCATAGTTCTATCTAGGGCGGTTCCCTTAAGCTTCTACATGTAGGGCTTGGATGGTCCAATGTTCTAAAGGTTCCCAAATTGTTCCTTACTATCGTCCACATGGACTAGTAAGGCACCCAATCCTCACCCATCATAGGCTACAAACGGAAAGGTTCAATTTGAGTGGGAGTATTTCGCTAGCCATTGCGGAGGTATTACCTCACGAGAGCGTAAGTACTCTACTCCCTCCTAAGAAAGGGTAAAGCCCGGGAAGAGGGCTGATGTATGCAAATGCGCGTGAAGTGTGTGTGGAAGGAACATGTAACTTTTCTTTTATAAAATTTAACACTCTTAAAATGAATCTAAGATAACCTAAAACCAATTGTTGGCTTGACCCTCTAATGTCCCCAGTGGAGTCGCCAAACTGTCATAACGTATTAGGCTTTGGGGAAAACCTAATAGCTAGACACAAAACTACGGAGTCGCCACCAACCATTCTAACCTAGGTGTGATTGGTCACCTATTCGAACTAAGGATAAGGCTTGGTCTACGTTCAAAGACACTAGGTTCGGGGGTACGGTTACGTGTAGGGAAGGATTAGCACCCCCACAACGCCCATCCTAAAATGGTACCAACTAGTTTTAGGTTATCTTTACAATTTGCCTTGTGTTTATATTAATTTCGATATGCTTATATATTGGGAGTATTTCCAAGATTTTTCCATCAATTTGGCTCCAATCTTAAAAATCTCCCTCACCTCAAGATATTCAAGGAGTCTCAATTGACTTTCTTGATTCCATCGTCGGACAAATTAAATAATTTATGAAAATCTTTATTATTTTTTTTTTCTGATTTTGGCTCTAATTTCGACTCCATCTCTATATTTTTTAATCTTAATTTATCTATATATTTTATTTATTTATTTTATTTATTTAGAGAATAAATAAGAATCATGATTTGTTAAAGTTTTCTTAAAAGCGTCCCATCAATTTGGCTCGGCCTAAAAGAAACCTTTTCACCTAGAAATTTCCAAGGAGTCTCAATTGACTTTCTTGGAATTTCATCATCGGCATAATTCATACTTATTTCTTATTTTATTTTTATTGTACTCTTGTCTTCATGTCACATTTATTTATTTATTCATTCGTTTATTTATCTAATTTTTATTCATATTTATTTAAGCGTAGTCTTTATCTAACTTATATTTTGTTCATTTTATTAATTTATATTTATTTTAATCTTAAAATAAATATGAATTATATTTTATTGAAAATTCTCCAAAAAGTATTCCATCGATTTGGCTCAACTTAAGGAAGAATCCTCTCACCTAGAAATTTCAAGGAGTCTCAATTGACTTTCTTGAAATATCATCATCGGTACAATTCACACTTATTCTATAAAATCTAATTCTCAATCTAATTCTTATTTCTAATTTATTATCCTTTTTATCTATTTTTATTTATGTTCATTTAATTTTAGTCTTTACTAATTAATTTTTATTCGTTTCATTTATTTTATCTCTATTTGATCTTAAAATAAATATGAATTATATTTTATTGAAAATTCTCTCAAAAGTATCCCATCAATTTGGCTCAACTTAAGGAAGAATCCTCTCACTTAGAAATTTCAAGGAGTCTCGATTGACTTTCTTGAAATTTCATCATCGGTATAATTCACATTCATTCGATAAAATCCAATCTTAACTTGATTACTATTTTTTATCCTATTATTTTTTTTAACTTATTTCTTATTATCACTTACTAAAGCATTACAATCCTAAGCTACATAAACAAATTTGACAGTACTTTAATCATGCACTAAATTAAACATATCATATAAATGCTATTCGAAGTCTTAAAATAAATAAAAAATAAAATAAAATAAAATAAAACAAAACAAAATAAAATACAAATAATAAAAATAAAATAAAAAATACCAATTGTATTGGATCATGTTAATTAAATTAAATCACACCAATTAAATTGAAACTTACATAATCAAGTCAATAAAAAAGACATATATCAATTTATATACATAAACTACATTAATTAAATCTTATCAATACTTGTTAAATTATACAATCTATACATCAAATTAGTCTGTTAACTCATCAAATTAATTACTTAAATTATCTTATTGCACAATTTTTGTTAATTAAATTACTGCATTAATTACAAATATACAATAATCATCAAAAGAAAATAAATAAATCAATAAATAAATAAAATAAAAAAAATAAGAATAAAAGAATGAAAATCATCAGAAAATGGGAAAGAGGAACCTGCGATCGGGTCGGGTCAAATGCGGGTCGGCACGCGGGTCCAGGCGCGGGTCACGGGTCAGCTACTACTCCAAAACGACGTCGTTTGAAGCCTGCTATTTAAGCCTTCCTTTCGATTTTTTCGGACAGTTTCTGGCTTCCAGAGAAAAAAAAACCAACAAATGCTCTGAACCCAGGCGATTTCCGGTGGCCGTAAACTTCAAACGCCGCCGGAAAACACAAACGGTGCCGGAAAACTCAAGTTTTTCCAGATTCCGGCGACCTCCACCACCGTATACACCAGATCTAGGCCTAAAAATCTGCCAGAAATATTCCTCTCCTCTCCCTGAAACCGGATCTAGAACCCTAGTCACCAAATCTCCTTGAAAACTCCTAGATCTGACTCAGATCTAAACGAACCCTTTTTTGTGTTTTTTTTTGTTCTGATTATCAGTTCTGGTTCCTCCCCTTTCTGTTGTGTTTCTCTCTGTATATTTGTAGCTGTTGTTGTCTCTGTCTCTGGTTTCTCTTCGTGTCCTTTTCGGTGGCTGTTGTTGATCCCCTTTTTAGATCTGTGACTATCCCTTTTATTAATGTTAGATCTCAATTTTTTGGAAGGTCAAAATTCATATTTCAGATCCGTTTGTGATATGGCCTTTAATGCTCGATTCTGTATCTTTCAATTTTGATTTCCTTGCAGATTTCGGAGACCAGATCTTTCCTTTTGTGTCTCTGGTGGCTTTGTTAGGGTTTGGTTCAGTTTGGGGTTTTGGATTAGGGTTTGGTTTGGGAAATCGAGGTTTCGATTCTGTTTGGGGTTTCAGTTAGGGTTTGGTTTGGGTAATCGGGGTTTCAGATCTGTTTGGGGTTAGGGGTTTGTTTGGGGTTAAGGGTTTCGAATCAGGGTTTCCAATAGGGTTTCTGTTTTTTTTTTATTTTGTTTCCTTTTTTAATTTTTTTGCATTTTTTTATCAAAATAAATAAATGAATAAATAATAAAATAAATAAAAGAAAAACAAAATACTAAAATTCACATCAATGAAATAAAAAAAATAAATAAAAACAAAAATAAGAATAAAAAGAGAAATAGAAATAAAAAGAGAAATAATAATAAAAATGAATAATAATGAAAAAGAAAAGAAAAGAAACAGATAAAAATAAAAATAATAAAAATATAAATATAAAGGAAAGGAAAAAAAGAAGGAAAAGAAAGAAAAATAAAATAAAATAAAGTCAATTATTCAAACATGGGCTTAATCCATTTTCAATTTTGAAATACCCGTCAAGTGGTTCGAGATTCGCAATTCCGTACCACTTAGTTCCGGACAAAAATTGGTGTCTACATATATCTATGTATATTATTCAATAAAGGTCTCTCTTATTAAAAAAAAAAGAATATAGGTATTGAAATTCGAATTTCAGACATCCAAAACTCTCATACTGTAACAACCCGAATCCACAGTATAATATAATATTCACTTGTAAATCACACTTACTTACCGATTGGGCTGTCTGTGATGCTTAACAACTCCTAACACTTTAATAAGAATTAGTAATCTTATTCCTCGTACTAATATGGAAATATGAATTGTTACATTATTTCCTTAAGATGTATATACATTCCCTTCTATTTAAAGTAGTACTGTACAATTTTACTAAATATATAAAAGAAAGTAATGTACCTTCGATATCGAATCTCTGCTGACTCTAGCAGTCTATAATCTCTGGAAGGTAATTCTCTTAGTCCAAAATCAATAATCTGTGGAGTGGAAAATAAGGAGTGAGCGACAACGTGCTCAGTAAAGGAAGGTGTATGCTGCTTTATAAATATAAAAACTATATCCCAAAAAACGTTTATTTTTCCTAACAACATACCCAGTAGGAAAACAATGGATATAGTAAACAGTAAACAGGATTCAATAGATCCTTTCAGTAAACAGAAATCAGTAAGTTGAGACGAGGCATCACCCTACAAATAAATCATGCTATCATCGTTCCCCCAGGAACACAAATCGTCCGCTTTGGGGTGCACCCGTAGGCCATCGCCCCTCACAGCTTTCTCGGAGAGTGCCCTTAGGCCAAAACTCCAATTCGCGTCCCCATTAGGACACAACTAGATCTATGGCCATAATCTATAGGTAGTCCTCGGGTACACTTGCCAGGTGACCTCGAGACCTCTGATGACTTGGCGGGTCAATCAACCTCGTGAATAGTAATGCATGAAACTCGGGGCCTAAAGTCTCAAAATCAATTTATATCTCATAAAGAACCTTTAAGGAATATTTCACATATTTCATCATTTCTTTAAAATGATTATTTTCCAAAAAGGTATTATGTTTTCTGTTTACAAAAGGCAATAAAAACAGCTAGTTATTTTCTCAAATTTTCATGTGAGAAAAACACAATTAACACCTGCTCGCCCATGGTCAGCTCGCCCATTACGGTGGACTAGTGTTCGCCCGCCCACATTAGCATTTGAGCTTGACTAGTGCTCGCCTGCAATCTCACCATTTAAAAACAAGTTAAACTGGTTCGCCCCATTATTAGCTCGACCATTACAGTTTGCCCATCACAGTGGATTGAGCTCGCCTGCCTTCATTCGCCCACAGTGGTGAACCAACATCGCCCACCGTGTCTCTCACACCGAGTTGACTGGGAGTCGCCTACAAAAACTTTCTCAAAAACAACAAGGAATCGCCCATTGTTGGCTCGTCTAGAATTTTATAAAAGGGGTCGCCTATCTTTGGCCCGCCCGAATTTTATTAAAACAGGGGTCGCCTATCTTTAGCTCGCCCAAACATCACAAAGGGGTCGCCTATCGTTGGCTCGCCCGCCCCTTATCAGTTCACCCAGAAAATAACATAGGGGTCTGCTTTATAGCTCGCCCAAATCATGGTATGTGAAAACAGTTTATCAAACTAATGCATGTCTCAAACCAAAGCATTTTCTCAATATTTTTATAATATTTTACTCCATAGGACATGTATATTACTCCACATACTACTCCCTTACTTGGTCTTACGAAACCGTGCTTTCCGATTACATCTGCTGAAATCGTACTTCTCAGCTGCAAAATAATTGTATCAACTCATTAGCTTAATTATCCTTGTATTTTTAAGCTATGATTCATATCAAACTATAAGTAGGTCCCACAGTTAAAATGGCTATTCTTCATGCCATTCTCTCTTCCTTTATAACTCTAAAGTGAGATCCTCGCCTATTTGGACAAGTACTTTCAACTTGGCGAGTTCTTTATTTCCTACTCGCCTCATTGGCGATCACTAACGTTCCACATGGGCGATGACAACAGTCGCCATTCTCGCCCTTTTTGGGCAATCATACCTCGGTCCATTTAGGCGATCATATGCCCCCGCCTATTTTCACTCTTTTGGCGATCATCAAGTCCATACATTTTGGGCGATCATTCTGACTATCCAAAAATGTTGGCGAACATGTATATCGTCGATTCATGCATTTCATTAAGCTCGCCTCATCCTTTGGGTGAGTATCCTAATTTCTTTGCTCGCCTATTTGGCGAGCAGTTGGATAATCACGTTCGCCCATCGTGTTTCCTCTACTCACGTTACATATGCATAAGACAGCAGCTTATGTTCAGCCATTAACGTCCCCAACCAGTAAGAAATTTAGCCATGTTAACTTACTACATACTTTCATGCCAAGTAATATACCTACACATCTCCTACTTAGCATATCATCACTATAAACCAAGGATTAAATACATACAACGTTGGCTGGAAATTCCTTTACCTTTGTTTAATCGAACCAGCACAACTCAAAGTTGTTGTTGTTTCCTCCCTCGTCAGTCCTTCATTTCTTGGTTTCTTGGATGGTTTGAGGGTGAAGGAAAGTGTATAGAGGAGTGTTAGATGATTAGATAGCAAGAGGTTGTAGTCTTGCTAATTAAACGTGGGAGAAATAAGAGTAAAACAAAGCAGAAATGAGTAGCAAGACAACCTGAGTATAGTCGATCATGAAGAAGAATTATGTTTGAGTTTGTTTCATTTAGTCATATATATATTCTATTGTCAAAGTCTCGTAACTTCTTATCCCTTTCTTCATCATTACCTTGTCTTATAGCTCATTAAATGGTGAAGAAAATATGGCAATCCAAGGAAATGGCGTGGTGCAATTTTCTACTTTCATTAAATGGTGAAGAAAATTCTAGCCAAAAGGAACGACATGCAGCAAATATATTTCATTTTTTCTTCACGTTTTCTTGACTTATTGCACCTTTGTCTTATTCCTTGTCCAATTAAAACACATCTCATATTGACTTAACATTTCTCCCTTCTCATTTCGTCCAACACAATCGACTTCCTCTCTAATTAGAAGTGGCGTGCAGCAGCAAATTTTCTGCTGCCCATTGACTTATTTTCATACTTGTCTTTAATTTCTCTGCCATTAAACATCTTTCACATTGTATTAAAATAAATTAAACCATGTATCATACGCCAGAAATGGCATGCAGTAGGAATTTTTCTGCTACATGGTTTACTTGTTTCCCATTTCTTTTATATACTTCCCACCAATAGAAATTTAATCACATATTCATAAATTAAATTTCTCTTTCTTTATGTACAATGAATAATTTTCTTCTCTCATGAATCATTTATTCATTTAACTCCATTAAATAATTTATTTCCACTATTAATCATTTACAATTATGGTGTACAGTGTAACAAATTCGGGTCTCACACATACCTTAAAGATGAGTACACAATAATTTGAGCTAATACTTAAAGTCAAACATATATATATATATATATATATATATATATATATATATATATATATATTCACTTTGTCATCCTTAATAGCATAGAATAGGTGAACCATAAGTTGATAAAAACACATCAATGAGGAGATGAGATTGTGACCAAATAAAGAAGATATTGTAAAACATAACCGAATTCGAGTTTGGATACCCCAAAATTTGTTGGTGCCCTACCCACTGCCATCCCTATCATTTATCATTCAACTCTTCAAGTATGCCTTCGTTTTGAGCTAAAAAGAGTGTATTTTCATCAAACACATTTTTGTAAAACTCATTTTGCTGAACTTGTAATCACCCCACCTTTGTAGAAGTTATCTAATGTTACAAAATCACTTGTTCCTATTATCAAGTCTTGTCAAAGAAAAAAGAAACATTTGAGTGCTAAATTATACATGAGGATTGGATAGTGATTAAAGGTTTTTTCTTGTAACCTTTGAAAATGGAGGTTATAAAGGTTTCTTCTTTGAGCCTTGGGAAAAAGGAATGGAAAGCTAGGTTTTTCCTTGAGCTTAGAAAAGAGATGTTGTGAAGGTTACACTTGAGCCTGTGAAAAAAAGTAATGTAAAGTCTAATTTCACAATGAATTTGGTAACTCTTTGAGGGGCAGCTTAAAGGAGAAGACATGAGCAAGGGAAGCCAAACATCTATAAATATCTTGTGTACATTTCTTTGTACCCTATCTCTTTATTTATTGCTCATTCTATATTTGTTTTTAATTGAATTGAATTTGTGGTAGGAGTCTCGATCTTAAGTTAAAAATCTCAAATTCGCGTAAAAAATCGATTCCAGTTTACATTGAGCCAATATTGAAGTTCAACTTAGTGTTATTCAGGTTCAATGTATGATTAAATACCAAACAGATCAAGCCAAACATACTACAATTATATTTATATATATATATATATATATTTTACAATAGAGATTTCTGTTACAAGAGAACGAAAAATTCAACTACTGAAACTCAAATTTTAAACATCCAAAACTCTCATACCTAAAGATGTGGACATAACAATCAGAGCCAATGCTCAAAGTCAAACATATTATATTTTCACTTCTCCTTATCTTCTTCTCGGTATAGAATAGGCGAACGATAAGTTGATAGAAACACATCAATGAGGAGATGAGATTGTGACCAAATAAAGAGGATAACAGGAAGAATAGCCAATATAGTCACTGGAATGATGGTTGATTTTCTAAGCATCACCTTAGGACCGGGGACTGCATCTATGAGCATAACCAAGGCGGAGCAGGAGGCTACCAACATGGTTGCTATGGAAAAAATTAAGGTAATAAGACCCAAAAGCAACATCTTCGGCAATGCCTTAAGGAAATCTTCTTCGTCATAGCGTGAAGTGAGGATTCCCACAAATGATAAAAGTGAAGCAGAAGAAGAAAAGAGTGCAGCTGCGTCTGAAATGATGAAGACTTTGAAAAGTGTTTCATGCCTGAAGTTTGGTATTCCCCTCTCATTGTTTCCTGCACTACAAGAAAAAGGGTCTTTAGCAACCAAAATTTGCAACGACTAACATAATCGTTGCAAAATCTCATGACATTTGCAACGATTTTTCATAGTCGTTGCTTAATTAATTTTTTTTATATTTTATGCAACGACACTTATTGTTGTTGTGAATTTTTATCAAATTGACAACGATAAAAAAATATCGTTACGATATCTTATTATGTTTATAACGACTTTTAATTGTCGTTGCTTTTTTTATTTTTCTTTATATTTTATGCAATGACACTTATTGTTATTGTGAATTCTTATCAAATTGACAACAATAAAAAAAAGTCATTGCGATATCTTATTATGTTTGCAACGACTTTTAATTGTCGTTGTTTATTTGATTTTTCTTTTATATTTTATGCAATGACACTTATTGTTGTTGCAAATTCTTATCAAATTGACAACAATAAAAAAAGTCGTTGCGATATCTTTTTATATTTGCAACGACTTTTAATAGTCATTGATTATTTGATTTTTTTATATTTTACACAACGACACTAAAGTTGTTATGATATTTATATCACATTCGTAACGACAAAAAAATATGTTTCAAAATCTTAAGAGATTAGCAATAATTTTTCATAGTCATTATTAAATTATTGTAATTTAATTTTTTATATAATTATCATAATTTGTAAAAAATAAATATAAGAAATATAAAATAATAAAAATTACAAGAATTAAATTATATAAGTCAGCTTTCTAATTTATCTAGATTAAAACTTGTAGATATTTTAGAATATTACATTAATAAATACTACAACTAAATAAGACTTCTACTGATTTTAGGACTAATTCTTATAGAAATAACTCTACGATTAATCACAAAAAAACATAATTAGATTTTTTATTTAGAAAAAACACTCTTGCAAAATAAAAAAGCAGCTCATAAAGCAGAGCCGTTGGAGGACTCGCTAGTGTATCAGCTGTAGGGGAATATCTGCAACCCGACAATCATAGCCAAAAGTGTGACAATCACGATTTTTCGAACTTAGTGAGTAAATCCATTTATTTATACTTATAATTTCATATGGAGTCTTTAAGAGTCATGAGAGTTTATTTAATTAAATGATAATTAAATTTTTTATCCTTTGAAATTTAATTGAATTAAAAAGGGAGGATCTAAATTAAGGATATATATATATATATATACACACACACACACATTTATATATTAAACAAAAATATACAGATGTGTGTGTATATATATATATATATAATAGATAAATATTTATATAAATAAATAAAATAAAATAAAATTTAAATAAAAAATAATATAATGTTTGAGTTAGTGGGGTTTGGTGGGATACCCACCAAACCCCACTACATGATATGCTAAAACCCCACTACGTGAGTTGCTAAGGCAGATCTGCCTTTGTTCCTAAAATTTTAAAACAAAAATCATATTGCTAAATTTATTCATTTCCCGCCAATTATTTTCAGTTTTCCTTATACCTATTTCAGTTTTCTTTTCCCTATTTTCATTTATTTCCTTTCTTTCTTTTCCCTCTCATCTTCCTTTTTCACTTTCGGTGTTTCCCTATACTGTATAACACAGAGTCACAGATGAGGCTCGCTGATTTTTATTTCGTCTATTTCTTGCTGGGTTTATTGCTCTGTTGGTTTACTGATCCAGTGTGTTATTGGCCTAAATATTATTGATAAATGCTAAAAAATGGTGTGGGTAAGTCTTTTAAAATTTTTTTCATTTCCTTATTTCAATTTTGTTTTTGAATTTTATGTTCATTATTTCAAGTTACTTATATCATGAAATTTTTTTTAATTGCAGGAGAACAAGATTACATTGAGAATTTTTTTTGTTTATTTATGAATTTTAATTGTTGTAATATATTTTAAGATAAATGTATTGTAAATGACTTAATAATGAATATATATTTAATTTATTAAGGCTAATTTTCTTTTTTTAATTGTAATTATTTTTAGCAGCAACTATAATCGTTGTGAAAAAAATTAGAAATGACAAAATTACTGTTTTATAATTATTTTTTATCAACGACTATAGTCGTTATAAAAACTATTAGAAACGACAAAATTGTGATTTTATAATTAAATTTAGCAACGATTATAGTTGTTTCAAAATTAATTATTGTAGCGACTTAAAATTGTTGCAAAAGAGGATTTACAACCAAATATATTTCATTGCAATAACTTAAAGAAAACGACATAGTCGTTTCAAAATTAACTATTATAGCGACTTAAAATTGTTGCAAAAGAGGATTTGCAACCAAATATATTCCGTTGCAATAACTTAAAGAAAACGACTTTAAGTCGTTACTAAAACACTATTTAATTAGTAACAAGAAAAAATTGTTGCAATAAATACATTTGGTAACGACACAAAAGTCGTTGCATGTACTTTTAACAACGGGACTTTTTTTAACGACTAAAAATCGTTGCGAAAAAAGTTTAGCAACGACAAAATTGCATTTTGCAACGACTTTTGTCGTTGCAAAACACCTATTTTCTAGTAGTGCTGGTACGGCGATTATTGCTGCAAATACCATAGCTATGATTAGTGCATCCACAACCATGCATGATGTTGCAGTGTCTCTCATCCATTTCTCCCCTTGCTTCGCCAAGTCCTTGTGTCTATCATCAAACACTTCTCTTGGAGTTTTTTTCTCCTTGTTTCGTTCTTCCAAGAGTAATGGATGGACAAACTTCTCCACTACCTATGGAATGAAAAAAATTTAAGGGGAAATGTTAAAAAGTGAAGAATTTATAAGAATTTTTTAAATTTTGCCTTTAATTCTTAACTCTCATGTTAGAAATTGGAACCTACAATGGCATAACAACTAGTATTCCATCATGAAAATATTAATTCATGCACAATGATATTGATCAATTATAAGATATTATCATGTAAAATACTCAAATGTCTCTCACGCTTCGATTGTCCGAGTATCTATAGATAAGAAATTTTATTAAAGTTAACATTGAATATTGTTTAAAATAGTCATTTTCTTGCATCTAAAACAAAAAAATTCTATATGTTTGAAATTCAAATCTCAATATTTACAAATTGACTTCAAATAAAAAACTTTCATTATACCAAAAAGTTTTATTAAAATTATTATCTATTGCATGTAATAAGTTTGATAGGCACTTCAAAATTTCATGTTTTAACCTGTACTTAGGATTGGGTTCAGATTCAGATTTGTTTATATTAAAAATCTTATTAAAATATTAAAATATATATTTATTTGATTATTTTAAAAACTAGAACTAAATAAACATAGTTTCGTTAATAAAATAATATCTTGAGTAGGATATGATTAGACTTAGGCTTGAGAATCCTTTCAAAGCTGAGCCCAAATCAGTTTTAACTAACTGTTTGACTCATGATCAGATCTATCAGTAAATCAAATGGTCAAAGATCAAACAAAATCTTATTAATCAATCGTCATTATTCATGTGTTGGTTAAGGTCATTTAAATATTACCTTGAACCATTGTATCTCCCGCTGCATTTGCAAAGCAGCACCATTTATATGCCTTGAAGGTTTACACGACCCTGTTAAATGCAGTATGTTTTCTTCGTCCTTGCATCGGTAACTTGCCTCCCATTTTCGGGCTAAACCCACTTTGTTGATCACATTGAAAACCTTTTCCTGGCGATGGACAACTGCAAGCTGAAATACATTGTAACTGTTTTCATCGTAGAACAATGTCGAAGCTGTGTATGCTTCTAAAATCTCCTGAACAATCTCTTGAATCCCCAACCTTGCAGCTTTCAAAAGTGGTCGTTTTAATGCAGACGAGGCTTCGTGGAATTTCCACATAGGTCTAGTGCACATTAATTTGACGAGTTGACGAGCTTGCTTATTCATCAATTTGGTTTTATGAATGCGTTTGATGATTGGAACTGCCACTGAAGAGCTAAGAATTAATGAAACGTTTACCTAAAATTTTGTGAGACAATTAATGACATGTATGCTAATTAGGACTCAAGCATTTAACCCAAAAGTTGGTGTATAATTTCTTCTTAGAATTAAATCGGGAAGTTCTATAGTAAGGTTATAAATTTTGACCTTATTATAAGGTCAGTGATTAATAACCTTTAGATTAGAAACAATTAATCTCAACCATTGATTAAATTTTAAAGATAAAAAAAAGTTTTAACATGGTAACCTATTCAGCAAGTTTTTCAAACTATCATTATAAAATGTATTATCAATGTAACCATCATATACAACTTTTATTTTATTTTTTTTATAAAATCCTTTCAATTAAATGAAAATTTTTTATTAACTATAAAAACAAATAAGGTAAATATGAATTAAAATCAAGCAAATTTAAGAGCATAAAAAATTAAACACTCTATTAATAAAATTTAAACTTTAAACTTAATAATCTAATCATGCAAACTAAATTTTAATTTCTAACTTAACCCAAATTACTTAAATTAATCTAGAGATAGAAATTAACTATACTAACCTGTAATTTAAATTTTAAAATAAATCTTCATTCTTAAACTTAACATTTATCACTTCTTACGGTTTCAATAGTATTTAGAAATATGGAAGATCATTCAGTTGCAGGTATTGTTATTGATTCAGTAAAGCACCTAATGCGAAGATTCAACTACCGTAATATCCTTCACATAAGACAAGATTGGAACAAGGTAGCTTATGGTTTGGCAAAGGCAAAAGATGTTGAGGGTCCCAAAATTTGGATGAAGTTCCTACTTTTTTATTTGCTTTGCGTGAATCCATGAGGCAAAAGCCTCCTTGTAATTGTCTTTAATTTTAAATTTAATACTAATACAATCCTGCAGCAATACTTTAGTAGTTAAGTTTTAAATTTTTATTTAATAGTAAATTTTATTTATACACTTAAACTTAGCAAAGTAATCGTGGCAGCAAGAGCTCAAGATAGCAACAATATAATCCTACAGCAATACAAGAATAATAAAGCAGCGGCAAAAGTAATTAAATGCAAAAATATTAAATCAATGACTAGAAAGAAAACATAATCTTCATCTAATGCAGGAAAGAAAACTGAAAATGAAATAAAATATGCAGAAGCTGCCGTGTTTATTAATTGATATATATAGGCCCACTAAATAATTTCCCAACAATAAATTGATGATATAAGTCCTCAATCAATCACTAATGTTACACACACACATATATTTATCGTAAAATTTATGACACTCATCGTAAAATTTATGACACTAATCATAAAATTTATTAGATTCATCGTAAAATTTATAACATTAATCGTAAAATTTAAGACATTAATCGTAAAATTTAAGACATTTATCGTAAATTTTATTAGTTTCATCGTAAAATTTATGACATTTATTGTAAATTTTACTAGATTTATCGTAAAAATTATGATATTTATCATAAATTTATGACATTCGTCGTAAAATATCGACTTTAGGATGCAATAAAAAAGCATTTACGATGCAATAAAATTTATGACATTCATATTAGTTTTTCTATTTTAAATCGTCTAAATGCAATAAAATGATCGGTATATTTAGAAGGGCACAAGCAAAAGCCACCATGGTGTTTACTTGGCTAAGAACATTGTGAGCTCTCGGTGTTGCCATTTCTATTTGCAAAATGTTGAGAGTTGAATTGGCAAGGGAAAATGACAAAACAAGACACATGGCGAGGTGGGTAAGCGCAAAGGAACTTGGTTAAAGGGAAAAAGGAGAAATGCAAAGGATTAAGGGAGTGAACAAGGAAATGTTTGTCATGAATAGACGCTACAGAAAATGGTTGACGATTTTTTTTGTTGCGGCTAAAGTAGAGAATGGTGATCCTGAGATTGGAAAGATATGGACTGAGAAAGCTTTGAGAGAATTATTAAAGGAATGAATGATCTGATCAATCTCGAAGGAAATGATATGCTGTGAACCAAGTTTAATTTGTTGTATCAATGGCAACATTGCTAATGGCGACAGCAGTTGAGGATATGGCGGTGGACTAGCAAAAAATGAAATACATGGGCAGTTGACTGCCCATTGTATGCAGTCGACTGCTCATTTATTTTAAACTTACTGTTTCAAAAATATACATGGGCAGTCAAATGCTTTTTTCGGGCATTCGACTGCCCATGTATAAAAAACTAAATTTTAGTTTAATAAAAGAAAATTAACATTAAAACTGATAATTAATCATAAAATCAATGAGATTTTTCGTAAAATAAATAAGAATAAGAGTGAAAATGATGGAATAAGCATAAAAATTATCATAATTAAACATAAAATTTATGAGATTAATTGTAAAATAAATGATAATAAGCATAAAATCTTTTAAACTTGGGAAAATTAATCGCAAAATTGATTATAATAATCGTAAAATTAATAAGAATAAGAGTAAAAACACTAAAATAAGCATAAAATTTATGAGATTTATCGTAAAATTTAGGAGATTTATTGTAAAATTTATGAAATTAATCGTAAAATTTATGAGATTTATCGTAAAATTTATGACATGAATCGTAAAATTTATTAGATTTATCGTAAAATTTATGAAATAAATCGTAAAATTTATTAGAATCATCGTAAAATTTATGAGATTTATCGTAAAATTTATTAGATTCATCATAAAATTTATAAGGTTCATCGTAAAATTGATGAGTAAGCATGAAAACACTAGAAAAGCATAAATCTATAATAATTAACCGTAAAATTTATAAAATTCACCATAAAAATTATGTTATTCATCGTAAATTTTATGAAATTTATTGTAAAATTTATTACATGAATCGTAAAATTTATGATATTTATCATAAAATTTATGACCTTCATCGTAAAATTTGTTAGATTCATTGTAAAATTAGCATAAAAAACTAGAAAAAACGTAAATCTATAATAATTAATTGTAAAATTTATGAGATTCATTATAAAATTTATGACATTCATCTTAAAATTTATAACATTTATAATAAAATTTATTAGATTCATTGTAAAATTTATGAAATTCACCGTAAAATTGATGAAAATAAGCATAAAAACATTAGAAAAAGCATAAATTTATAATAATTAATCATAAAATTGATGAGAGTAAACGTAAAAGCAATAGAAAAAAATATAAAAATATGATAATTGATCGTAAAATTTATGAGATTAATCGTAAAAAAGTTTTTTGTCAACACATCGTAAATTGATGAGAGTAAGCATAAAAATACTAGAAAAAACATAAACATATAATAATTAACCGTAAAATTAATATGATTTATCATAAAATTGATGAGAATATACATAAAAATACCATAAAAAGTATAAATCTATGATAATTAACCATAAGATTAATGTGATTAATAGTAAAATTGATGAAAATAAGCGTAAAAAACATTATAAGCATAAATTTATGATAATTAACAATAAAATTTATGGCAATAAGTGTAAAAGGTATTAAAGTATTGCTCTAAAGTATTTGGGCTACAAACGCTCTTTTCCTGGGTAGATGAACCTTACATACTCTCTCTAAAAAATACTCTCTTCTTAATTTTCTCTCTCTAAATTAGCATGGCTGCCTTATTATAATGTTAATCAATCTAAGCAACAAAAAAACTATGAAATTTAATATATTAGATAATTTGCTTTCATAATTTGAAGGATATAAATGTAATTTTAATTATTTTATGAATGGATAAAAATGTAATTTAAATATCTTGTTGTCCTTTTAGAGGATAAAATTGTAATTTATATTATACTTCATTAAATTAAAATTTACCTGTTGACCTGTTAAACCATTATTTACATGTTTTTTGAAATTTTATTATTTATTCAATTTCTCATGAGATATTGAAAATCTCATGAGATCTCATGACCTTACAATAAGGTCGATATTTTATAACCTTACTGTAGACCCGAATTAAATCTCCTTTCCCGAAATCAACTAGGTTAAACCTTAAATGCTGTTGGGTGCTTTGGATATTCTCATTCTAAAAGACCGCTATTAGAAAGCAGAGTTATTCAAGGCTAAGACAACTTACCTTAGCCAAATTACAACTAATGTGAGAACCTCGACAATCTTCCCTTCACACATCCTGAAACCGTGAATACAAGAAGATGTTAGAAACTCCAACAATCTTTTTCTTCAATCATCGAGTCTTGGGATCATTTTTCTACTTGAAACACAAGAAAAGTTGTTGGCAATCTAGACTCCGATACTAGTGTTGGTTGTTTTTGAGTTTTCTCCATAGAGCTCCTCCAAGGGTTCATAGTAGGCGACCTTTTGGATATCCAGAGGAAGCCTAGCTCCTTCCACAATCAATATGAGAACCTCAACAAATGCAAATTAGAATGTATATTATATATATATGTGTGTGCGCGCGCGCGCGCACTAGAGGCTTAAAAAATTCAGTTTTAATGAAATTCAAAGTAGATTAATTTTATTTAAATAAGGATGAAAAATAAATTTAATAAAAAAATTGAGAGAAAGAATTAAAGTAGGAACCAATCATGGAATAGGCACGTTGCCAGCACTTTGCAAAGAAACCTCCAGAGGTAGAATTCTGTGTATCTCTGTCAACGATATCAACTAGCACGGAATCATCATTGTCGGTTTGAATGGAAGGATCAACTACTTCCTTTGTCACCGAAATGACTGCAAATATTGGGATGGAAATTAAAAACTAAAATGAAGTGATTGCTAATTTATAATGTTAATTCATTATTACTTAATTTTTTAAAAAAAAATAAAAAATAGATTAAAACTGAAGAAATTATTTGAGACAACATCAATGAAGTTTTTAAATTTCACAATAAGAGTTAAAAAATGATACATACCACTTAAATTGTACTAAAAATGAAAAATAATTAAAAATAAGACATGTGATATTCTCTGGACTCTACTTGTAAATTAGAATTTTCTACTTTTATACTCAGTGTATAAAATTGACCATCTGAAAATCTTTCATGAAAAAAAGAATTGATAATTTTATAAAAATAAGTTTGAGGTGAATAAAGATGAATTTAAAAGACTAACCTTGATAGATCAAGCGTTCCCAAATTCCAAACTTACATGCACTTTCAAATCCGAGAGGCTTTTGAGCCAATGCCATTAGAATGTTTTTTCTTTGTTTGAGATCCTCACGAACTAATTCTGGATAGTACTTTAGCATTTCAGCGGCTAAACCTGTGGATGCAATTAAGGGAACAAATCATAAATATATTTGTGGTTGATGTAGGTCATAAGAAACTTGACCCAATAAGAATTCGAACACAAGAGTTCCTATTATGAATTGTCATCGCTTAAAAACTTAGCAGGATTTTACACCACTGAACCAATCATTTGGGGTGATAATGATATAATCTGTTTTTCTATGATTTAATTTTTAACAACTTTAATCTAATTCAAAGCATAGACAACGTACAAAAATTAAAAATATATCATGCAAATAAGAAATATATATTACATTAAGTTATGAAGTGACGAAAAATAAGAAGGGTGATGTTTAGTTTACCATAAAGATTAGCAGATATGAGATATAGAAGTATCGTGGCACCATCTTGATCGAAGATGCGCTGATCCATTTGATTTGTTCGAGCCACGGTTAAAAGACAACGAAAAGTTTTCTCTCGCCCAAACCTGGCCGCAGCATGAAACGGAGTATCTTTACTGAGGTTAATTCTCCTTAGCAATTCTGGGTTCTTCAGGGCCATCTTCTCCGCAGCTTTACTGTTCCCGACGTAGGCTGCGATGCTCAGAGCTGTATCATCTTGATAATCAGTTTTTCCAAGTGAGTCGGAGTCGATTGTGTCTACGATTTCGCAAACAAGCCAAAAGGCTTTCACCCAATGCACCAAAATGTGCAAAATCGTTTCGTGAAACTCTGATATCGGAGATGTAAGAGCAAGCGGGTTGTTAAGGTCCAGGTGGTTTCTCACTTCTTTCCAATTTTTAAGGCCTATAGCCTTCCAAAGTTGCTTATATGGAGTAAAGTCCGGGGAGGGATCCTCCTGCCCCCTGATCTCCATTAGACGCCTTATTTTACCTATAAAGACACACGGATGATTGATGAGTTGTGGAATATTGATGCAAATTTTCAATGCAATTACCTTACCTTCAGCATTTTCCTCCTTTTTCTTATTATAACGGGTCAATAATGATGACTCTTCTGCCTGTACTTCATCATCATCTTCAAGATCTATCTTGCCAAAGCGACCTCCTACTGGTGATTTAGTTTCTACATTTGATGGTTGGCCTGGAGTTGGCTTGGCTTGTGGGGAGTCTTGATCAGCCATTTATTGCAATCTTGGCAAAAGAAGAGGAAGTTTTGATGTATTTATAGAATGATGAAAGCTCCGTCACATTGTTAATTATTTTTAATTATTTTGGTATTCAATTTTGTTTTTTTTTTTTCTAATAGGAAAGTAAGGTAAAAAATAAAGATTCGAACTTTATATCAAATCTTCCTACAAAGAGATAACAATCCCTAAGCCATATCTTAAAATAAAATAAGTTGGAGGAAATATATTTCCTCTTTTATCATAAAATAAAAAGAAATATGTGAATTCAAACATTTTTTTTTTTTTTACAAAAAAGACTATAACTTGAGATAGAGGGTGTGGTTACTGGGACTAGGATTTGAGCTTTAGACTTGGTAGATATCAACTCTAAAAAGTGACTAAATGATAAATTACTATTAGAAAAAATCTCATAGATAACTGTTATCTTAAAACATTAACTACAGTTACTGAAAACGCAAATAGTTTAATGCCTTTAACTGCGGTTTTTAAATTTTATATAATTTTTAAAATTCAGGCCCTAGGACTCTAACTATGTTTATACTGCAAGCATTGTCTTTAGATAATAAAAGTTTATAAATAGTCTATTGTTTAAATCCATTAATATATCATAATTTAATGTGGGCCCTTACAATCTAATTAAACTATTTAATTAAATCAATTAATCAAACACATTTAATTAAGGTTACATAATTATAATTTTCTCTAGCAAGTCCAACTGAAAATTTTCAAAAATTTCAATCCTCAACTCATTTTAATCCATGTACTACTTTATTGTGTGTGATTCATTGGGCTTCCAACATGTTAACAATAATATTTAAAATTCTCATTTCAAATCCATAGATCATGAGTGGCATCTAGCAATAATGAAAATTATACAAATGTTAAAAAGATCAAGATGGTTTCACCAATCTTTCAATTTGCAGTATCTCAGTATAATTCAATCATTTCATCATAATATCTCAAAATGACTAAAGCTTGGTACAATGTCTACTTTATATATTTTTCATATTTATCCTTAAGCTATTAATATTAACTTCTTTTAATTAGTGTTTTGGCCAAAGAATTTATGAGTTTATATGAGTTAAGATACATGAGATATTATCCCTTTAAGTCCCTAAAGGTGATGAATTATCATCTTGGCTACTCATCCACTTTCATATGCTTCAAATCATACCCAAAGGCAACCTCTATAGGCATTTGGCAATCCAATTCCGTAAAGGTGAAATCAAAGTATAACATTCTACATATAAGATGACCTAGCATCTCAAGTCATAGGATCACTTACACTACTGACACATGAAAGCATATTCCATAGATACTTAAGTGACAACAGCAAATGGAGTTCCCACGTCGGGTTATGTTTAATGAATTTATTCTCTAATAAGCATTTGCATATTATCCTTAAATATCGATGTATTTTAATTTATGAAATCAATTGCTTACTTGATAAGTAAAGAAGCTTAACATGCACCGATCTTTGAGCACTGTCAATGCTCTGTCTTTAAAGTATGATGATCTGGGACAGTTTTTAGGAACTAAGCTTTAATGTATAGGACATAACTATAACCATATTACAAATCCCTTGTAAAGCTTATATTGTTCCATGAGCTTCACCTCATCTTTCAATCAATAATTCTCATTATTCTTAATAACAATAGTGAAGGAAAACCTTTTATATCACTTTCCTAAGTGATCATGCATTGCCATGGTACCATGCTTCTTACCAAGTGAGTTGTTTCTAAAGCATATGCTAACTCTTCCAACATTCAAGCATATTGGAAATGACTTTAGTTTTAGAAAAGGCTAATGCAACGTCATTTATGATAGACATTGCTTGAATAAATTTAACTACTGATATGGGAAAGGCCCAAATTGAGTGAATCGGGCCCAGTAGTCCTAAAAAAGCTACAGAGGTTTGTCATGTGGCACAATATCATTGGGCCACATGGCAAAAAATGAGTGGATACCGAAGAAGACCTCCCGCTCTGGGGGAGATAGCCTCTCTCGCACCACGGGAGAGGCTTTTCACTGGAGAATAGACCTCTACCACCAGATGATAGATAACCTCCTGCGTGGAGGGAGATACCCTCCCACCATGGAAGACTCTTTCCCGCCTGCATAAGGGACTTGGGAAAGCTTCTGTTACGTGTAAGGAACGAACCCCACAAATGCGCAAAAAGACGAAATTGTCTTCCAATAATTACTACAACAGTAAAGGTACGGGAGAGGCTTTTCACTGGCAGATAGACCTTTGCTCCCAGACGATAAATAACCTCCCGCCATAGAAGACTCTTTCCAGGCCTCTCTCACACCACGGGAAAGGCATTTCACTGGCGGATAAACCTGTGCCACCAAACGATAGATAACCTCCCGCTAAAGACTTTTTTCCGCCTGTATAAGGGACTTGGGAAAGCTTCTATTACATGTAAGGAACGGACCCCACAAATGCATAAAAAAGACAAAATTCTGTCCAATAATTACTACAACAATAAAGGTACGGGAGAGACTTTTCACTGGCGGATAAACTTTTGCCGCCAGACGATAGATAACCTCCCGCATGGTGGGAGATACCCTCCCGCCACGGAAGACTCCTTCCTGCTTGCATAAAGGACTCGGGAAAGCTTCTGTTACGTGTAAGGAACAAACCCCACAAATGCACAAATAGACAAAATTATCTTCCAGTAATTACTACAATAGTAAATGTAAATTGCTCGACTATAAACAGGTTACAGTTATGATCTTAATCTCTAAGTTCTACTTTTCTGCTTACATAAACTTTAGAAATCCCTTTTGCTAACTTAAGCATTATAGTGCCTACGCATGGAGCCACCCCCTGTGTTTCTCTAACTTTTCTTTCTTGCGAACTCTTAATGCCACATGTGAAGAAGTAATAAGCAATCTACGTCAGCACGTAATCATTATTGTTTTGTGTGACAACAATTTGCGCCATCTATGGGAAAGATCGATATAAAAGCCAATTACTTCAAAGATGGTGAGAACAAGATCGACAGCAGATAGAGATGGTAGTGATGAGAATTCTGTGAATTCTCCTGAATAGCAACCTCGTTGAATAACTCAGGAGAATAGAGAAGAAGCTAGGATGATTGTATCTGTAGCTAAATTTAAGTCTTTGAAGAAGCAAAGTGAAGAGATGACACATACGTTGCGAGCTATGGTGGACCTATTCAAAGGAATCCTCCAACAGCTGAATTTACCAAAAGCTGTGTAGAACCTTATGGGAGAAACAAGATGAGGGAGGCTGCTGTAGGGTCCCGCAAGACAGAATTTGCATGCTGCGTCAAGGCCATCATTGGGAAAGGAGGCACAGGCTGTGGCAGGGTTACAGGATATGCAACCTGTGGCAGGATCGCCGGGGAGATAGGGTGTGCTATTTGCGGTAGGGTCACCAAGGAGATAGAATGTGCATGCTGTGGGAGGTGTGCACCCTATAGCAGAGTCTCAGAGATGGTAAAATACGTGTGCTGAGGCAGGGTTCTCCACTTTGCATCGAGGTCTGTCAAATTTCGCTGATCGACAAAATGGACCCAAACCAATACAAGGTGTAAGAGGTGCTAGAAAGACTGGATTCAAACAAACAGAACCTGCTTATAGTTGGGAAGCTGCTTGGTGGACTGGATCGAAAATTGACCCCATTTGAAATACATAAATGGCATGGGTGAAGTTTCCCAAGGTAAGGGGAAGGAAGTGGTCGTTGATGATTAGCTCGATTTATCACACGTAGAAAGAGGGAGAAATCAACCTGTTCCTACGGTTAATATGAAAAACATGATAGAGCAAGTATTGGAGGAGAAAAAGTTGGTGTTAGTGGAAGAAAGTCAAAGAAGATGGGTACCGTTCAGCGTAGCCATCATAGAAAAACCCCTGCCCCTGAAATTTAAAATGCTTCAAATGACTGCGTATGTGGGAAAGACAAACCCGTATGATCACATGCAAAATTATGAAGCATTGGTGTTGTTTCATGGATGGAAGATGAAATAATGTGTAGAGCTTTCTAGCTTACCCTGACAGGACATGCAATGATATGATTCAATAGTTTGCCTGAATTCTTTTGATTAGTTACAGAGTGAATTTCTTAAGCCGTTTGTGGTTAATAGTCAGAGGAAAAAGGAGTTGACTTATTTTTTTGCACTTAAGTAGGGAAGCAAGGAGTTACTGAAAAGTTATGTAGACTGATTTCGGGATGCCACGTTAGAAGTCCAAGACTTGCAAGTGAGGGTTGCTTGGCAACAATGTAACAAGGGACTCAGTCTGAAAAGTTGCAAGAGTTCCTATAATTAGATCAACCTACCACAATTTCGGACTTATTTTCCAAAGCAAATAAGTGCATTACTCAAAGGAAGTAATGAAGATGGTATCAACAGGGGAGCAGAAGGAAACAAAGAAAGAAGCATGGGAGAGAATCCTCTAGTGGGTTTGCTAGTCAGTCAAGCAAACCCAAAAAGGCTCCCAGATTAAGATATACCAATTATACCCCACTCACCGAATCTCGAGCCTCGGTGCTAGCAACTATTGATGGATCGGGCCTCATATAATTCTCGAAGAAGACAACAGGAAGCTTAGGTCGAAACCTTGACTCATACTGTAACTTTCATGTCGCATATGGGCATTGCACCGAAAAATGTAGGGAATTAATGAATCAATTGTAGAAACTAGCTCGTGAAGGAAAGATAGATAGATTCATGTGGAGAAGTGGAAGAACTAACTACCTTGCACAAAATAGGGGTAATAATCCTAGAGATAGGAGAGATGGAAATAGGAGAAATGGCGGGAGAAATGAAGATGTTAGAAGAAATGAGGACAAGAGAATAGATAGGAGAAATCATGAGAAAGATAATGAGCTTACAAGCCCGACGATTAATGTCATATTAGGAGGAGAGTCGATGGCTGGTAGCTTTTCGTTATCCAAAAAGTCTTATGCTTAACAGGCCTATCAGGTCAACTCGGTGATTGAGGAGAGCAAGGATGGAGAACCCATAACCTTCATGCCAACTAACCAAGGAGATGTGGTGATTCCTCATGATAACCCAATGGTGATTTCGGTAGTTGTTGCAAAACATCCAGTTAGCCGAATTCTGGTTGATAGTGGGAGTTCAGTAAGCTTGATTTACTGGAACTGTTTTGAAAAGATGAATATTTCAGATGACAGATTGAAGTTGGTGCCTACACCTTTACATGGGATTCTCTATGAAAAAGTGAAGGTAGCAAGAGCTGTCTAACTACCTGTTACCCTAGGGGAAAGCCCGAAGAGTGATGTTCACCAGGTACTATCTATGGTGGTGAAATCAACTTCAGTAGCCTACAACATGATTTTCGAGCAGCCGCTGTTGAATGATATGAGAGTAGTAGTCTCCCCTTGCTACTTGTTGATGAAGTTTTCAACATCTCATAGTGTAGGTCAAGTAAGAAGAGATCAAAGGAGAGCAAGGACGTGTTATATCGCATCCACTACATGTAAGGGGATCTAAAGGAAAGAAACCCTCACAATCGAAGAACCACATAAACCAAAACCTAATGAAGAAATAAAGGTAGTTCAGTTAGTTGAGAACGATGATGAAAAGGTGGTTTATATGGGAAGCCAACTACTTGGTGAAACCAAAAGAGAAATAATTCAATGTCCAATGTCTTTGCATGGACCTGCCGATATGCCTGGAATCAACCCTGAGCTTGCTTGTCACCAGTTAAATATCATCCTAGGAACCAAACCAGTCAAACAAAAGAAAAAGAACTTTGCTCCAGAAAGGTAGAAAGTTATAGATAAGGAGATTTCAAAATTGCTACAAGCAGGGTTTATAAAGGAGGTTATCTTGAATGGTTGGCAAACGTGGTAATGGTGAAGAAAGCTAATGGAAAGTGGAGTATGTGTGTGGACTTCACTAATCTGAACAAAGCTTGCCCGAAAGATTCCTACCCGTTACTATGAATTGATAAACCGGTGGATGAAACTTTAGGATATGAACTCCTGAGTTTTTTGGTTGCTTTTTCAAGGTCCCACCAAATCATGATACACCCAGACAATGAAGAGAAAATGCCATTCATTACTGATAGTGGAACATATTACTATCGAGTAATGCCCTCTGGCCTAAAAAATGCAGGTGCCACATATCAGCGAATGGTCAATAAAGTGTTTAAGGATATGTTGGGTAACACCATGGAGGCCTATATGGATGACATGATCATAAAAAGCCGTAAAGGGGAGTCACACGTAGAAAAAATGTCAGAAGTATTCAAGGTGTTATGGCAATATAATATAAAGTTAAACCCCAACAAATGCTCATTTGGAGTAAGATTGGGAAAATTCTTAGGGTTCATGATCACCAATCAAGGAATTAAAGCTAACCCCGAAAAAATTCAAGCTATCTTGGATATGAAACTACCTGCCATGGTAAGAGAAGTGCAAAGGCTAACTGGAAGGATAACGGCTTGAACCACTTTCTATCTAAATTAGTAAAAGAGAGCTTGCCATTATTCAAGGTGATTAAAGGAGTTAAAAATTTTGAATGGACTGAGGAATGTCAAGTTGCATTCGAAAAGTTGAAGGAATACTTGAAGGGATTAGCACTATTGTCTCAACCCCAGACTAGAGATGATCTTTTCATGTACCTAGGAGTAGGAGAAAAAGCGGTTAGCACTATATTGTTAAAAAAAGATAGAGATAAAAATTGCCCAATATACTATGTGAGTAAAGCGTTGTTGGATGTAGAAACAAGGTACCTACAGGCTGAAAAGGTGGCCCTATCGCTGGTTATGGTGACCTAGAAGCTACGCTCATACTTTCAAGCACACTCAGTAACTGTTTTGACTTATCAACCTCTAAGGCAGATATTACAAAAGCTAGAACACTTAAGGCGATTAACCAAGTGGGCAATTAAGCTTAGCGAATATGACATACACTTCTAGCCTTGCTACGCGATAAAAGGGCAGGCCTTAGTAAACTTAATTGTTGAATGCACTGGTCAAGAAACTTAGGAAGAATTAGAGGTGGCTCGGTGGAAATTATTTGTAGATAGAGTTTGTAACGTGGATGGTAGTGGAGCAAGCATTATCCTAGTCTCACCCAAAGGCAAAATCTTTGAGTACTCCCTGCACCTTGATTTTCCGAGTTCAAACAATATAGCTGAGTATGAGGCTTTAATAGCCGGAATGAAATTAGCTGAAAGGCTTCAAGTCAACAATTTGATGGCCCACAGTGACTCCCAATTGGTGGTGAATTAGTTTCTTGGTGAATTAGTTTCTTAGTGAATATGAGGCTCAGTAACCTACTTTAGTGCCTTATTTACAAAAAGTCCAACTACTTGCACAGTTATTCAAGAATTTTCAGCTAACCTAAATTAACCAATCTGAGAACAACCATGCAGACGCCCTTTCCAAGTTAGTTTCCTCTAGAAGAACAAAAGGTGGAATAGTGAATGTGGAATGTCTAGCCGAGCCGAGTACTATAGAAAAGGAAATTTGCGATGTTGAAATTGGAAATTACTGGAAGACTCAAATCAAAGACTACATCTTAGAAGGAAAGCTTCCAAATGATAGAGAAGAAGCTTAGAGGTTAAAATTTACAAAGCACTAGATTCACGGTGATAAATAGGGAACTATATAAGCGAGGGTTTACCATGCTCTTGTTAAAATGCCTAGGGCTTGAACAAGCCAATTACACACTAGCGGAAGTGCATAAAGGAATTTGTGGAGAACATTTAGGAGCTCAATCACTAGCCACAAAAATACTCCGAGCTTGGTTTTACTGGCTAACACTGAGGCACGATGTTGTCGACAAAGTGCACAAGTGTGATAAGTGCTAGAAATTTGCTTCCATTGCATTAACGCCTGTCTCAGCCCTCCAAAACACTTTCCAACCCACACTGTTCGCACAATGGGGCCTAGATATTTTAGGTCATTTTCTCTCAGGAACAGGACAGAGGAAGTATCTATCGGTAGCCACTGACTATTTCACCAAATGGATAGAGGCAAAGCCCTTAGCCTCGATTTCTAAAAAGAAAGTAGAAGCCATGGTGTGGAAAGACATTATTTGTCGATTTGGAATTCCTTGGGTGCTAAATGCTGACCATGGAAAGCAATTTGATGTGATGCCTTTCGAGAATTTTGTAGAAGGTTGAGTATTTAGCTCAGGATATCATCTGTCTCCTACACACAAGCTAACGGGCAGGCCGAGGTCAATAACCGAAACATACTACATGGGTTGAAAACCAAAATAGACAAGGCCAAAGGAACATGGGTGGACAAACTCCCTAGTGTTCTCTGGGCTTACAGGACTACAAGTTGAGTTTCGACAGGAAAGACACCATTTAATTTGGTGTATGGAACAAAAGCCCTCATTCTAGTTGAAATTGGAGCAGCATTGCCTAGGATGGTCCCTTATGTGCAAGAAATCAATTCTCAAGGGCTTAAAGAAAACCTTGACTTAATTGATGAGCTAAGAGATAGAGCAGGGATAAGATTGGCCGCTACCAACAGAGAGTAGTTGGATACTATAATGCTCGAGTTAAAAGCAGAGTGTTACGAGAAGGAGACCTGGTACTAAGAAAATCAGCCATCACAAACGTCCACAACTAAGATGGAAAATTTTGAGCAAATTGGGAAGGACCTTATAGAGTCAGGAGAATGATTGGACCAAGCACATACACTTAGAGACTTTGCAAGGAAAAAAGATCTTAAAGACTTGGAATGTTAACCATTTAAAGTTGTACTGGCAGTAAAAGTTTTATATTTTTGCTTTCTTACTCTTTTGCAGTTACTTTATTACTTATTTTACATGTAAAAAATATCACGTGATGATGTTGTTGATTTATGAGAATAAAAGGCTAGTTACTCGTATCTTTGCATGTTTTGTAATGATAATCTTGCGTGAATGACAGATGTATTACAAGAACAAAAATAAGATAGGCAAAAGCTGGTTGCAATTAAAAAAGTTCCTAAGCGAAAAATGCGTAAGACGAGCAAACTAAAAAAGTCCCTAAGTGAAAAATGCACGAGACAAGCAAACCAAAAAAGTTCCTAAGCGAAAAATGCATGAGATGGCAAACCAAAAAAATCCCTAAGCGAAAAATGCACGAGATAGGCAAACTAAAAAAGTCTTTAAGCAAAAAATGCACGTGATAGGCAAACTAAAAAGTCTCTAAGTGAAAAATGCAGGAGACGGGCAAACTAAAAAGTCCCTAAGCAAAAAATGTGCAAGATGGGCACAAGACATGAGCAAGAGTTCTTATTTAGAAGAAATAATATTCCTTCGCAAGAAGAACTGGGGAGCATAATACGGTGTGATACATCAATATCTTCTAACTCTGTAACATTTTTAGCATGTTGGCATGTTATGTACATTACAGTTATAAAAAAGCACATTGCAGTCATGAGAATGTTATAGTCTTATCATTAGATATGATCCATTAATATACAAACATGTTAACATGTTATGCACATTATAGTTGTGCTAATTTACCATAGTATCATGAGCATGTATAAAAAGTAGAGCAATAAAAAAAACTGCAAAGAGAAATTATCACCAACTTTTATTAAAAGTAAATGTATGATTTACAATTGTAAGAAGTCACATAAAAAGAAGAAAAGAAATATCTAGACTATCTAGCTGTAGGGGTAGAATGAGGAGGAGGAATGAAAGCCAAGCCTTCAGTTGGACCTTTAGGAGCAGCATCAACAAGCTAGTCATTACGAGGAAGCCCCACAGTCCTGACACCTACAGGATCTGACACAGGCTCAACAGCAGTTGAGTCAAAAAATTAGAAATCCTTGTTGTATAAACCCTCTAAAGCCTCGATAGGCTCTATTTGGCCGTATGGTTGACGAAGAGGCCAGGTGCCATTCAAATTTTCCAAGTCGTCCTCAGCCCCTCTCTCCAGATAATCTTTGGGCTTCTTAGAGTTTGACTTGTACTTGGTTTAAGGGGGAGGCTCGTATAATTCAACCTTATCAGAATATTGAAGCTCCAGGAACATCTTGCCAAGTCTCTCCTTCTCTAGCCACGAGTGAGCGAGGTAGAAACCATATTTTACAAAGCCCATGGAGTATATATGCTTTTTTTCAAAACAATCTTAGGAGAGACGATATTCCTGTACTGCTTCAGCTCGGATACGCTCACGATCAGCCTCTATTTCCCTTTGCCAGTCTTGCAAACTTTGTACTTCCTCAAGAGCTTCGTCGCATTGAGATCGTGTAAGTTGTAAATCATCCATTGCTTTCTCATATGCTTCCCTATACCCCTCCAAAGAAAGAGCTTTCATCTGCTCATTACTCAACCTGAATTGGAGATCTGTTATCTGTGATCTTAAGCCCTTATTCTCCCTCTTCAGCTCATCTACTCTATTACGAAGCAAACGAAGCTACTAGACTTCATTTCAGAGTCTCGTATTGTCATTCCTAAGTTGTTGCAACTCCTTCTCAATTTGCTATTGATAGGTCTTGTGTTGTGCATTCACAGCCACTACTTGCTGTGTTGCCTGACAAAACGAGAAGAACAATAAAAAATAAGAAAAGGCAAAATAATAAAGTACCTGTGTTCAAGTAGGAGTTGAAGCCTCTTACCTTTATGAAAAAATAATCAAAATTGTCTTCGCCTATAGAAAAACCTTTAAAAATCACCTTCTCGTCTCGGGGAAGGATAGTGCTCCAAGTTAGACGAGAGGCTACCCTGGCATCTTCAATACTATCATTATCGTTAACGCCGAGGTAAGTCTGAAAGTCATCCCCATCAACAACCTTGCCTTCATCCACTTGATAACATCTAAGCGTAGGAGGTGCCACTTTTGGCAAAATAGGCCTCGCAACCATCGCATCTTCGACATATAGCCTCTTTCGATGAGGCTTGCGAGGAACACGCTTGTCTCTTAGAGGATCGGGGTCACCTTTCTAGGGAGCAGACTTGCTTTTTTGGGACTCGAAACTCTTATGGCCCTCCAAACTAGGTACGGGGCAATCACAGATAATAAACCTCCTCTTTTCTCCCTGCTCAACTTCTTGCACGGAGCAATCAGCTTCACTAGTAGTTAGAGGAAGAGTAGGAGCGAGGATGCTTTAAAGTGGAAGTGTCAGTATGAAGATGTTTTTATAGGGGAGGAACATTAAGAGGGGCCCTAGAAGACAATACAGTTGCCCTTCTCCTACAGATAGTGTCTTGGAAACTCATATCTACAAAATGAAAAAAAGAACGTTAGCATACCATACCGAAAGCATTTATCACACATGAAAATGCAAAAACTACTGTTGAAAACCTAAATACGCATCAAGATCACCTATATTAGCTAAACTTTCATCCATCAGAAGATCGTAGAAAAGATTCCCAAAGTTGACGCCTTGGTTCCACTCTAAGTCTTCTCCGAATGAATTGCTAGTACTTGCAGCCCTAGGTAACTTATCCTCTTCATCATCCGAGTTTGAGTGTCCAACTAAATAACCTATAGGATTTGTTGATTCGACCGAGGGAGCTACAGGCAAATCTATAAGATTTGAAGTATGAGCAGCTGAAGCTGATTGTAGGTCTATAGGGATAGTGGAAATGTTAGAGGGAATCCTGCCTACTCCCCAACCAGCTGCAAGAATATTTTCAAGAGTCAGAGGGGAGAACATGTTTCGTTCCCCGACGAACATATGAGTTTTGTGGACTCGCCGTATTGATCCTTTAGAAAGGCTAAACTTTATTTGTTAGAGAGCTTTGTGTGGTTGCTAGTATCCATATTCCATCTGGTGGGGATATTTAAATCCCTTGGAAGTTCTACGACGACCCACTCACTCTCAAACCTATGTAGTTTGTTAGGAAGATCCGAAAAAAATTTTTTATGAAAACCCTTTTCCGTTACCTTCTGAAGAGAATATGAAATTGATCCAGTCAACCCAAGAACTCTAAAGAATGCATTAAGTAAAGGAATCGAACTTGCGATACCTAGTTCGTGACACACTACAGAAAATCCCACTAGTTGGGCCCAACCATAGGGGTGAAGTTGACACAAGACGATATTCTTATATCTAAGAAATTCTAATCCCAAGTCAAGAAGAGGAAAATAGAAGCCAAAATAAATGGAAGCCTTATACACACCTACGCCGCTAGTAACTAACTCAGGGAAAGCTTCTCTATCAATTAGAAGCCTAAATCAGTAACCTTCAGGAAGATGGTAGCAAGTGCTAATTTCTTCTAAGTCTACAATGCCTAACCTAGAAGAAACACCTTTTCTTAATGATTTATCTATACCACGAGTAGCCATAGTTAACAACTAAAGACAAAGAAAGACAAAACAGTATTATGCGGCAAGCTTAATACTTGCAGAAGGCTGTAAAAAGTATAGGAGACTATGAAATTGGTGGCAAATGTAAAGGAGGCAGCAGGGTGTATGACGCAAGAGGCTTAAGCTCTACGGTAGGGTCTAAGTCTAAAAAGATATGTTTTAAGGTCTTTACACTACAGGGTAGTCCTTGCAACAAGATTGTGCTTGCGGTAGGGTATGTTATGTTGTAGGCTGTTGGTCTACGACAGGGTTCTATCTCAAAGGATTTTCTGTGAAATATACATACTTTCTTGCGCTTATATAGCTGCGACAGGAAATCCCAAAGGTCACAAACCAGGAAACACCTCTTGGAGAGCTATGCTTCAAAATCTACGGAAGAATACAAAAAAGGATTAAATTAATAGAATGACCGAAATACCCAAAATATATACTCTCTTATTGGATTTTCCAATAAGAGAGTGGAGAGCAATTGATATGGGAAAGGCCAAAATTGAGTGAATCTAGCCTAGCAGTCCTAAAAGAAGCTACAGAGGTTTGCCACATGGCACGATATCATTGGGCCATATGGCAACAAATGATTGGATGCGGAAGAAGGCCTTCCGCTCCGCTGGAGATAGCCTCTTGCGCCGCAGGAGATAGCCTCCTGTAACGAGGGAGGTGTCCTTTCGCACCACGGGAGAGGCTTTTCACTGGCAGATAGACCTTTGCTGCTAGACGATAGATAACCTCTCGCGTGGCAAGAGACCTCTTGCCACAGAAGACTCTTTCCCGCCTGCATAAGGGACTCGAGAAAGCTTCTATTACGTGTAAGGAGTAAACCCCACAAATGCACAAAAAGATGAAATTATCCTCCAGTGATTACTGCAATAGTAAAGGTAAATTGCTTGACTATAAACAGGTCACAGGTATGTTCTTAATCTCTAAGTTGTACTTTTCTGTTTACACTAACTTTAAAAATCCCTTTTGCTACTTAAGTATCGAGTGCCTACGCAGGAAACCACCCCTTATGTCTCTCTGACTTTTCTTGCTTGTAGAACTCTTAGTGCCACGTGTGAAGAAGCAATAAGCAATCTACGTCAGCACCTAATCATTGTTGTTTTGTGCAACGACAACTACAATTTAGGATTTTAATTGCAACATTTTGTGTCTAATGTTTCATCTTCTAAGATTCACGTGCAATAATCCGTTAAACTTGTTTTTTCACTTTAAATATATGATTATTCATCTAAAAGATGCCCAATCATGAAAGGGTGTCCCTTACACCTATTGAAACTTATGAATACTTCCAATACATTCATTTTAGTATCCTTAAATCTTTTTACATGCTTTCAATTAAAAATCAAATTTCTCTTTTTTTTACTTATTTTTTTAGGTTTCTTGGTTTCTTGGTTCAAGCGGGTTAAAAAAAAAAAAGAAAAACCCTCAAACTGCAATTGCATTTTCTAAGAATAAGCATGGTATCTTGAAAATAACATTTCCTAGTGGGAGAACTCTTGGTTTGAAAAAAACTTCTTGAAATTGCATTATATAAATTCTTTTTTAAGTATTCTACGCCGTTGATTGCACTACCTCCTAAGCTTCAATTATATGTACATTAACGTGAATAGCGTGAAGAATAAGAATAATTAGACTTAAAGTCTAAAATTTAAAGTAGCAATAACAACAGTAAGAACAAGAAAACCACAATGAGAATGAGAATATATAATAACATATTAACAAAAAGAACTAATGGATCTTTCGTGTTTTGTTCTTGCTGTTTCCTATTGTACTGTTGTACTCTTTCTGATGTATTGATCTTCATGGGGCTCATTACCTCATGTGGACTTATTTCTATTAAATAAATATCTGCTTATCAAATAATAATAATAATTAAAGCTAATCATCCGGCTGAATGTATTTTAACTATGTTCGAAACCAGGCTCTCGAGCCAGACTTGAGCTTTATATTTTTAAATTATTTTATTAATAAGTAATATATTTTTCTTTAATATTGAATTACTATTATAATTAAAAACTTTACTATATTTTTTATAATATAATAATTAAATGGGGTGCGTTGATATCGTTTGCCAGCTAGAATTTTAGGTGGAAAATCAAAGGGATTGTGGCATCTTCCTTTCTCAACTTATTCTGAAAGGAAAATTCCATTATCTAAATGAGAATGGGTAAGATAAGGGATCATGGAATTTTCTTTTCAAGTTAAAGCTATTTACCTCATAGAATAAGTTGAACTTATTCTATGAGGTAAATAGCTTTAACTTGAAAAGAAAATTCCATGATCCCTTATCTTACCCCTTTCTCATTTAGATATTTTTTTTGGACACGTGTATATGAACATATGCCATTGGAAAACACTTTCTTGTGTTCTTATTCCTAGTGTTTGTTTTTCTTTTTTTTTTAATATGGGCCCGGGTTTAATGCTCCAAGCTTGAAGAATCTGAATGTTGCTAAGAGCTAAAGAAATTGAAAGATTCAAAATGGGAAATTCCTCTAATATGTGAACCGTATTCTTTGCTTTTATTTTATTGTTTGGCGTCGATTATTCTTAAGACAAGGAAGGACTTGCAAGGTCTACAGATCGAATCTTAGCTTTATTGGAATTTACTTTCTAAGAAAATGGTGAATCATTTAAACTGTACATAAAATTTTAAAGATTCTATCTTCAATTTTCAATTTGTTCACCTTTTTCAAAAGAAAAATAGCAACAAGCAATTGAATTTAACAAAATTGTTTGTAAATAAAGGTGGTAAATGCATCATTATATTATGATTCAATATTAAATTTGTAATTGAATTTAACAAAATTGTTTGAAGGTTCTAAAGATTTTGTCTTTGAATTTCAATTGAAAACCTTTTAAAAAAAATAGCAATAAGCAATTAAATTTGTGATTATAGTGCATTAGGATTGAAATTTTGTCATTGAAATTTTGTTTTGAGTCAGTTTTGAACAAAAAAATCAGAAAAAATGACTCGATTATAGAAAGTAATACTAAAAGATATGTAGCACTATCAAAATGAGCCGGGCCAAAAAGCCCTTTTAGTTAAATGGGCTTAAAAATGCAAGCTCATATCCGGCCCTAGGGCTAACAGGCTTAAATAGGCCGGCCCATGTAAGAAATTAAAAAATTAAATTTTATATTAAAATCCTATTTTTAGTAAATAAACAAAGTAAAATTTGAAATAAATATTAAACAAACATCAAATAAATTCACATCAAATCCATTAAGTCTTCAACATCATTTGAACATTACATATTAATAGTTTAACAAGCATACTATAAATTGTTTTAACAAGCCTAGATACTGAAAAATATGTCTCAACAATATTAAAAATCAAAAACATGATAAATAGATTCATGTCCATCCATCTCTACCATAGTGTCAATCACATTCAATCAATTCTTTTTTCAACTTTGCCATTTACAAATATAAAGAAAGAACAATATAAGAACTCACAAGAATTAAATTTATGAATTGATTAAAAATTGTCGACTAATTAATAATATTACTTTCAAAACCAAGAATACAATTTCAGATGCAAATGAAAGTTTTCACGTTCTCATGATTTAGAGAACGTCAATACTTATTTAAAACACAAGAACCAATACTAAAAAAACTCTCCAATGCTATTGTTGTTATTGGAATGCTCAAGATATCATAAGCTATACTTGCAAGCTTTGGAAATCTTGGCTTATGATCTTTCTACCATTGCAGCACATTTAAATTTTCAATCATGTGACCCATAATTTTTAGCTCTTCCAAATAAACATCTAATTGAGATTTTGGTTCTTCTACTTGAATAGTTTCAAATCTTTTGAAAGCCTATATCCTTGAACATTTCAAAATAAATTAATTGTCATTACAAAAGAGAATTTAAAATAAAGTATATACTTAAAAAACAAAAATGAACTTATATCACTTAAAGCAAATGTACTCTTCCCCTTTTCAACTAGCATGTGTAAAAGGTTGTGAGTCGTTAAGTTAGTTTGAAGTAAATTAGTAATGCTAAATAGTATTAATTTTATATATTTTACTTTGATTAAAATGTTAAACATATAAATAATTAAAATAAAAAAATTTTAATATAATTAAAAATATTAAAAAATTAAACGGGCTGGTCCATTTAAGCCGACGCTAAATCCATTTAGGCCCGGGCCTAAATGGGTCGGGCCAAAAAAACCTCTTTCTTAAATGGGTTACAAAAATGAAATCCAAGCCCTGAATAAATGGGCCAAGCCAGGCTGGGCTGGCCCAACGGGCCTTGGCCCATTTTGACAGTGCTAAAGATATGTATAAATAATCGAAATTTCTAGAGTAAAATTTCATGTATAGTTTTTTTTTTTTAAAAAAAACTTAGTTTTTTTTTTCTAAAATTGAATGGAAAAGAAAAAACAATAAATAAAATTTGAATTAAACTTAAAATAAATAGCAGAAAACAAAAAATAAAAATATTTAGCAACGAGAGTCTTCCTTATAAAGGCATTCAACAATATCTATATAATGCTTTAAATGAAGAGAAATTATCAATTACACCATGAAGTTTTTAGTACGGCATTAACAGAATAGCACATTACTCTTCGAATATTAAAAATATAAAAAAGTCAATTAAAAAATAAGATGTATAACAATTGAGAAATTCTAAACACACTTTTTTCTTCATACACCCTATTTTCTTCATGATGACACTGTTCATATATAAGAGAAAAATGAGTGTGTAAAGAAAAAAAAAGGTATGTTTAGAATTTCTCAGGACAATTTTCTAATCATGTTTTTGAAACTAAAAGAATACGTTTACTAAAAGGACAATTTTCTAATCAGGACTTTTGTGTCGTTACCAAATATATTTATTGTAACAATTTTTTCTTGTTACTAATTAAATAGTGTTTTAGTAACGACTTAAAGTCGTTTTGTTTAATTTATTGCAGCCGAATATATTTAGTTGCAAATATTCTTTTGCAACAATTTTAAGTCGCTACAATAATTAATTTTGAAACGACTATGTCGTTTTCTTTAAGTTATTGCAATGAAATATATTTGATTGTAAATCTTCTTTTGCAACAATTTTAAATAACTACAATAATTAATTTTGAAACGACTATAATCATTACTAAATTTAATTATAAAATTACAATTTTATCGTTTCTAATAAATTTTATTGTCGTTTTTAATAGGTTTTATAACAACTATAGTCGTCGATAAAGAATAATTATAAAACAATAATTTTATCATTTCTAATTTTTTTCACAATAATTTAGTTTCTAATTTTTTTCACAATAATTTAAGCTGTAAATAAACTGAACGCAAACGAACGAATTAATATCTCTGTTCGTTTGTTTATTTTTTAATATCTCGTTCGTGTTCGTTAAGAAATTTGATATTCACGTTCGAGTTCGTTCGTTTATTTTTCTAGATTGTTCGTTAAATTTTTGTGAACGAGCTCGTTCGCCTTAATCGAGCTCGTTCGTTCGTGAACGTTAACCAAACGTGTTCGCTAACACGATAAACCAAACATGTTCCTGAATACAAGTTCATATGAACATAAACCCGAACATCATACAAACAATAGTACAAACTGAATGTTAAATATTAAAAATCAATCGTAAACATTACATTTCATATATAAATTGAAATCATCCATAAAAAGAATAAATACAACACAACTCAAATCTGAGAATTAATATCTTAAAAAAAATCTGTAGATTAATACTAAGAGATTGGTGCTACCATCCTTCCTTCAAATCATCTGACAAAATAAAATGAGTGGTGTTATAATTATCATTCATGATCAAAGATCTTGCAATCAAACCCATCAACAGAAGTTCATAACTGGGAAAATTAACAGTAAAGCTGCAAACACCAATGTATACATGCTACCGTAGAAACAGAAATACTCAACATATCTCGATGGCAGCAAGCTCAGGATACAATCAGATCACAACAAAACAAAAGATAATTAAAACTGAAGCTTACCAGATCTGGCACCGCGGGGGGTGCTAGTCGGCTGGGTATGTCAGATCTGGTGTCACGGGGCCTTGGCTTGCCTGATCTAATGCCACAAGGGGCTAGGCTTACCGGATCTGGTGTCGCGGGGGGTGCTGGCCGGCTGGGTGTGCCAGATCTGATGTTGCAGAGGCTTGGCTTGCCTGATCTGGTGCCACGAGGGGCTGGGCTTACCGGATCTGGTGGAGGGTGCTGGCCGGCTGGGTGTGCCAGATCTGATGTCGCGGAGGCTTGGCTTGCCTGATCTGGTGCCACCAGGGGCTGGGCTTACCGGATCTGGTGCCGCGGGGGGTGCTGGCCGGCTGGGTGTGCCAGATCTGATGTCACGGAGGCTTGGCTTGCCTGATCTGGTGCCAAGAGGGGCTGGGCTTACCGGATCTAGTGCCGCGGGGGGTGCTGGCCAGCTGGGTGTGCCAGATCTGGTGTCACGAGGGTTGGGCTTGCTTGATCTGGTGCCGCGAGGGGCTGCGTGCGTCGGATTGGTGCGAGAAAGGCTCCGGTGCTCGACGTCGACGGCTGTATTCACTGGAGAAAGACTTGGTGTCGACGGTGATTAGTTGAGAGGATGAAATGTGAGAGTGATGAATAAGTTTTAAGATGTCGACGGTGATTTGAAAGAGAGAGAGAGATATAACCGTATAAAAAGTAAGTTTTAAGGTGTATGATGACGATCTAACGGTGGCTGATGAAGTTGAAATTAGGATTAGGTTTTTTAGTAAATTTTAGGCTACAAATAAAAGTTTTTTAATTTTAATTAAAATATATTTTAATAAATTTTTAAACTAATTGTTAAAAAATTATTACAAAATTTTAAATATATGAATAGTTGATATATTAAATAAAGTGATCTATAAATGTTTATTTAAGAAAATTTACATCTATTTAAAATAATCTTTTATAAATTATAAACTTATAATATGATTTAAAATAAATCATGTATATTTTTTAATTTAAATAAATATTATAAATTCTTATTGTTATTATACAAATTATTCAGAAAACAATGTTTTATTATAAATTTTAAAACTATAATATTAAGTTCTTAATTCTAAGTCAAAATCTCTTATTCCAATAATATATTATCAATTTATCTGTCATCATATGATGTAAGATCAAGTATAAAAATTAAATCATTAATAAGTATATTAATAATTAATGCCTTAAATAAAGTGATCTATGTTATGTTTATTTAATTCTTACAAGTTTTAATAATTTAATTTCAATGCCTTATATTTAAAATTAAAAAAAAACTTATTATTTTAAGAATAATTAACTAATTTAATTTTATAATTATTTTATTATTATATTAGACTAATTTTTTGTTAAAGCTAGCAAAGAAGTATTGCATAAATATGCTTAGGAATTAAGTACTAATTCTTTAAGTTAAAGCCTTAAAGATAGTGTGTGTGTCTAATATATATATATATAAATATATATATATATAAATATTATAAACTTGTATAATATAAGTAATTTTAGTATTTTAATAAACAACAAACGAACATTAAACGAACACTAAACGAACACTAAACAAACATTAAACGAACACTAAACGAACAACAAACGAACGAACATAAACGAGCTTGTTCGCGAACATAAACGAACATCATGTAATAGGACCCACCAAACCCCACTAACTCAAACATTATTTTATTTTTTATTTAAATTTTATTTTTTTTATTTTATTTATATAAATATTTATCTAATATATATTATACTAGGTATATATTTTTAAATGATACATATATATATCTTTCAAAAATATATATATAAACATATATTTTATAATTATATTTCCCTTTTTGTTTACTCATTATATCTATATATATATATATAGATATATATATTTTTATATATTCATTATATTTACATATATATAGATATATATATATATATATATAATACACACACTTATTATATATATTTTTATCCTTTTAATCTATATACATATATATACATATGCATTTTTTTGTTTAATATATAAATGTGTGTGTCTATATATATATAAATATATATATATATATCCTTAATTTAGATCCTCCCTTTTTAATTCAATTAAATTTCAAAGGATAAAAAATTTAATTATCATTTAATTAAATAAACTCTCATGACTCTTAAAGACTCCATATGAAATTATAAGTCTAAATAAATAGATTTACTCACTAAGTTCGAAAAATCGTGATTGTCACACTTTTAGCTATGATTATCAGGTTGCAGATATTCCCCTATAGCTGATACACTAGCGAGTCCTCCAATGGCTCTGCTTTATGAGTTGCTTCTTTATTTTGCAAGAGCGTTTTTTCTAAGTAAAAAATCTAATTATGTTTTTTTGTGATTAATCATAGGTTATTTCTATAAGAATTAGTCCTAAAATCAGTAGAAGTCTTATTTAGTTGTAGTATTTATTAATGTAATATTCTAAAATATCTACAAGTTTTAATCTAGACAAATTAGAAAATTGACTTATATAATTTAATTCTTGTAATTTTTATTATTTTATATTTCTTATATTTATTTTTTACAAATTATGATAATTATATAAAAAATTAAATTACAATAATTTAATAATGACTATGAAAAATTATTGCTAATTTCATAAGATTTTGAAACATATTTTTTTTGTCGTTACGAATGTGATATAAATATCATAACAACTTCAGTGTCGTTATGTAAAATATAAAAAAAAATCAAATAATCAATTACTATTAAAAGTCGTTGCAAATATAAGGTCGATATCGCAATGACTTTTTTTATTGTTGTCAATTTGATAAGAATTCGCAACAATAATAAGTGTCGTTGCATAAAATATATATAAAAAAATCAAATAAGCAACGACAATTAAAAGTCGTTGCAAATATAATAAGATATCGCAACGACTTTTTTTTATTGTTGTCAATTTGATAAGAATTCACAACAACAATAAGTGTCATTGCATAAAATATAAAGAAAAATAAAAAAAGCAACGACAATTAAAAGTCGTTGCAAACATAATAAGATATCGTAACGATATTTTTTTATCGTTGTCAATTTAATAAGAATTCACAACAACAATAAGTGTCGTTGCATAAAATATAAAAAAAATTAATTAAACAACGACTATGAAGAGTCGTTGCAAATGTCATGAGATTTTGCAATGATTATGTTAGTCGTTGCAAATTTTGGTTGCTAAAGACCCTTTTTCTAGTAGTGTACAAATGTCACTCAATAAGGTCATTCAATAATAGAAGCCCATTAAGGGGAATTCTACCATAACTTCATTTAATAGCTCTTAGATTTGTATTTGATAATATAAACTATTAATTTTTTTATTTGAAATTAGATTTTTCCTTTTTTTTTACATGCAAAGAATTTTCATTAATTGCATTTGATTACATTGTACCAAAATTATCCAACCGAAACTAGTAAGTTACATTACGGAAATTGGAACCGAGTTTGTGCTTAATCAATCTAAAACTTAGTATTGTCAAAATGGGCTAGCTTAGTTTGGCTCTGGTCGGTTCTAATGAGTCAAACCAAACATGGACTAGCCAAAAAGCCTTTTTCTTAAAATATGCCTAAAAACGTAAGTTCAAAGGGCTAACTGTGATAACCACAAATTTTTCATTTATTGAAAATTATTAATATTGAAAATTAATATTTAAGAAAATAGATAAGTTGAAATAAATAAACAGAATTGTGAGATCGGAATATTGTGGGAATTTCAGGAATTGAGGAAGTGACGAATAAGGAAATTCGTGTGAAGGAAATTAAGTAGATCTTGAAAAATTCTGATTTGAAGAAATCAGAATTTGTTGGCGGCATGAAAAAGAGAATTAGACAAAAGTAAATAAGCCAAATAAATGTTTAATAATTAAAGAAAAAGTAATTGAGTAAAAGCTTTAAATGATGGCTGCTAATTCTCAGCCAATACATCCTTCCTTGCTTTATTTTTTAGTTCATCGTGATCCTCATCTTCAGCCATCATCACCGAAAGCTTTACTCTGTTTTGCAAACCGTGTAGTCTTCTGTGCATAGTAGAATCAACCATGATCTTTAGTAAATAAACCAAGTTCTTGAGGGAAAATAAACCTTGTATAGTAAGCTTCCAAAACCCTCAAAGAAGTCAGCTAAAAACATTACACAAAAGCTGAATCACGTGGCAAAAAAAATTATGTTCTGTTCAGGTAACATTCAATATCAGTTTTTTAGTTTGTTATTCTTTAATTTAAGTGGTGATGATCATGTATGAGCTGCCTATAGCTTAGTTTAGAAATAAAAACTTTGTATAAATGAAGCCTAGAGGTTCGATCATGAGGGTTCAAAGAAGAAAGATGATGTTGTTGAGTTGTGTTACATGGATATGAAGGCCGAATATAGGCTGGAAAAATAGTCAGGAAATTTAGAAGAAAAACCTTGACAAACAAAGTTGAAGAAAAATAAATTCTGGTTGAAGAAGGTTTTGAGGTTAACTTTGAATAAGGGTTACGTGAGCTAAGGGGGAAAGAAGAAAAATGAATAAATAAAATAGGGTTTCAAATAGTCAACAATTGTGGCTGCAAAAGGAAGATCATCTGGGCTGTTTGTACAGCCGAAAATGAAGATGAATTGTTGGTTGAATTGTGCAGCCGAAAAAGTGGAAGAAAAGGTGAATGGGTGGCTGACTTTTAGATGACTTTTATGTGTGAATGTGGAAGATATTGGCAACCTAAAATGTACTAGGTATAACCATATTTTAGAGACATAAACTGAAGCTCGTGTGGACTATAAAACAGAAAAGAAGGTGGAGTCTCGGTTTGGACAATAAGTAGTAGAAAACAAAAGAAAAGAAATAAGAGAAAAGTGTTAGGTTGACTTGACTAAAGGATAGACTAAAGTATGAATTTAATTAATATATAAATATATGTATATATGCAATTTAAAAGAATAAACTACCTAATTCATGCAAGGCCATTCATCCACAATAAGGAATAAAGGAAAGTGACGTGAAAGGGGAGAAAAATAGAAGAAGTGGTTGACAAAAAGGGGCTGAAAATATGCAAGAATGAGATAGATATAAGAACAAGAAAAATAAAGGACAAAATGCCAAATAAGCTTAGTTATTGAGAAGATCATTCGGCCAAAGAAATAGACAAGAAAAGAGGCGTTAGTTAGTGGAGGAAATTTGAGGAATTAACAAAATGGATAATTGGAAAATGGCTGATGGTACCAAAACAGAAAAGTAAGTAAATGAAATATTTACTTATTCATAGGAATTTTAATACTCTAAATAAGGATAATATAAGTAAGATGTTAAATAAGTAAAGGAGTTTTATATATAGTTACACCGAAAATTAATTATAGTACATTGTTATTTTGGCAGTTTATAATTCAATGGAATAAGAGCAATAGTGGTGCAATTTGAAGCATCTCCTACAGTGTACTGAGGTAAGGGATGCATGTGCAGCACTGTAAGGATATTCAGTCTGCATTGTTTTTAATTACGAAATATTTTATGAAAATATTTTGATGAATGATTGGTTGGAAATTTGGGATGAAGTACTGGCTGGAAATTATAAACTGTATTTTTCGTGCAGGAGGCTAGTCAATCGGCAGTCGTTATGATGCCGAAAAAATTTTAGAAAATTACATAAAATCATAATAAATGATTTTATTTCACGAGAAACAATTTTCAATCACGAAAACCAAGAATTGATTATTTTTCATAAAACATGAATATATGGCATTCCATTTTTAAAATATTCATGTTTTCTATATCGGTGATAATGAAATCACCGAAAATTAATCTGATATGTAAATTATATGTGATACGTTGTGAAGACCAAGAATTTTCTAAATAAATATAAGGTATTCAGAAAATTTAATTTGGACAAATTGAAATCCAAATGTAAATAAGAAATTAAAAAGGGAAATTTAATTGGAAATAAGAAATGAAGGAGGAAATTTAATTTGGATAAATGGAAATCCAAATTAAATAAGAAAATGGAGAAAATAATTTTGGATATTTAGAAATCCAAAACTTAATAAGAAATAAAAATATTTTGGTATATTTATATAATGATATTATTAAATATTATTTTGTGTTAAAAGTGTAAAAGTATATATGTTTAATATTTTGAATATATATATAATTATAAAAAAAAATATAATTATATATATGAAAAAATAAAAAAAAATAATAAAAAAAAAATATTACAGAAATGGGAATCGGGTTCTCCCGATTCCCGATTCTTCTCTTCTGTTTCGTTAAACAGAAGAGAAGCAACACAGGGCGGCCGCCACCGTTGGCCGGCCGGCCAAAGGAGAAAGCGGAGGAGAGAGGGCGTCGCCGGCGAGTGAGGAAACGAACGACGGCGGCTCGAGTCGGAAGGAGAAGAGAAAAATCGAAAGAAAAACAGAAAAGAAAAAGAGAGGAGAAAAAGGAAAACGGCGGTGCCGGCCAATCCGAGCACCGCCACTCCAACGCCGACACCGGCGGAGGTAAAGGGAAGGAAAAGAGGTGACCGGCGGTGAAGGAGGGAGAGAAAGGAGGGAGAAAAGAGAAGGGAAAGAGGTCGAAACCCACGGTCCAGATTCGCCACCGCCGGCGCCGCCGATCGAGAAACGGAGGCCAGATCCGGAGTCGTTGCAACCTCGGCAAGCTGTTGGGTGGCCGAACCGCCGGAATGGGTGGCCGCCGGTGACCGAATCGGCCAGCAGAAGATTGAACCGGTCTGACCCGGTCCGACCCGATCCGACCCGCCTGACTCGGTCCGACCCGCCTGACCCGGTCCGACCCGATCCGACCCGCCTGACCCGGTCAACCCGAACCCGACCCGACCCGGTAAAAAAAAAAAAGAAAAGAAAAGAAAAAGAAAAAGAGAAAGGAAAAAGAAGAAAAGAAAAGAAGAAAAAAAAAGAAAAGAAAAGAAAAAGAAAAAGAAAAAGGAAGAAGAAGAAGAGGAAGAAATAGGTAAGGAAAATTAAAAGCTTTTTTCGCTATATGTTTGGAATTTAGTAGAAATTCTTGGATTATTTTCTAAATGAAAATATACGTCAATTTGTGAAATTGTAGCAAAACGAAAATGAGACGAATGGTGGAGTTCGGCAAGGCTCGGAAAATCGGAAAGTGCGCTAAGCTTGGCGAACAAGTAAGATACTTTTATAAAGCATTAGTAGCTTTATATTGTATGTGGGAATTATGATTTTATATATATATGATGCATTTATTTAATTGATTTTAAATGGAATTGTGATTTTATATGATGCATCGATTTAAATTGATTTGCTAAAAATGCTAAGAGGACCCACAACTGATGGTGGGGGTCTTAGTAAGAGGTAAAATTAGTGAGAATCAACGGCTGCAAGTATAAATTGTGTTTCCCTTGCAGGAGGTTAGGGAAAATTAAGCCGTTATGCTGCCGAAATTTTTAGGAAAATAATTGAGGAAAAAGATTAAGTTTCTCACATAAATGGAATCTTGGAGATAATTATTGAAAATAAATATTGAAAGGATTTTATAGTATTACCGAAAGAGTTTGATATTGAAATCGATGAGAAGATAGATCGTTGAAAACGATAATGTGGTGAATTACATGGTTTAAAACCTTATATAGAATCGATAAATCAAGTAATTTTAATATCACAAATGGTATCAAGTTGAAATTGAGGTGAAATTATTAATTAGACGGATCACGGATAAAAGTGATGATAATTATATGATGTAGCTTGGAAGAGAAGATCACAGTTGAAATTTCGATGGTCGAATGATTGGATTGTGAAGTTATTAACGGAGTAATGATTTCCAGAATTTACCGAGTCCGGTTTCATGATTTTGAAATAATTTCGAAAGTGATAATATGGACAAATTCGAGAGATTGAAATGGAGATTTAATTACGACACAATCCGATCAATCATGGATTCAAAGAAATGAGTGATAAATATGTGAAAAGATGATTGTGCTTATAACCTTAGAATAGATCTTGAATAATAAGATCGACAATTGCATAAGTTCGGATAAAATCATAAAGGCCACATGAAAATGGATTTGAGGATTTAGATACGATTTTGTGATAGTAAATGAAATTGAACCTCAAATCGAAAATGATAAATATGTATCAATAGATCAAATCATAAATGGATTTGATAGGTGACTATCGATTTTGTAATTCTGTTATCCTCGATGTCGATTCTGGAACAGATATTGAAGGATGATATTATTATTTGCATAAATTCGGTAACTTGATGACTATTTTAGAAATTGATGTTTAAATGCTTATCAAAACTTAGAGGATTCATACTAATGATGCGATCCTAATATTGATGATGAAGTGTATAAATGATTATAATAGTCAATGACGATCAAGAAAGGGTATTGAATACCGAATGGTCTGAATACCAAGTGATTCGATTTCCAAATGAATTGAATACTGAATTAGATGAATAGTGAATGAATTGTATAGTGATTTATTGGTTGACAGAAAGAAAGTCTTGAAATCGAATAATTGATGGTGATAAAGTTAAATGAATCGCTTTAGCGTAATTGATGGAAACATTACCGAAGTTGCATACTGAAATGTTTTACAGCATCGCATTTAAGCATGCCTTCTTGCAACTTGAAACATTTTAATAATGTTTATATGAATACTGAAAAGTATTGATTTGTTTTGAAATGAAAGTATATGGTAAATATATATATATGTATTTTGATATATGAAGTCTCATACAGAATTTTACCATATGCCTTACATGATATTGAAAAGAAAGCTATAGATTTAAATGTTTTATGAGACTGTAGGCACCCTAAAAGAATTAAATTCAATAAAGCATAGTGGAAACCGCCTAATTGGAGCTTTGCTCATTAGGCAGATAGATATGCTTGTCCGACAATAGTCGTGGACAGGTCTCAGTCACGCCTGATCAGTGGGGCTGAGAGAGATGAGGTCTATGGCCATAGATAGCGCCCTAGTTGGTTTCCAGGGGACGATATGATTTTCACTGCTAGCTACAGTGATTTAAGTCTTTATTGATAGAGAGATGATAGGGATCTAGCCTAGTCTCTAACAAATATGATATGAAGTCTAGAGTATGATTTTTATTGATATGAACTCTAGACTTGACATGATTTATACTGTACATGAAACAGATTTGAAATGAAATATGTTTTGAAACAGTACATGTTTTAAAAGTCCATATGATATGAATTCGACACTATATGATTTATATGTGATTTTGTGTCGAACATGGCATGATATGCGGTCTAGAGTATAGTTTGATTTGATATGAACTCTAGACCTGATATGATTTACAGTAAATGATTTAAAAGTATATGATAAATGATTTCGACACTTACATGATTTATATACGATTTTGCGTCGAATTTGAAACGACATGCGGTTTAGAGTATAGATTGATTTGATATGAACTCTAAACCTGATTGATTTATAGTATATGAAAAATGTTTTAAGACCGCACATGTTTTAGACATGCTCCGAAAACGAATACATGAATTGAAATTGAATATGTTTATATTATGCCTTAAAGGCAAACTTTTGAAAATGCATATGTTGAGCATGTCCTAAAGTATATATGATATGATTTGAAATGATCGCGGTTTATACAGAAAAATTACATGAATTGCATATTAAACCCTAATATGACAATATGCTTAGTATATGAGAATTCCATGAGGAATGTCATGACTCGGTGGTAACGATATTTCATCTATATGAGGTCATGATATGTTATGAAACACGAATATAGAATTACACGAAGAGAATTACGACTGGGTACCACCGTGATTATGATCCACAATACGAGAATTGATAAGAGATGATATGAGAATTGATAAGAGATGATATGAGAATTGATAAGAGATAATAGAATACAGAAATATGATTATGAAATGAAAAGTGATAATGAGATGTATCGATGAGAAAGGATTAACTGTAATTGCATCCTTGTAAGTATTAAGCATTGCAGTTTAAGACAGTTTAATCCTACTCTTGTATTTATATTAGTATCTTACTGAGCCGTGGTTTTGCTCACCCCACTAAATTTCATCTCTTTCAGATTATTGAAGTTAACGTCTGCCATGTGAGCTGCTCAGTGGGCATCGGAGACGGTGTATGAACTTGGTACTAGTTTTCTGAGTTATATGTTCTTTATAAAATACTTGTTTACATGTAAGACTTAAATTGATGCACAGTACATATTCTGTTTAACAAGTCGAGATGTAACTAAGAACCGTTTCCGTGTTTGTTTAATATTTAAATGGAATGACTATAAGTCACCTAGGTAGTATAGTAACTACACTGACACCGAATACAAACCTTAAAATGAAAAAGAAAAATTTAGTCCATAAATTTGTAGACTAAGAAAAGTATAAGAATCGAGTGAAAGTCGCGGTCTTCGGGTCGTGACATACGTAAAATGAAAAGATTTTATATGAGATATGATTAAATTGGCATGAGAATTATCTTGTTACATGATTATTTTACATGAATTAAATTTCATGAAACGATTTACATGAGATAAATTATATGACTTAATTTACACGAAGTGATTTATGTGCATTGATTTAAATGAAAAGAATTACATGAAAGGAATTACATGAAATCATTTAATTGAAAATGATTTCTTCTGTTAATCGCTATTTGAAATTGATTTCTACAGTTAAATGAATGATTTATGAAAATGTTTTGAGACGGTCGTTCCTTAGTGATCATGCATACTGTTACCGACTGCGAGACCTTGATCAAGTCCGCAAGTTATCGATATATTGTTTACCGACTGTAGGATTATTATGGTCAAACCCACAGGTTTACACAGTGAGCACCTGACCATTGCGAACTGTGACCGACCGACGATGGCCATTCGTTACCGATCGTCCCTACGGAGATACTGATATTGATTGTCCCTTCGGGGATACTGATAGTGATCGTGCATGATTCTATTAGATGTGATTGTCTCCACTGAATTGTATTTGAATGACTTGAATACCGAATGATTTGATTACTGAATGATTTGAATGATAATGATTTAACTAATATTCTTTTCAAAGAATATATGAATATTAGTTACTTTATTTAAATGCTTTATTTCATAAAAGCATTATTTTGAAAAGAATATGAAAATGGTATGGAATAAAAAGAAAAAGGATTTAAATTTCAAATGAAATGAAATTTATTACTCTCTACAATTGTTTCTAGGTTCCGGGACAAGACAGGTATTTCAAAATACTTGCCTTACTCCATCCGGATCCCTAGCCGACTGTAGTATCCTTCCTACATGTGAGCCTAGAGCCCCATAGGAAAAATGAAAAAGATTTTCAGCATATAGAAAGCTGAATATCAAGTATGCATATAATTCCCTTACTGAGCCGTGGTTTGCTCATCCCTTAATTTTAACATTTCAGATTTTCGAGGACTGAGAGTCTGACATCTAAAGGATTTCGGCTGTGCATTCGGGGACGATGCAACAGCTCGATTGATTTAAATAAGGTATGATCATTTATTTTCTGTATTTAGACATATTCATAGTACTACTTTCTTATGAAGTAAGATAGGGGATGAAATTCATATTGTAATTTTATATGAAATTGTTTATATGTAAATGAAAAAGTAAAGTATCGCAGACAGCCCAACCAAATAAGATGTATAGAGTATGTTTCAAAGCAAAAAAAAAATTAGGGTCACAGGCTGTGACACTAACAAACAAAAATGGGCTAGCCCGTATTTAAAAAATTAAAAAAATAAAAATTTTATTAACAACTTTTTTTTAATAAATAAACAAAATAAAATTTTAAAATAAATATTAAACAAAAATCAAATAAATTTACATCAAATCCATAAAATCTAGTCTTCAACATCATTTGAACATATTAATTATATATAACCATAATATAAATTGTTTTAACAAATGTAGGGACTAAAAAATATAACAAGTCTCAACAATATTAGAAAACAAAAACATAATAAATAAATTTCATGTCCATGTCCTCCAATTTCATCAAGTGTTAATGACATTCAACTCATTTCCAATTTCCCTATCTACAAACATAAATAAAGAACAATATAAGAATTCACAAAAAGTAAAATTATAAACTAATTATAAACTGATTAAAAATTGTCAACAAATTAATAACATTACATTCGAAACCAATGATCCAATTTTGGGAGCAAAGGAGAGTTTTCTTGTTCTCATAATCTAAAGAACTTTGATACTTGTTTAAAACATAGGAACCAATACTAAAATAGCTTTTCGATGCCACCGTTGTTATTGAAATGCTCAAGATATTACAAGTCATACTTACAAGCTCCAGAAAACTTGGACTGCAATGTCTTTTTTGGGCTTTGAATTTGTTGCATTGGCTTGGCTTGGCTAGGCTAATGCTTAATTGGCTTATGCTATTGCTTGTACATTAGTGCATACAAACATTGACAATATAACTTATGCCTTGGCCTAATTAATTAGCTTATGCTTTGACATTTTAATTTTATTTTTAAAATCTATTTAATCAAATAAGATTAATTGTATGTAAATAAATAAAAGTATAAATAAACTTTAAAAATAATTATAAATTAAAAGATATTACAAAAAAATATTAAACAGGTCGGCCCCTTTAAGCCCTTTTCCTTAAATGGGCTGTAAAAGTGAAGCTCAAATCCTTAAAATATGGGCTAGGCTGAGTCGACCCAACGACCTTTAGCCCATTTTGACAATGCTACTAAAACCCACATTCATTATCTCATTGGCATTTTGTAGAACACAATGACCACAAGAAAAAGCCCGGCACTTGATTCTCATATTTCTGCGACTAAAGTCACTCTGCAAGCAAAGACTAAAAGCATTCATATATCATTCCCAATAAACCCTCACAAAGCATAGATTTACTCTCAACTCTAACATCTTCCACCAATTACCACACCAAAATATTATCTTCTAGATTCTAGACTATATACATCTTCTTGTACTATCAAACCACCCTAACGCCCACAACAACCCATCAGCCAACATTAACCCTAGGTTTGGATTGAGGGTGGGGAAAGGAAAGGAAAGGAAATGAAAGGAAAGCTAAGTAAAACAATGGATGGTTGTAAAACTTTCCCTTGTTTGGAAAAATTTTTTAGATGGGGAAAAGAAAGAGAGGAGTGTAGACACCTAATTTTGTCCGGAACAATAAATGTATTTGGATCGAATCTCATTTTAACCTTAGTAATAAATTCGATTTAATGGTATGTTTGAATTGATTTGTCAAAAACAAACTTTGAGTAAAGTTATGTTGCAAATTAATTTAAAGTTTGAATATGTGAAAATTGAATTTTTTCTTTCAAAATTGGTTTCAAATTTATCTTAAATAACTGGACCTTTTCTTTGATTTATTGAAATTAATGTCATTTGGGTTGAAGGCCAATGAGTCCAAATTAATTGAATTGGGGCTGATGAAGCTAAAGATTTAAACCCATTTAAAGCCCATCTTCTAATTTTGATATTTAAATTAAGTTATCTTTATTTTATTTTATTTTATTTTATTTTATTTTATTTTATTTTATTTTACTTTTTTTTAGAATTAAAAAGAAAAAAAAACCAAGAAAATATATACCTAATTTTTAATTATTTTGTTTTTTAAAAAAGAAAAATTAAAAAATAAAAAAAGTGTTGCCGGTGCCGACTGTCAGCCAAAAGCAAGCTGACTCCATTGACAAACACAAAAGAACTTGAAAGTCATCTGCTAAAGGGATTACAATCCCTAGATCTAAGGGATTTCATTCGTTTTTCTTGACTATAAATGCCTATTAAATGGCTTGAAGGAAAACATAAGAAAAAGAAGGAGAAAAAAAAATGAGCTTGAGAAAAAACCCAAAAAATCCTCTTTGCCATCAACTAAAACACACATCCAAGAACCCAAGGGAGCAATTCCATAGTTTACTCAAAGACCTCAAAATCAACCAAGAAGGAAGCCACAATCACAATGAAGCATATAGATTCAATAAACCCAAGAAGATTTTTTTGAGAGTCAAAAACAAAAGAAGCCACCAAAAGGGGAAGAGGAACTGGTTAGCAGCAACCCAAAGCGTGGTAGCCGCAGCGGGGTTCACGGTGAACTGAGGACCGGCGGAGGTGAGCAGTGACGCGACGGAAGGTAGTGATGGCTGGTCGTTGGCTGTCCTGCGAAGAGGAAAGACCCGATTGGAATGTGAGACAAAAAGAAAATAAAATAAAACAAAAAAGAAGAAAGGAGAAAGGCCCTTCCCCGACAACACTATGAGGCTTCTTGTCTTTTAAAAGTTATTATTATTATTAGTTGTCTATTTAATGGGGGAATTCTATAGTAAAGTCATAAATTTTGACCTTATTATAAGGTCAACGTAAAAAATATATGATTAAGCGTAAATTTAAAGTCATTAGGCATAAAAAATGTTAGACGTATCGTAAATACTTGATAATTAATTTAAAATTAATATAAACAACACATGATTTAGCATAAATCTAAAGTTATTAGGTGTAAAATATGTTAGAAGTATGTAAACACATGATAATTAACATAAACATACATTATAGCAAAATTATCATGTGTTTAAATCTATTAACACTAATATTTATATTGATAATCACATTTTTACGATACATCTAACATTTTTTATGCCTAATGACTTTAAATTTACGTTTAATCATATTTTTTTAAGTTGACCTTATAATAAGGTCAAAATTTATGGTTTAGTGCTTTAGTTTGCTGACTTGATAGCATGTGATGGATGAGCAAGCCGTGATAAGTGGGGTGGAATTAAAAGAGTTTTTGGATGCGTTATACGTGTATGTTAGGTAGAGAATCTGATTAGGGCCTTGCTTGTGTGATATGGCCATGTTTCTCCGTGTTTATGTATGAGTATATTTGTTTGGGCTCTTTGTACGTGTCATAACGTTTAGGTTCGTGAACCTAATCGCTAGACTTTAAAATTCTAGGAGTCGCCACCAACAATTCAAACCTAAGGTGTGATTGGCCACCTATTCATGTCTAAAGATAAGGCATAGTCTATGTTCAAAGATTCTTAGATTCGGGAGTACGGTTACGTGTGGGGAAGGATTAGCACCCCCACAACGCCCATCCGAAATGGTACCAACTAATTTTGTGATATCTTTAATAATTTTTAATTAAATGGTCTTTGTTTTTATTAAATTCAAATACTTAAATATTGGACAATCTCTAAGAAACTCTTCATCATGCTGGCGGAATTTCTTAAATTTCATCCTCACCTCAAGAGTATCCAAGAAATCCCATTAGTCTTTCTCATAGAGGCTCCATCGTCGGATTTGTTAAATCGTTTATAAATATCTTAATTTTATTTTCCATCTTTTATTCTTATTTTTATCTTCTTTTTATTTCCTTTTTAATTATCCTTTATTTTTATTTTATTTTTTATCTTTATTTTAATATTATTTATCTTTTGAAAATAAATGTCAATTATTCTTCTTGAAAATTTTCTTTAAATCTTCCATCATGCTGCCGAAATTTAAAGAAAACATCTCACCTAAGAATTTTAAAATGTCAGTCATTCGTGACATCTTATAATTCCATCATCGGGATAACCTCCACTTATTCTCAATTTATTATTATATTTTTATTTTTTATTACAAACTATACATCCTAATTTCTTGTTATTAATATATTATTTTTATTTTATTTTGAATAGAGATTGATTATTAATGTGTATTTATATTTTTAGAAATAAATATCAATTATTAAAATTGAACACTTATCTTAAATCTTCCATCATGTTGGCAAAATTTAAGACAAATATCCTCACCTAGGAATTTCTGAAATGGCAACTATTCGTGACACTCCGAATTCCATCCTCGGAATAATCTCAATTCATCCTTGAAATAATCTCTATTTATCCTTATATTTGTATTTATTTTATTTAATTGTTGATGATTTTTGTTAATTAATTTGATCTTGACTACTTACGTCACCCTACGATTTTACTTCCAAAAAATTAATTCTCTTCCTTTTAAAATTTTATACTTTATCTATTATTTTAATCTTATACACTAATAACCAATTTATTAAGATAATTTCCAAATCCACTAATTTATTAAATTAATCACATTTACTAAATAAATTAATTCCCCTAATTAAAGTTTCTTAATTTATATTTAATTATTAAGTAAAACTAATACAAATAATCTTATTCTATAATCTAAAACTATCAAATAAATAAGTAAATATATGAATAAAAAACTTACCTCTCTTTCTCTCCTCTCTATTCCTTCTCCTTTCCCTGTTCAACGTTCTTTGTCTCAAATTGTTTCCTATGTGCTCACACCTCACGTCCTTAAACCAATGCACATGTGAATAGCAAAACCTAAGGTGGACAACATGCTTCACGATTTTGCTTTTGTATTCGCTTTGAACTTCTGTCATCAGTCTTGGTTGCAGCAGCTCGGTGACGGTAGAAGCGACAGGGGTGGTGCAATGATGTGATTACCAAACTTGGAGCGATATAAGGGACAGCGATGAAGCAATAAGATAATGGCGCGGCAACAGTATCTGAACAGGAACGCAACAACAGGGCGCTAGACAGTGGGCTCCGGTGCAAGGTTGTTAGCAGGAATCGTGGCTATTGCAGGACTAAAAAAAGAAACAGGCGATGTGCGCAAAGGCAAGGGTTTTGCAGTTCGGCTCAAGCAGGAGAGTAAGGCAAAACAGGGACAGCAATAATGATCCGGCAATTGCAAATGATGAGGGTGAATAGTGCACTTTAACGATGGATGGCAGAGTAGCGTGTGCAGTGGAGAAGACGATGTCAAAGCTTTGACGTAGATACAATAGAAGTTCAGCGTCCCCCCTCCCCTCGAACATCATGCTTTTTTATACATACACTATTAGTGTTCTATTAAAATTAGGTCATATTAATTTTTATCTTTTTTTATTTTCTATTTATTTTAATCCTAATTATCTATTAAATTCCTATCTTAATCTAACTCTAATAATCTAATTTTAATCTAATAACAACTCTCCTATAAATTCTAATAATTATCCTAAAAAATCTAATAATCTAATTATCTACTTCTAAAATTAATTTTTATTTTGTTTTCTTATTTCATTTTATTTATCTTATTTATTAATTCTTTCCAAATCCTAATTTTAATGTTAAGTCTAATCTATTGTGAAATCCCCAATTTCAGGAAATTCCTCCATAATTATAAAGTATGTTAGCTTAAATGAAGTAAATAAATATGAAAGTTATGAAAGGAAAATGATGCATGGAACATGGAAGAAATAAGAAAGTGAATGTCAATTAGTCAAATGATTTAATGTTGATATCAGGAAAATATTTGAAGTAGGAAAGAAAATAAAATCAGATTTCATTTGGTAATTAAATGGATAAGTGGCTGTGATGAGAAGGAGGAAAAGAGGAATTAAATGAGGGTCAAATGGTCTTGAGTCAAAGAAAGCATGGCTGAGATGATTAAAGAGATAGGGAGGCATTTAATGCAAGTGCATGAGTCATTCCCAAGCCATCACCCCTACGGCAGCAATCTTTCCAGCTCTCTCCCTCTCGTTCTCTCCATTTCTCCAAGCTTCCAAGTCTCCCTCCATAGTCACCTTGACAAACACCCTTGTTTAGTAACCAAATCGTTAAGTTTGTTAGACGAAAAACGATCATAGTCACTAGACGAGGCTATATCTGAAGTTTGGTGGATTGATTCCAAGTATTGGAGGAGATCTCAACATTTGAGATTTTGATCTCTAGTGAAGGTAAGAGAAGAAGATGATTCTTGCAATTTCGTTCATGATATGGAGTTGTATGGAGTTGATATGATATGTGTATGTTGTTTAATTTAAGATTTGATTTGGTATGGTTATTTCAGATTTGAAGGAGTAAAAGCTAGGGTTACGCGCCAAGTGATTTCGCGTTTCCGAAGGGATCAAGGTAAGGAATTTATGTAACGGACGTAAGGCGGCTATGTCCGCATGTTTTATGATGTTTTTACATGCTTTGGAGAGATGTACTAGTTGTTTTGTGTAGGAAAAGATGCATTTTCGGATTTGCTTCCTAATACCAATTAGGCTAGGGGCAGCCGACTGCCTTAAAGGGGAAGTCGAATGCCTAGAGACAACCAAAACGCCGTTTTCCGAAAACCGATGCAAACCAGTCGACTGCTATTTTCCCAGAAGCATTCTGTTTCAAACCAGTCGACTGCTATATGGGACAGTCGACTGCTATTTGCTAAATTGCATTCTGTTTCAAAAACAGTCAACTGCTATATGTACCAGTCGACTGCTATTTCTTAAGAAGCATTCTGTTTGAAAACCAGTCGACTGCTATATGGACTAGTCGACTGCCCTCATGTGTTTTCAAAATGAAAAATATCGAAATTTTAAACGAAAATAATTTCGATAAATGAAAGTATGGAGCAGCAGCTGACTGCCCTGTTGAGCCAGTCGACTGCCCTGTTTTGAAACAAGGTTTTCAAACCTATTTTCAGAAAGTATGAAATGTCATGGCTTGAAGCTATATGGCATATGTTTTGAGATTATGCACTATCATGTTTATAGTAGGGGCTCTGATCAAGTCCTGAAAATGATGTAATGTATGTTATGGGCTGAGGAACCATAAGTCAGGCCTCAGTCGCTACAGAAGGACACCTGACTAGTGTTAACTGTAGCCACCCGCAGTTGGCCAATCTGTTTATATTTCATGTTCGGCTAAGGGAGGATTCCTGGCCCTATGGGGTACGCCACATGATGATGATGATGATGATGATGATGATGATGATGCAGTGCATAACTCCACAAAAGTATGAATAGTTTTTATAGTATCGAAAACTATATGTATATGCGATTTCAAAGAATAAAGAAATCGAAAGTACTTGGTTTACTTGTACAAGAAGTTTCAAAAGAAGTATAAGATGTTTTAAGGAAAGTATGTATGTATGTATGTAAATGATATTTCAAAGAAGTATTTGAAATAAGTTTTGAAGAAGTATACGAAACATGCTATGTTATAAAAGCATGTAAAGTATGTTTTAAAGATAGAAGATGAAGTATGTTTCGAAGTAAAGAAATTTGATGATTTCAAGAAAGTATGTTTGCCTACACCATTTGAAATAAATATGCATGGTTGCAAACAATGCATGAAAGAGGTTTATGATGCATGCTTTATAATGCTTTACATGACATTATAGAGCCAAGTAGGAAAAATGCATATAGAGGCATAGTACGCTCTTTTACATATTTTTCTTACTGAGCGTAAACTCACCCTTTTACGAACATTTTTCATACAGACTATCTGAGGTAATCCCTCGCTCTCGATAGAAGAGCCTACGAGTGGATCTTGAAAGTTTACCTTCGAAAGACGCTTCCCAAGTAGTATAGAAGGTATACTTATGTAATTATGCAAAGTAAATTGTAATTCAGTTATGGTACAGTACAACTAATATTAATGTATATGAGATGTCGGGGATTTAAGTTAAGATGATGTATGAGATCCTGTGGAAATGGATGATACATATATATATGTATCATTAGTCTGTTTTATTGAAATTGAATCATTCACATTGAGCTATTAGATATTAAGCTTAAAAAAAAAAGTATGATTGACATTGACAAGCAAATCTAATCAAGTTAAGTGAAAGAGGAATAAATTAAATGGTAAGATGTAGTGACGGGGACGTCACATCTATAAAAATCCTAATTTAATTCTAGCCTAATACTAAATTGTTAAATTAAATTAAAATACAATGTCATCTAACCCAGTTAATTATTTTTACAAATTAAGAACATGGACAAAATAAGGTGTCTACAGTATGCATCTTGAAGTCGGGCTCATTATGTTTTGTGGGTTCTTTTAGATCATGTTTCCTGAGTAGATATGCATGAGCTTGTTAAATGATTGATATTTAACTCTAAGATTTAAAAATGTTTTTGGAAGCATTTTAATTTAATTCCCATAGAAAGAATAAATTTATAAATGAAAAAATAAATATGTGATGGAATAAGATAAAGTAAAAAAAAAAAAAAGGGTTTCAAAAAATAATAATGATTTATGTATTACTTGAGGAACTAAAAAAGATAGGTGTTAATAAATAAATTGTTTCAAGATGTTAGTAACTTAATAAGGAAATATCCCACGTAGCATGATTACTTTAGTAAATTTAAAAGGAATATAATAGTATAAAAAAGGGAATATGAAAAAACATATATATATATATATCAATAATAATGGTCTAAAAAAATAATAAATAAAATATATAAATAAAAAAGAAAGTAGAGATGAAAAGCCTAATCCAAATTTGATCGAAGTGTTGGAAAATTTGGGAATAGAATTAATAACTTTAACTCTCTATATTCGATCAAAGTGTTGAAGGATGTAGGGAAATTTTCGCTAAAAAGATGTAAAGAATTAAATAATATGTTAATGAAATAGTCCAATTAAAATCCAAAAATTTTAAGAGGACAATAATAATGAATAATCCCTAAAACCATAAATATAAATTTTCTTACATTTTACGAATAAATAAAAACTCTTCCGATGATGGAATTCTCGGACTTCACAAGTGAGCAAATTTTGGGAGATTTCTAGGTGAGTAAGTGTTTCCTCTAAATTTGACCAGAGTGTTGGAAAATTCGGAGGAAATAATTCCAATACTAAAGGTATTTATAAAAAATTAATAATTTAATAGTAAATTAAAATTATGAAAAGATAAAATCTTTAAAAAAAATTCATGAAAATAATAATAAATTCGATGATGGAGCCTCTTTAGGGAAACGAGTGTGTTTCCTTAAATACTCTTGAGGTGAGGAAATTTCCTTAGCACTCAATCAAAGTGTTAGGGGGTACCTTATGAAATTTTCAATATTTAAATAATTAAAAATACAAAGTAAATTAGCTAGAAATTATGAAGATAAATTTTAATAAAATAAAGAAATCCGATGACGGAGCCTCTTCACGAGGATGAGTGTGTCTTATGAATACTCTTGAAGTAACAAAATTTATTTGGGAATTCGATCAATGTGTTAGAGAATATCCTAAGAAAAATGACAGTATTTAAATAATCAAATATAAATAATAAAAAGAAAATGTTAATTAAGAATAAAGACCATTTAAATTAAGATTGCTTAAGATAAAACATGATTAATTGGTACCGTCCATCGGACAAGTGTTGTGGGGGTGCTAATACCTTCTTCACAACTGTACTCCCAAACTCAAATTTTGGAATGTAGATCAGTGTACTTATCATTAGTTTTGAAATAAGTGGCCAATCACACCTAAGTTAAAACTGATTGGTGGCGACTCCATAACTTTTCGTCTAGCGATTAGATCCCTAGAAAAAAATCGTTACGATAAAGGGGAGTGAGCACCCCTTACTTTCTCTTGACTTAATTTTTTTAAAACCCCAATTTGGGGTAAACAGGAAGGAAAGGAAACTTGAAAAAAAAATTTAACATGTAAAATATCATATTTAACCTTATTATATTATAAAATTTAAAACAAAAGAGGTTATAATTGGAAAGAAAAACGTTATAATGAATCATCTCTTTTCCTTTCCATTGCTTAATCAAACAAGGATTGTTATGATTACTTTTTTTTTTCCTTTCCTTTATTAATGTTAGCTATCCAAACAAAATGTATATGTACCCTTTTCCTTTCCTCTTCTTTCTTTTACTTTACATTCATTTCCTTTCCATTTCTTTCTTTTAATAATGTTTATCCAAACATGGTGTAATAGTATTTCATAATAAGACCAATACTTCTATTCACTTCTTCTTTTGCTAATGCATAGTCATCTTATTGATCTAAGGAATGTGAACTATTTATTGGCTCTGCAGTTGCATTTTTAATGTCTCAATATGAGAAATATACTTATTCTTCAAGAAGTGCACTTTGTGTTAAGAATCCACTTCACCACATTACTAGAATCGCTTTCAAACACAACGGCATGAGTGTTAGCCCATCTAAACCTATTATAAAAGAAATGTGTAAATAGGAGTTTGCAAACTCTCTGCAAGACTCTGATCCATCATTAGCTAGGAATTTCATTGTTAGAAAATTTCCAAATAATGAAAGAATGATTGATTAAAAATTATATTTAATCAATGTAATAAAAAACCAGATACAATCATTCAACGAATAATTTCTTCTTCAAATAGTGACATATTCTTTGAAGAAGTGTCTTTTCCCTTGTGAATGATTAAAATTATTAGTTTTCAAACATTGTTATTATATTACAAAATTGTGTTTGTTGGATCAAACAAAACAATCGAAAGATCACAATATTTTATTGTGGGGACACAACTCTTGAACTAGGTTTTTATAAATAGGCATGTCAAAGTTCATTTTGAAATACACTTGATACACTTGAAAAACACAAAAGAATATCAAATTTGTAATATTGTCTCTCTTCCCTCTTATTCTTAAAGTATAAACAAGTCTCTTAAAAATTGTTTACTGTAAAAAAAGAGAAGCTAAGACAATATACTTTTGTATTTGTCAAGCGTGTTTAGTAGTTTTATTTCATAAAATGAAATGTGTCGCATTTTAGGTAGTGGCTTCTTGCTATTCGACAAACCTTTGTTGTATACCATAATTGGTAGGGGCAAAATAAGCTTAAGGAAATTGGCATTAGCAGCATGTCTTGAAGTTATTTCTACATTTATTTGTGTTTCATCAAAGTTTAGCAAGGAGTTCAAGGACCATAATTTTGGAAGCACTCAATGAAAAACATGTTCATTTTCATAAAAATCCAACGTCTATAGGCAGTGAAGATATCACAGATCTAGCTGAGGATTGAAAAATTAACAAAGGTCACTTTCATAATATCGTGAATCTATGCTCTTAGCCCTTTTGTTTTTCTAACCAAGGCTACTAAACTGACAAAGATTGTAGAGTGCTCTTCAGGATTTGATTTTGAAACTATTTAGGCACTAGATACCAGAATCTCCAATACATTTTTAAAGCTTAAAAATGTAATTTACTGCTTTGTTCATGCCAATTAAGTATTTGTTCTTATTGAGTGCTTGTTGTCTGGGATTTTCATATTTTGTGGAAAATAAAAACATGAGAATAAGCGTGAAATTAGTGTCAATAGGAGTAAAATGAGTTAAAAATACCATAAAATATTAAAAAGACTTCACAAAATTTTAAATGCAACAAAATGTAATAATAAGCGTAACAATATATTAAATTAAGGTAAATTATGAAATTGGTAAGATAAATATTAAATTATTTTTTTTCTAATTAATAATTGTGTATAATGGTTATTTTTTTAATATTAATGTAAACATATGAAAATAAACATAAAATCAGTGTCAATACACAAAAAATGGATTAATAATATCCTAAAACATTAAAAAAACATGCTAAAAAATTTTAAACATAATGAAAAATAAGAATGAGCATAAAAAAATATTAATTTAACCTAAATTATTAATTTGAGAATGTAAAGATTAAATTATTTATCTCTTTTTCATAAATAATATGTTCAATATACTTTAAGAAAATTTGCCTTTAGCAATGAAGTTTTAGCAACTGAAAATTTTCGTCACTAAAAAATATCAATAGTAATGGATTTGCGACCGAGTTTACGATTCTATTTTTTTGTTACAAGAGGAATATTAAATAACTGAGGATGAGAGTGCTTAGATTCGAACCCAAGAATTACAATATGTCATAACTCATCATTAACCACTAGGCAAAGAGGTTGTTGACCTTAGTCATAAAACTCTATGACCGCTAACTAGTGACCAAATCTATTATTGTCACATCCCGTGACCACATTTTTTCTCGTAAAATACACAACTTATCCGGTTGGGCTGTCTGTGATACTTCACTTTTCATATTCATTTAACTATTAAATATAAAATTTATATTATCAACTACATCCCCTATTTTGATTCTCAAGAAAGTAGTACTGAAAGTAAGTCTAAATACAGAAAATAAATGATCATACCTCATATTATAAATCAAGCTGTCGCAGTGTCTCCAAATGTGCAGCTCGAAATCCTCAGATGTCAGATCTCTTGGTCCTCGAAAATCTGAAATGTTAATATTAAGGGGTGAGCAAACCACGGCTCAGTAAGAGAGTTATATGCAACACTTGATATTCATATCTATATGCTGAAAATAATTTTTCACTTTCTTTAAATCTTCCTAGAGGCTCTAGGCTCACATGCAGGAAGGATACTACAGTCGGCTAGGGATCCGGATGGAGTAAGGCAGGTATTTTGAAATACTTGTCTTGTCCCGGAACCTAGAAGCAACTGTAGAGAGTACTGTATAAATTGTTCTCAAAACGATTTAATATTCGTTTTTCGTAGAGTAAACCATTTATTTCTCTTCACTTCAATATGTTTAAAACACGTGACAGTTCAGTAGTAAAACAGTGGTTTGTAAATATCCAAATCATTGGATAAATCACTCTATAATTATTTCTATCTTAGAAATAATTTCATGTTATTCTTTTTGAATAAACATTAATTTCTCTTTAGTTCAGTAACCGTATCTTACAGTTCAGTAAAACAGTATATTTAGTAAAACAGTATCTTGATACAGTTCAGTTAGAAAACAGTAAACAGTAGCTACCCATTCAGTAAACAGTATACGGTAGCTTTCAAATCAGTATAATGGAGACCAGGCAACACCCTAAATATATCATGCTATAATATCATCCCAAAATAGGGGAAACACATGAGATCTATGGCCATAGTCTATGGGGTCCACAGTGTGCACTGATCAGGTGTCCACTGGGACGCTGATAATAGGATCAGCAATAACACGTGACACGTGACACACGAGCATGATATGGGGCTTAACAGTCTCAAAATAGTAAACACGTGATATAAACCCCATTTATGAAATCAATTTCACTGAATATAAGTTCAATCAATCCATAAATATCCATAAGGAAAATATTTTCATCTTATGAATAACAATTTATAAAATATTCATACTGGGGTAATCACTCCCAAAAATGTTCTAAACATTATAGAACAGTATAAATCACATTTTCCATACGGTAAAAACAGTTTATAAAATAATCACTGTAAAATATAAAAGGTCATAACTGTCCTTTTTCATCGTAAAACATATACGCACGCTTTTCCGTGCTTTCTATCAAAAACATGATTTTCAAAGTTATCGGGATTCAAATAAATTATTTTTATGATTTATGAAAAATTAAAATGTTTATTTTCCAAATCAGCACTCTCGTCCCGTGTTTTCTCTGTAAACACATGCGGAGACCTTCTAGTCTCAAAACACTGTTTTTCCACCTTTAATTACCTTTATGGAATTTTCTATAAACATTTATTTTCACAACTGAACCCATAAAGGTTATTTATAAAATCAAGTGAATATTTGAAAAAATATTATTAAAATATTCACTTTGGTCCTTTTTATTTTTCACCTCTCTTCACATGAAATATCACCTTTCGAGATAAATTTAGGTGATTTCCTTTTTCACCATTCTCAAAACATGAATATTTTAAAATTAATTATCAGTATATTCATGTTTTATGAAAACTAATCGATTTCTCGATTTTCATGTTGAAAATCGTTTCTCGTGATGAAAAATCATTTATTATGATTTTTGGTAATTTTTTCAATAATTTTCGGCAGTATAACGGTTGCTGATTGGCTAGCCTCCTGCACGAAAAATATAGTTTAAATCTCAACCGGTAAATCACCACAATTTCAAACCGATAAATCACCACAATTTTCAACCAATCACTGTCAATTGCATTTATAAAATTTAAATGCATAATTTAAAACATGTGTGCCGATATCCTTACAGGCTGCACATGTCTCCCTTACCTGTCTCGGGTCGACGACTGCCTCTCGAAGGTCGCGCCCGTGTTTACCTCGCCTGATTCTATCAGCTCGGTTATCCAGGGAATTTTCTGGAAATTAAATTCTAAATTTTATAATTTTTCCATAATTATTTAAATAAATAAATTATTTAAAAATTTTAATATTTTCTGGGATTTCTTACCGATTCCTGTAATTCTCGAGATTCTGAGTTTTCCGAGATTTCCCGTAATTTCTGAATTCTCGAGAATTTTCCAAATTCCCGGAATTCATTTTTCTCTTTCTTCTTTTTCTTCCTTTTTCTTTTTCTCTTTTCTTTTCTTTTCTTTTCTTTTTCTTTTTCCTTGGTCTGATCGGTTCAGACCAGTCAGACCGGCTCTACCCTCCTCACCGCCGGATCTCCTCCGGTGGTCGGTTCTCCTGCGGTTCGGTGGCTCAGCAGCTGGCCGACGTTGAGAAGAACTTGCCGGTGGCCTCAGCTCGGCCTGGATCGGCGGCACGACGGCGTGTGATAACCGTAAATTTTCCATTTATTGGAAATAAATAATTAAATAAATAAAATTGTGAGAACGGGATATTGGTGAAAATCCCGAGAATTAAGGAAGTGATAAATCAAGAAATACGGGTGAAGGAAAATAAAATTAGAATTATGAAATATAATGGAAAGAGGAGATTTAATTTGGATAAATGGAAATCCAAATTAAATAAGGAAAATGAGAAATGAAAATAAAATATGTTTATATAATTACAAATTATATAAATATATTTTGATGTAAATACATATGTATTTAAATACCATATGGTATATAGTATATATTAAATATACATTGGTATATATAAATATATATACTATTTGATAAATTTAAATAATACATATGTATTCAAGTATGACATTTTATGTATATATAAGTATATACATATTTGAGAAAATGTAAATATCAAATTACATTAAAGTTTGAATGTGTGTGTATATATATATATATATATATCGAATTATTACATTTATATAAATATTTATATAAATGTTATTTAATTTTAAAATATATAAATATACATATATATATACTAGATATATATTTTGTAATATACAATATATATATTTTATATATAATATATATAGTGTATTATATTATATATGAAATAATATATGTATAATATATAGTATATATTATATGTATAAAATATAATTTATAGCATATAATAATATATAGGATATTATATACCAAAAAGGGAAACAAAACAAAAAAGGAGAGGAAGGATCGGGACAGAGCCCGATCCCTTCTAGCCAGAGCCGACGGTGGCGGAGCTGCCACCGCCTGCGAGGGAAAAGAGGAGAGGGGACGTCGTCGGTCGACGAGGAAGGGTGAGGGTCACCGGCGACGGCCCAAAACAGAACAGAAAAAGAGAAATCGAAACAAAAACTGGCAGAAAAATTGGGAAGAAAAGAGAAAGCGGATATGGCGGTGCCGGCCAAATTGGCCACCGCCACTGCAGCCACACCACCGTCGGAGGAAGAGGAAGACGTGGGAAGCCACCGATGAGGAGGGGAACGGCGGAGGAAGGCCGACGGAGGAGGAGAAGGAACCGAGGGAAAATCGAGTAGATCCGCCGCTGTGCCGCCGAACCAGGCCGAACGGAGGCCACCGACAGCTTCGCCTTGACGTCGGTCAGCTCCTGAGCCGTCGAACCGCCGGAGAACTTGCGGTGAACCACTCTAACCGGTCTGACGGGTCCAGCCAGGAAGGGAAAAAGGGAAAGGAAAAAGACAAGGAAAAAGAAAAAGAAAAGAAAAGAGAAAAAAAAGTGGAAAAAGAAGAAAGACGAAAAGAAAGGGAATTTCGGGAATTTGAAAAATTCTCGAGAACTCGGAAACTACGGAAAATCTCGGGAAACTCAGAAATCTTAGAAATTCGGTAAGAAATTCGGGAATTATTTTCGAGTAATTAATTTAAATAATTATGGAAAAATTCTAAAATTTAGAATTTAATTTCCAGAAAATTCCCTCGATGATCGAGCCGATGAAATCGGGCGAGGTTAATACGAGCGCGACCTTCGAGAGGCAGTCACCGACCCGAAACAGGTAAGGGAGACATGTGCAGCCTATAAGATATCGGCACACATGTTTCAAATTATGCATTTAAATTTTATAAATGCAATTTACAGTGATTGGTTGCAAATTGTGGTGATTTACCGGTTTGGAATTATGGTGAATTACCAGTTGAGATTTAAACTGTATTTTCTGTGTAGGAGGCTAGCCAATCGGCAGCCGTTATACTGCCGAAAATTATTGGAAAAATTACCGAAAATCCTAATAAATGATTTTTCATCACGAGAAATGCTTTTCAACACGAAAATCGAGAAATCGATTAATTTTCATAAAACATGAATATACTGATAATTAATTTTAAAATATTCATGTTTTGAGAATGGTGAAAAAGGAAATCACCTAAATTTATCCTGAGAGGTGATATTTCACGTGAAGCGAAGTGAAAAATGAAAAGAACCAAAGTGAATATTTTAATAATACTTCTCCAAATATTCACTTGATATTATAAATAACCTTTATGGGTTCAATTGTGAAAATAAGTGTTTATAGAAAATTCCATAAAGGTAGTTAAAGGTGGAAAACAGTGTTTTGAGACTAAAAGGTCTCCACATGTGTTTACAGAGAAAATACGAGACGGGAGTGTTGATTTGGAAAATAAATATTTTAATTTTTCATAAATCATAAAAATAATTGATTTTAATCCCGATAACTTTGAAAATCATGTTTTGATAGAAAGCACGGAAAAGCGTGTGTATATGTTTTACGGTGAAAAAGACAGTTATGACCTTTTTTATTTTACAGTGATTATTTTATAAACTATTTTCACCGTATGAAAAATGTGATTTATACTGTTCTATAATGTTTAGAACATTTTCGGGAGTGATTACCCCAGTATGAATATTTTATAAATTGTTGTTCATAAGATGAAAATATTTTCCTTATGAATATTTATGGATTGATCGAACTTATATTCAGTGAAATTGATTTCATAAATGGGGTTTATATCACGTGTTTACTATTTTGAGACTGTTAGGCCCCATATCATGCTCATGTGTCACGTGTCACGTGTTATTGCTGATCCTATTATCAGCATCCCAGTGGACACCTGATCAGTGCACACTGTGGACCCCATAAACTATAGCCATAGATCTCATGTGTTTCCCCTATTTTGGGATGATATTATAGCATGATATATTTAGGGTGTTGCCTGGTCTCCATTATACTGATTTGAAAGCCACCGTATACTGTTTATTGAATGGGTAGCTACTGTTTACTGTTTTCTAACTGAACCGTATCAAGATATTGTTTTACTAAATATACTGTTTTACTGAACTGTAAGATACGGTTACTGAACTAAAGAGAAATTAATGTTTATTAAAAAAAAGAATAACATGAAATTATTTCTAAGATAGAAATAATTACAGAGTGATTTATCCAATGATTTGGATATTTACAAATCACTGTTTTACTGCTGAACTGTCACGTGTTTTAAACATAGTGAAGTGAAGAGAAATAAATGGTTTACTTTACGAAAAACGAATATTAAATCGTTTTGAGAACAATTTATACAGTACTCTCTACAGTTGCTTCTAAGTTCCGGGACAAGACAGGTATTTCAAAATACCTGCCTTACTCCATCCGGATCCCTAGCCGACTGTAGTATCCTTCCTACATGTGAGCCTAGAGCCTCTAGGAAGATTTAAAGAAACTGAAAAATTATTTTCAGCATATAGATAGCTGAATATCAAGTGTTGCATATAACTCTCTTACTGAGCCGTGGTTTGGTCACCCCTTAATATTAACATTTCAGATTTTCGAGGACCAAGAGATCTGACATCCGAGGATTTCGAGCTGCGCATTTGGAGACACTGCGGCAGCTTGATTTATAATATGAGGTATGATCATTTATTTTCTGTATTTAGACTTACTTTCAGTACTACTTTCTTAAGAATCTAAATAGGGGATGTAATTGATAATACTAATTTTATATTTAATAGTTAAATGAATATGAAAAGTGAAGTATCACAGACAGCCCAACCGGATAAGTTGTGTATTTTACGAGAAAAAAATGTAGTCACGGGATGTGACAGATTTAGTGGTATCAGAGCAGGGTTGGCCTGATGTCTGTTGATACTTTTGGAAGGAAAAGTGTTAAACATCCCCAGTAGTACTGTGTCGTCTAAATATATAGAGAAAATAAATGATTGTAAATTGAGTAAAATGATTTAAAGGTAGTGAGAAAGTATAAATTGAGAATGTTAAAGAAGAAAATAGGCTCAGAAATTACTGAAAAATTGGTGATTCTTATAATCTAAATGAAGGCCTGTTCGGTAAGGAATCGAAAGGACTCGGTGAGGGCCCCACCAATACTTTACGGTCCGAATCGAACTGAGACCTAAAAGTGATGATATAAGGAAGGGAATGACATATCATCATTAAATAGACTTTAAGATCACCGATTAAGGGTAATTTGAAGAGAGAGAAAATTTTTGGCCAAAAATGATCAAAATACCCCTAACTCCAAAATTTTACAGGGAGTTAAAATAAACCAACAAAGATTCGAATTGATTGATCTGACAGAGAAATTGATGATATAAAGCTGAATTACGAGCAAAATGATCCAATTGTGGATTTTAGTGAACTTCTCTGTCGAAATCGAATAAGATCTCAAATTGCTAGTATAAGTATCAGAAAGGATACTATCAGCTAATAGATGACCAGTTCAATGATTCAAATGGATACTGAGGAAAAATAAATGTCGAAATGACGAAAATGCCCCTATGTTGGGCGATGTTCGGAATAGTGATAAAACCGAACTAAATAGGAATCCATTGATAGTAATGGAGTTATTAATGGCATAGAGGATGTCATATGAATATAACGATCCCTATTACTGATTCCACTTACACGTAAATTATGGATGCGAATGGTGAGTGACCTAGTGAACGGACTGGGCCTCACGATAAATCCTTGAGGGGGCCAGTATGCTCGCCAAAAAAAAGACGGTATAGATATGTACAGGCGAATGGCGGACGGGCCGGGGCCTTACACGGTGCGATCCAATGAGTGTATAGTGGAATGTCATATGATGATTGGCCCGGTTATAGACTGTAAGGGTCAGAATTCAGAGTGTATTGAATTATTACAGGATCGTTAGATATTATGAAAAGTGAAATGAATACAGAAAATGACTGAGAAAGTGAATAGTACAAATAATAAAATCAAGGTGGATAATATTTTAAAATGATTTGAAATATTAAATGTTTTTACCTTGAGGATATATAGTGAAAATGATAGGACATGAGATGAAATGTCCGAAATAATAAGAGATGTGTGACTAAAGAAAATATCGGATATGATCCCCGATAAATTTTTCAAAGTTGTGTAGATTGGAGAAATCGAGTTAACATTGGCTCGGTTGATGATATGAAATCTAATTCTAAGCTTATATTGGAGAACATAGAAGAATCTGAAAGCTTAAGAAATCCACTCTGGAAAAATATGTGAATAATGAAATTCATGTGTATAAGTGTAATTGATGAAAATACAGATATCATAAATTGATGATAATAAAGTTGTCTGTATAAGTGTAAATGAGAGAAACACAGATGATATTGGGACGCAGATGAATTAAAAAGGATATATGAAATTCCTATTATTAATAAAGTCTTGTGAAGAACAAATATTCATCTACATGATGAAAATAGACGCTTTATTGATCTGATTTGAGATGCATGATGAGTTCATAAGATTAACCTCTATATAAAGCGTCATTAAATAAAAGTCGGAGACTGATGTCATAAGATAATGATTAGAACTCAATAAATAATTACGAGTTCCTGTGGAGGTATATAAGCCTAATGAATGAGGCCTCCATACAAGATAAAGTGATGAGATATCGAAATAGTTAAAGATACAAATGGAATATGAGCAGCATTGTGGTATGACACTTTAAAGTCCCAGAAACTGTGACCTATAAGTTAAGATTGGCAAATAAAAGGCTTGGCTAGACAGTGTCTCTTTTTGAGATAGATAATCTCGAAATGACAGAATGATAGTGAATCTTTCTATGATAGAGAGATAATGATTGAGATACGAGATTAATGAGTCCAGCTAGATACTACTGCCAGTCTATAAAAGAGTTATGGGACTAACTGCTCTATTAATGAGACATAATTAAAAAAAAAAACTAAAACTAAAGTCGGTAAACAGATAAGTGGGAAGAGAAGATGGTATACAAAATGTAAAGAGATTATACTGTAGAATACCATACCACTTGAGAAAATTGATTGAAATGATGAGAGTGAAAATACGGAAATGAAATAAGAAGATAAGTTGCATAATGAGCAGGGAACATGAAATAGTTAGCGAAAATTAAGATTGAAAAATAATCTCGTGATGGTTATCACATGACAATGGCAATATGTAAAAAAGCCAGATTTGATAAGTGAAAGTAATGGTACTCAAAGGAGTAAGAGGAACGATATGTTTACTGCCAGTATCTAAATAGAAAAGTGTTATACATACACATAACCACCTCGAAATGATAAATGGTGGAAGTATATAGATAATGTGCTGATTGAATATATAAATTGAGGATTCAATTGTGGAATCTAAATTATAAAAAGAGATTTAAAGACCATATTACATGAAGAGAACATGATAGTCTCCTGATTTATGATTGTAAGAGATGATCCATAGTAAAGTCTGCAAGTGAGATGCAGCCTTGATAAAATGAATATTGTGGACAATAAAGAATCCAAAAGAGAAATGATGATATGGAAGTGATTAAAGATTGAAGATCTAAATAGAATCACTTTCCATTAACAGACTCTTAGATTCTCTAGTGCCATAGTTGAAGTATGAGTGTGAAATGGTGTGAAAGTATGTATACAGTTCTAGTAGGCATTACATGTTATGGGAGTCTCTGAGATGCCATATGCTAATGAGAGATAGCAAAAGGCTTGAGGTCCCAAGTGTATTAATAGCACCGCTCCATACTGATGTATGCATATATGAGCGTGAGATGTAAACGCTCCATGATGTTGAGAGAGCGTGTGCATGAGATGTATAAGCTACTGGGACAATTACATATAACTGACTGACATGTGTAATTGATAGTTTTAAACTATATCGACTTGGCACTAAGTGAGAAGAATGGATGATGAACAACATAGATCAGCTGTAATATGAAAAATATTATGTATGGACTCTTATATGAAAAGAGTGGAAATGAATAACTCTCGATTTGAGAAATAAACTCACAGGAGTATAAACATATGATGAAAGACAGCATGTAGTGGTCTAAAGTAATCTTGAATGCTGAAAGTGTACTGGCAGTATTACTTGGAGGATGACCTAGAGGTCAGAAGTCGTAAGTGTTAGCTTTAAATTGCCATATGTATTTTGAAATGACAAAAACTTAAGTAAGCTTTAATGTCTTAATTCATATTGTAAATTTGCTTTACCACATATGATTTTCTCAATCCATTTTAAGTGTTTATATCAAACATTAAGACCATCATTTAATAATACATTCTCATTGGTCTTAATACTTTATAAAATGGTTTTGAATATTAAGTAATTTTCTCAAGAATTATTGAATATAAGTTTAGAAAATTACTTATAAGTTTTTGGATAATATTTTCATTTGAGAAAGTCAAGAAAAACTCCCTTAAAGCTTATAAATGTTTTGGGTTGAATTAGGATCAAAGGTCATATCATTTCTAACCCAAAAGTGCAGGAAAAATGCCCTCTAGAAGAAAAGGATCGATCCCCACTGTAGCAGGATCGATCCCTTTTTGGCAGAATGCCTTCCCAAGGTCCCTGAAGCCAAGAATCAGATTCTGGACAAAAGGGATCGATCCCTTTGGGAATGGGATCGATCCCTCGGGACGAAAATAGCCTATAACGGCTAGTTTTGTGAGATACAACGGTCATATTCAATCTTGGCTCCACTCAACGGCTAGAATACATCTAAGGGACTATAAATAGAGGCTTAGAAGCTGAAGCAACTAAGAGGAACCACTCAGCAACTCCAAATCTCATATTCCTCAAATCCTCAAGCCTCAAACTACAAATCAAGAGCTACAAAGTCTTCATTATCTATCATTCTCTTATTCCTTGTAGTGTTTAGCACAAAATCTTGTATAGGCTTTTTCATTGTGCTTAATTTCTGTAATCATTTACCTACTTAGAGGTCTTTCTTGATTACATCTCTTGTAAACACAATCATTCCTTGTAAAGGGGAGGTTTCTCTTTAGCCTTAGAAAAAGAGGGAGGTTTCTCTTAAGCCTTGAAAAAGAGGGAGGTTTCTCTTGAGCCTAGAAAAAGAGAGAGGTTTCTCTTGAGCCTAGAAAAAGAGAGAGGTTTCTCTTGAGCCTTGAAAAGAGGGAGTGTAACACAAATTCAAGTATAGTGAATTTGGGGAAAATCCTTGGGAGCGTCTCAAGGTAGAGGACGTAGGCAAGGTAGCCGAACCTCTATAAATCGATTGTGTAAATCTCTCTCTCCCTACTCTTTATTTACTTGCAATTATATTGTATTTATTGCATTGAACTTGGATTGCATGCTTGCCTAGCCTAGAGAACTTAGAAATTATTAATATAGGCTAGAGAATTTAGAGAAACCGAAAAACGAGCTTAAAGTTAGTTAAAAACCGATTCACCCCCCTCTCGGTATAGCCTATAAGAGCTAACAGTAAGTATACGAAATGTACCACCTTTGGACTTAAGTTAAATTCGGAGGATCGAATTTCTTAAGGTGGGGAGAATGTGATAACCGTAAATTTTTCATTTATTGGAAATAAATATTGGAGAAAATAAATAATTAAATAAATAAAATTGTGAGAACGGGATATTGGTGAAAATCCCGAGAATTAAGGAAGTGATAAAGCAAGAAATACGAGTGAAGGAAAATAAAATTGGAATTATGAAAAATAATGGAAAGAGGAGATTTAATTTGGATAAATGGAAATCCAAATTAAATAAGGAAAATGAGAAATGAAAATAAAATATGTTTATATAATTACAAATTATATAAATATATTTTGATGTAAATACATATGTATTTAAATACCATATGGTATATAGTATATATTAAATATACATTGGTATATATAAATATATATACTATTTGATAAATTTAAATAATACATATGTATTCAAGTATGACATTTTATGTACATATAAGTATATACATATTTGAGAAAATGTAAATATCAAATTACATTAAAGTTTGAATGTATATATATTGTAAATACAATATATATCGAATTATTACATTTATATAAATATTTATATAAATGTTATTTAATTTTAAAATATATAAATATACATATATATATACTAGACATATATTTTGTAATATACAATATATATATTTTATATATAATATATATAGTGTATTATATTATATATGAAATAATATATGTATAAAATATAATTTATAGTATATAATAATATATAGGATATTATATACCAAAAAGGGAAACAAAACAGAAAAGGAAAGGAAGGATCGGGACAGAGCCCGATCCCTTCCAGCCAGAGCCGACGGTGGCGGAGCTGCCACAGCCGGCGAGGGAAAAGAGGAGAGGGGACGTCGCCGGTCGACGAGGAAGGGCGAGGGTCACCGATGAAGGCCCAAAACAAAACGGAAAAAGAGAAGTCGAAACAGAAACCGACAGAAAAATCGGGAAGAAAAGAGAAAGGGGATCTGGCAGTGCCGGCCAAATTGGCCACCGCCACTGCAGCCACACCACCGCCGGAGGAAGATGAAGACGTGGGAAGCCATCGGTGAGGCGGGGAACGGCGGAGGAAGGCCAACGGAGGAGGAGAAGGAACTGAGGGAAAATCGAGTAGATCCGCCGCCATGCCGCCGAACCAGACCGAACGGAGGCCATCGGCAGCTTCGCCTTGATGTCGGTCAGCTGCTGAGCCGTCGAACCGCCGGAGAACCGATCGCCGGAGGAGAACCGGCGGTGAACCAGTCTAACCGGTCTGACAGGTCCGGCCAGGAAGGGAAAAAGGGAAAGGAAAAAGAAAAAGAAAAGAAAAGAAAAGAGAAAAAAAAGAGGAAAAAGAAGAAAGAGGAAAAGAAAGGGAATTCCGGGAATTTGGAAAATTCCCGAGAATTCGGAAACTACGAAAAATCCCGGGAAACTCAGAAATCCGAGAAATTCGGTAAGAAATTCGAAAATTATTTTCGAGTAATTAATTTAAATAATTATGAAAAAATTCTAAAATTTAGAATTTAATTTTCAAAAAATTCCCTCGATAACCGAGCCGATGAAATCGGGCGAGGTGAACACAGGCGCGACCTTCGAGAGGCAGTCGCCGACCCGAAACAGGTAAGGAAGACATGTGCAACCTGTAAGGATATCGGCACACATGTTTCAAATTATGCATTTAAATTTTATAAATGCAATTTACAGTGATTGGTTGCAAATTGTGGTGATTTATCGGTTTGGAATTGTGGTGAATTACCAGTTAAGATTTAAATTGTATTTTCGGTGCAGGAGGCTAGCCAATCGGCAGCCGTTATACTGCCGAAAATTATTGGAAAAATTACCGAAAATCCTAATAAATGATTTTTCATCACGAGAAACGCTTTTCAACATGAAAATCGAGAAATCGATTAGTTTTCATAAAACATGAATATACTGATAATTAATTTTAAAATATTCATGTTTTGAGAATGGTGAAAAAGGAAATCACCTAAATTTATCCTGAAAGGTGATATTTCACGTGAAGCGAAGTGAAAAATGAAAAGAACCAAAGTGAATATTTTAATAATATTTCTCCAAATATTCACTTGATTTTATAAATAACCTTTATGGGTTCAATTGTGAAAATAAGTGTTTATAGAAAATCCATAAAGGTAATTAAAGGTGGAAAACAGTGTTTTGAGACTAAAAGGTCTCCACATGTGTTTACAGAGAAAATACGGGACGGGAGTGTTGATTTGGAAAATAAATATTTTAATTTTTCATAAATCATAAAAATAATTTATTTGAATCCCGATAACTTTGAAAATCATGTTTTGATAGAAAGCACGGAAAAGCGTGTGTATATGTTTTACGATGAAAAAGACAGTTATGACCTTTTTTATTTTACAGTGATTATTTTATAAATTGTTTTCACCGTATGGAAAATGTGATTTATACTGTTCTATAATGTTTAGAACATTTTCGGGAGTGATTACCCCAGTATGAATATTTTATAAATTGTTATTCATAAGATGAAAATATTTTCCTTATGAATATTTATGGATTGATCGAACTTATATTCAGTGAAATTGATTTCATAAATGGGGTTTATATCACGTGTTTACTATTTTGAGACTGTTAGGCCCCATGTCATGCTCATGTGTCACGTGTCACGTGTTATTGCTGATCCTATTATCAGCGTCCCAGTGGACACCTGATCAGTGCACACTGTGGACCCCATAGACTATGGCCATAGATCTCATGTGTTTCCCCTATTTTGGGATGATATTATAGCATGATATATTTAGGGTGTTGCCTGGTTTCCATTATACTGATTTAAAAGCCACCGTATACTGTTTACTGAATGGGTAGCTACTGTTTACTATTTTCTAACTGAACCGTATCAAGATATTGTTTTACTAAATATACTGTTTTACTGAACTGTAAGATACGGTTACTGAACTAAAGAGAAATTAATGTTTATTAAAAAAAAGAATAACATGAAATTATTTCTAAGATAGAAATAATTACAGAGTGATTTATCCAATGATTTGGATATTTACAAACCACTGTTTTACTGCTGAACTGTCACGTGTTTTAAACATAGTGAAGTGAAGAGAAATAAATGGTTTACTCTACAAAAAACGAATATTAAATCGTTTTGAGAACAATTTATACAGTACTCTCTACAGTTGCTTCTAGGTTCCGGGACAAGACAGGTATTTCAAAATACCTACCTTACTCCATCCGAATCCCTAGCCGACTGTAGTATCCTTCCTACATGTGAGCCTAGAGCCTCTAGGAAGATTTAAAGAAACTGAAAAATTATTTTCAGCATATAGATAGCTGAATATCAAGTGTTGCATATAACTCTCTTACTGAGTCGTGGTTTGCTCACCCCTTAATATTAACATTTCAGATTTTCGAGGACCAAGAGATCTGACATCCGAGGATTTCGAGCTGCGCATTTGGAGACACTGCGGCAGCTTGATTTATAATATGAGGTATGATCATTTATTTACTGTATTTAGACTTACTTTCAATACTACTTTCTTGAGAATCTAAATAGGGGATGTAATTGATAATACTAATTTTATATTTAATAGTTAAATGAATATGAAAAGTGAAGTATCACAGACAGTCCAACCAGATAAGTTGTGTATTTTACGAGAAAAAAAATGTAGTCATGGGATATGACACGGCAGATCTACTCGGTTTTGCCTCGGTTTCTTCTCCTCCTCCGTCGGCCTTCCTCCGCCATTCCCCGCCTCTCCGGTGGCTCTCTTCCCTTTCCTCTTCCTCCGCCGGTGCTTCGGCTATAGTGGCGGTGGCTAATTTGGCCGGCACCGCCAGATCTGGTTTTCTTCTTTTCCCGGCCTCCGCCGGTTTTTCCTTCGATTTTCCTTCCTGTTTTCACCGTCTTCCATCGCCGGTCATCTCCTTCTTTCCTTGGTTCGTCGGCAGACGTCCCCTCTCCCTTCTCCTCTCTTCTCTTCTCCGGCGACAGTGGCCGGTGCCATTTCGGGAAGACAGAATCGAGAGTTTGTTTCTTCTTTTTTTTTTATTTTAATTATAATTTTATTTATAATTATATTATAAATATAATTATATAAATATAATTATATTATTTTATTATATAGTACTATGTACTATATACTATATAAATATATATTATATATTAATAATATATATTTACACATAAAAATATATATTTTTATGTACTTTAAATTAAATAACATTTATATATATATATATAAATGTAATATAAAAATATATATTGTATTTACAATATATATACATATAAACTTTAATGTAAAATAACATTTACATTTTCTATATATGTATGTATATATATATTTATATATACATAAAATATTATACTTGTATACATATGTACTATTTAAATTAATAAAATAGTATATATATAAATATACCACTGTATATTAATATATACTATATAGTATTTCAGTACATATGTATTTGTATAAAAATACATTTATATAATATAAAATTATATAAATATATTTCATTTTCTTTTCTCATTTTATTTATTTAATTTGGATTTCCATTATCCAAATTAAATTTCCTCTTCTCCTTATTTTCCATAATTTCTCATCTTATTTATCTTTCACTCAAATTTCTCAATCGTTCACTTCCTCAATTCTCGGGATTTTCACCAATATCCCGTTCTCACAATTTTATTTATTTATTTCCACTGTTTATTTTCTCCAACATTTATTTTCAATATTTATAATTTCCAATAAATGGAATATTTACGGTTATCACATCCTCCCCACCTTAAGAAATTCGGTCCTCCGAATTTAACTTAAGTCCAAAGGTGGTATATGCCGTATATTTACGACTTCTGACCTCTAGGTCATCCTCCAAGTAATACTGCCAGTACACTTTCAACATCAAGAGTACTTTAGACCACTACCTGTTGTCTTTCATCACATATATGTCTATACTCCCGTAAGTTCATTTCTCAAATCGGGAGTTATTCATTTATACTTTTTTCACATAAGAGTCCATGCACAATATTTTTCATGTCACAGTTGCTCTATGCTGTTCATCATCCATTTTTCTCACTTAGTGCCAAGTCGATATAGTTTAAAACTATCAATTACACATGTCAGTCAGTTGTATGTAATTGTCCCAGTAGCTTATACATCTCATGCACACGCTCTCTCAACATCATGGAGCGTTTACATCTCACACTCACATATATATATATATATATATCAGTATGGAGCGGTGCTATCAGTACACCTGGGATCTCAAGCCTTTTGCTATTTCTCATTAAGCATATGGCAACACAGAGACTCCCATCACGTGTAAGGCTCACTGGAACTGTACATACACATTCACACCGTTTAACACTTATACTTCGACTGAGGCACTAGAGAATCTAAGAGTCTGATAATGGAAAATGATTCTATTCAAATCATCAATCTTTAATCACTTCCATATCATCATTTCTCTTTTGGACTCTTTATTGTCCACAATATCCATTTTCACTTTTATTCCACCAAGGCTGCATCTCATTGCAGACTTTACTATAGATCATCTCTTACAATCATAAATCATGAGACTATCATGTTCTTTTCATGTAGTATGGTCTTTAAATCTCTTTTCATAATTTAGATTTCACAATTGAATCCTCAATTTATATATTTAATCACCACATCATCTATACACTTCCACCATTTCTATCATGTTACGGTGGTTATATGTATAATCATTTTTCATTTATATACTGGCAGTAAACATATCGTTCCTCTTACTCCTTTGAATACCATTACTCTCACTTATCAAATTTGGCTTGATTTTTTTTTTGCCACAGTTATGTGATAACCAACACTATTCACTTTCAGTCTTACCTTCGAGAACTGTTTTATATTGATGTTCCCTTCTCATCATGCATCTTATTTCCTTATTCCACTTTCATTTTCGTATTTTTACTCTCATCATTTCTGTCGGTTTTCTCAAGTGGTATGGTATTCTACTGCTAAGATCTTTTAAAATCTTGCATACCATTTTTTTTTGCACTTATCCATTTACCGACTTTAGTTTCTTTAGTTATATCTCATTAATAGAGTAGCTAGTCCCATCACTCTTCTATAGGCTGGCAATAATATCTCGCTAGACTCATTAATCTCGTATCTTAATCCTTATCTCTCTATCATAGACAGATTCACTATCATCTTGTCATTTCGAGATTCTTTATCTCAGAAGGAGATACTGTGTAGTCAAACCTCTTATTTGCCAATCTTAACTCATAGATCACAGTCTCTGAGACTTTAAAGTGTCATACCATAATGCTGCTCATATTCCATTTGTATCTTTAACTATTTCGATACTTCATCACTTTATCTTGTATGGAGGCCTCATTCATTAGGCTTATACACCTCCACAGGAACTCGTAATTATTTATTGAGTTCTAATCATTATCTTATAGACATCAATCTCTAATCTTTTATCGAAGGACGCTTTATACCGAGACTAGTCTTATTAACTCCTCATGCATATCGAATCAGATCCATAAAGCGTCTATTTCATCATGTAGATGAATATTTGTTCTTCACAAGACTTTATTAATAATAGGAATTTAATATATCCTTTTTAATTCATCTACGTCTCAATATCATCAGTGCTTCTCTCATTTACACTTATACAGATAACATCATTATCCTCAAATCTATGTTATCTGTATTATCATTAATCACACTTTTACACGTGAATTTCATTATTCACATATTTTCCAGAGTAGATTTCTTAAGCTTTCGGATTTTTTTTTTCAATATAGGCTTAGAATCAGATTTCATATCATCAACCGAGCCAATGTTAGCTCGATTTCTCCAATCTATACAACTTTGAAAAATTTATCGTGGATTATATCCGATAGTTTCTTTAGTCACACATCTCTTATTATCTCGGATATTTCATCTCATGTCCTATCATTTTCATTATATATCCTCAAGGTAGAAACATTTAATATTTCAAATCATTTTAAAATATTATCCACCTTGATTTTATTATTTGTACTATTCACTTTCTCAGTCATTTTCTATATTCATTTCACTTTTCATAATATCTAACGATCCCGTAATAATTCAACACACTCTGAATTCCGGCCCTTACAGTCTATAACTGGGCCAATCATCTTATGACATTCCACTATACACTCATTGGATCGCATCGTGTAAGGCCCCGGCCCATCCGCCGTCCTCCTGTACATATCTATACCGTCCTCTTTTGGCGAGCACACTGGCCCCCTCAAGGATCTATCGTGAGGCCCAGCCTGTTCACTAGGTCACTCACCATTCGCGTCCATAATCTACATGTAAGTGGAATCAGTAATAGGGATCGTTATATTCATATCATCTCCTCTATGCCATTAATAACTCCAATACTATCAATGGATTCTAATTCAGCTCGATTTTATCACTGTTCCGAACATTGCCCAACATAGGGGTATTTTCGTCATTTCGACATTTATTTTTTTTCTCCTCAGTATACATGGGAATCAATGATCTCATTATCCATGTGCTGATATTATCCTTTCTGATACTTATATCAGCAATTTAGATCCCATTCGATTTCGACAGAGAAGTTCACTAAAATACATAATTGGTTTAATTTTGCATGAAATGCAGCTTTACATCATCAATTTCTTTGTCAAATCACTCAATTGCAAGTTCTGTTGGTCTATTCTGACTCCCAGTAAAATTTTGGAGTCAAGGGTATTTTGATCATTTTTGGTCAAAAATTTTCTCTCTCTTCAAATTACCCTCAATCGGTGATCTTAAAGTCTATTTAATGATGATATGTCATTCCCCTCCTTTATATCATCACTTTCAGGTCTCAATTTGATCCGGACCGAAAAGTACTGGTGGGGCCCTCACCGAGTCCTTTCGGTTCCTTACCGAACAGGCCTTCATTTAGATTATAAGAATCACCAATTTTCTGGTAATTTCTAAGCCTATTTTCTTCTTTAACATTCTCAATTTATACTTTCTCACTCCCTTTAAATCATTATACTCAGTTTACAATCATTTATTTTCTTTATGTATTCAGACGATACAGTACTACCGGGGATGTTTAACACTTTTCCTTTCAAAAGTATTCACAGACATCAGGCCAATCATGCTCTGATACCATTAAATCTGTCACATCTCGTGACCACATTTTTTCTCGTAAAATACACAACTTATCCGGTTGGGCTGTCTGTGATACTTCACTTTTCATATTCATTTAACTATTAAATATAAAATTTATATTATCAATTACATCCCCTATTTTGATTCTCAAGAAAGTAGTACTGAAAGTAAGTCTAAATATAGAAAATAAATGATCATACCTCATATTATAAATCAAGCTGTCGCAGTGTCTCCAAATGCGCAGCTCGAAATCCTCAGATGTCAGATCTCTTGGTCCTTGAAAATCTGAAATGTTAATATTAAGGGGTGAGCAAACCACAGCTCAGTAAGAGAGTTATATGCAACACTTGATATTCAGCTATCTATATGCTGAAAATAATTTTTCACTTTCTTTAAATCTTCCTAGAGGCTCTAGGCTCACATGTAGGAAGGATACTACAATCGGCTAGGGATCCGGATGAAGTAAGGCAGGTATTTTGAAATGCCTGTCTTGTCCCAGAACCTAGAAGCAACTGTAGAGAGTACTGTATAAATTGTTCTCAAAACGATTTAATATTCATTTTTCGTAGAGTAAACCATTTATTTCTCTTCACTTCAATATGTTTAAAACAAGTGACAGTTCAGTAGTAAAACAGTGGTTTGTAAATATCCAAATCATTGGATAAATCACTCTGTAACTATTTCTATCTTAGAAATAATTTCATGTTATTCTTTTTGAATAAACATTAATTTCTCTTTAGTTCAGTAATCGTATCTTACAGTTCAATAAAACAGTATATTTAGTAAAACAGTATCTTGATACGGTTTAGTTAGAAAACAGTAAACAGTAGCTACCCATTTAGTAAACAGCAGCTACCCATTTAGTAAACAGTATACGGTACCTTTCAAATCAGTATAATGGAAACCAGGCAACACCCTAAATATATCATGCTATAATATCATCCCAAAATAGGGGAAACACATGAGATCTATGGCCATAGTCTATGGGGTCCACAGTGTGCACTGATCAGGTGTCCACTGGGACGCTGATAATAGGATCAGCAATAACACGTGACACGTGACACATGAGCATGATATGGGGCCTAACAGTCTCAAAATAGTAAACACGTTATATAAACCCCATTTATGAAATTAATTTCACTGAATATAAGTTCAATCAATCCATAAATATCCATAAGTAAAATATTTTCATCTTATGAATAACAATTTATAAAATATTCATACTGGGGTAATCACTCCCGAAAATGTTCTAAACATTATAGAACAGCATAAATCACATTTTCCATACGGTGAAAATAGTTTATAAAATAATCACTGTAAAATATAAAAGGTCATAACTGTCTTTCTTCACCGTAAAACATATACGCACGTTTTTCTGTGCTTTCTATCAAAAACATGATTTTCAAAGTTATCGGGATTCAAATAAATTATTTTTATGATTTATGAAAAATTAAAATATTTATTTTCCAAATCAACACTCTCGTCCCATGTTTTCTCTGTAAACACATGCGGAGACCTTCTAGTCTCAAAACACTTTCCACCTTTAATTACCTTTTATGGAATTTTCTATAAACATTTATTTTCATAACTGAACCCATAAAGGTTATTTATAAAATCAAGTGAATATTTAAAAAAATATTATTAAAATATTCACTTTGGTCCTTTTCATTTTTCACCTCGCTTCACATGAAATATCACCTCTCGAGATAAATTTAGGTGATTTCCTTTTTCACCATTCTCAAAACATGAATATTTCAAAATTAATTATCAGTATATTCATGTTTTATGAAAACTAATCGATTTCTCAATTTTCGTGTTGAAAATCGTTTCTCGTGATGAAAAATCATTTATTATGATTTTCGGTAATTTTTCCAATAATTTTCGACAGTATAACGGCTGCCAATTGGCTAGCCTCCTACACGAAAAATACAGTTTAAATCTCAACCGGTAAATCACCACAATTTCAAATCGATAAATCACCACAATTTTCAAGCAATCACTGTCAATTGCATTTATAAAATTTAAATGCATAATTTAAAACATGTGTGCCGATATCCTTACAGGCTGCACATGTCTCCCTTACCTGTCTTGGATCGGCGACTGTCTCTCGAAGGTCGCGCCCATGTTCACCTTGCCCGATTCCATCGGCTCGGTTATCGAGGGAATTTTCTGGAAATTAAATTCTAAATTTTAGAATTTTTCCAAATTTATTTAAATAAATAAATTATTTAAATAATTTAATATTTTCCAGGATTTCTTACTGATTCTCGTAATTCTCGAGTTTCCGAGTTTTTCGGGATTTTTCGTAATTTTTGAATTCTCGAGAATTTTCCAAATTCCCGGAATTCCTTTTTCTCTTTCTTCTTTTTCTTCCTTTTTCTCTTTTCTTTTCTTTTCTTTTTCTTTTTCCTTGGTCTGACCGGTTCAGACCAGTCAGACCGGCTCTACCCTCCTCACCACCGGTTCTCCTCCGGTGGTCGGTTCTCCGGCGGTTCGGTGGCTCAGCAGCTGGCCGACGTTGAGACGAACTTGCCAGTGGCCTCAGCTCGGCCTAGATCGGCGGCACGGCGGCGGATCTACTCGGTTTTGCCTCGGTTTCTTATCCTCCTCCGTCGGCCTTCCTCCGCCGTTCCCCGCCTCTCCGATGGCTCTCTTCCCTTTCCTCTTCCTCCGCCGGTGCTTCGGCTGTAGTGGCGGCTGCCGATTTGGCCGGCACCGCCAGATCTGGTTTTCTTCTCTTCCCAGCCTCCGTCGATTTTTCCTTCGATTTTCCTTCCTGTTTTCACCGTCTTCCGTCACCGGTCATCTCCTTCTTTCCTTGGTTTGTCGGCGGACGTCGTCTCTCCCTTCTCCTCTCTTCCCTTCTCCGGCGACAGTGGTCGGTGCCATTTCGGGAAGACAAAATCGGGAGTCTTCTCGATTCTGTTTGTTTCTTCTTTTTTTTATTTTAATTATAATTATATTTATAATTATATTATAAATATAATTATATTATTTTATTATATAGTACTATGTACTATATACTATATAAATATATATTATATATTAATAATATATATTTACACATAAAAATATATATTTTTATGTACTTTAAATTAAATAACTTTTATATATATATATATAAATGTAATATAAAAATATATATTGTATTTACAATATATATACATATAAACTTTAATGTAAAATAACATTTACATTTTCTATATATGTATGTATATATATATATATTTATATATACATAAAATATTATACTTGTATACATATGTACTATTTAAATTAATAAAATAGTATATATATAAATATATCACTGTATATTAATATATACTATATAATATTTCAGTACATATGTATTTGTATAAAAATACATTTATATAATATAAAATTATATAAATATATTTCATTTTCTTTTCTCATTTTATTTATTTAATTTGGATTTCCATTATCCAAATTAAATTTCATCTTCTCCTTATTTTCCATAATTTCTCATCTTATTTATCTTTCACTTGAATTTCTCAATCCTTCACTTCCTCGATTCTCTGGGTTTTCACCAATATCCCGTTCTCACAATTTTATTTATTTATTTCCACTGTTTATTTTCTCCAACATTTATTTTCAATATTTATAATTTCCAATAAATGGAATATTTACGGTTATCACAATTATATCATTAAATCTATTGCTAAATGTTTCGCACCAAATACCAGTTATTTTGTGCAAACTTGCGATAGATTTCCGTCATTGATTTTGGTTAGCAAATAATAAAAATTCTTTTTAATTTTGTTATCAAAAGAAATTAGTGTCATAACATTTCCTAGACCTAGGACGCTAGACATTAAACATATGGAGTTGCCACCAAGCTTTTTTTACCTAGGTGTGATTGGCCACCTAAATGACTCTAAAGACTGGTCTATATTTTAAAGTTTAGGGTTTGTGTAACATCCGATTTTCGGTAAAAATATTCAATTAATTGTTCTTATTTCCGGATTGGTTAGGCTGTTTGTCGATGTCTATTTCTTATTTCATTTCACTCGATTATGTTCATAGAATATTTTTTTTGATATTTTAGTAAATTTCTGACAAAATTTCGACAACATAACTACAGCAAATATCCTAACCTCCTGCACTTTAAACATAGTTTATATCCCAGCCAAAAACCAAAATTTTCACATGATTCCAATGCAATTTAAATACCAATTAATTTCATTTAATTAAGTCCACAACAATTTGGACATTCGATATATCTTTTATGTAAAAGTGCAGGTCTCTAAATACATGTACAAAATTTCCTTATTTTTAATTTACATCCCCTTAGTCTTTACAACATAATAAGTACTGTACTAGACAAGTCTGAGATATATAGAAAATACAATATACCTTCATTAGATAAACAACCAGTCTCGAAGGAAATACTGTTGGGTCCAAAAATCGTGCTCCTCTCGTATGAGCAGAAGGTCACTGCAAATATTCTGGGATGAGATTTAAGGGGTGAGTTTACGCTCAGTAAGGAGATATATATAGAAGTGTAATACTATGCTACTATATGCAATTTAAAAGTCATATAATATATTTAATTTCGGTAATTCAATAGAAATAATTTATTTGATAATAAATAAGTAACGATAAGTCGATAAATCAATAATTCATTTCAATAAATAAATCAGTAACTGTAAGTCGATAATTCAATAATTCATATCAGTCGGTAGAGACAGTCAACACCCAAGAGACTCATGCATAAACAGTTCGGTAATCGGTATAGGAATTAAGCGTACCCAAGTTGGGCCAGGAATCCATCCCTAAGCTGTTCCTATCGGTAACAATGGCCATTGCTTAATGATCCACAGTGTACATTGGGCATATGACATCTGTGGGACTGCGGACTTGCCCAAATGTCTCACAGTCGATAACATGTAATTCGGTAACGGTAAATGCATTGTCATCACGGAGCAACAAATCTCAAAATTCAATTAAATTCAAATATCGGTAAAATCAATAACTTTTTATTGTGAGGGCCCGAAGTACCTTACGGGTCATTCATCACCTCACTCATCCATAATAATAGAAGTAAATATTCTTTATAAAGGAAGATCAATAAAATCAAATATATGTTCTAAAATAATTTAAAATAATCTTTAGAACATATTCCACTTGCCATAAACTACAATTTAAACATTTAAACATATTTAAGTAGTAAATTTAAGGAAGGGATTTTCCTATAATTATAATGGAATGACGATTAAGTCTATCCTAACCCCTTGCAATAAAATTCACAATATATAATTTCCAAATCCACCAATTTCCCATGCAAGCACAGTATCTTCCTAACAACCTCCATATATATTCCTTACCTTATTTACTGTGCCGTATGGAATTTAATTGCACCACTTCTGTAACTTTATTCCTTTGGATTGAAAGCTGCAAAATAATATTAATTCCTTTAAAACTTAATATCTAAATCAACCATAATCATGCCTTCTTCCTTAAATAAAATTTCTATTTAAATTTCACTACTTGGTAAGAATTTAATTATGGCCAATTTAGTGTTTATTTCCCCAATCGATCTTTCCTTTAAATTCCTTAGTAATTATATTTAACATTAAACCACAAAACTTTAGGAAGTCAACATGGAGCCCCCTTTTATTTTTGTTTGGCTGAATGTTTCCTTTCACACTTCACCATTGATTTATTTTAAACTTTATCTATAGGCTCCATGAAATATTTCTTTAATTCCTATAACCATTAATTACACCAAAGCAACAAAATTCCTACTCCCCTATACCACTGCCGTGAGCTCCCTCATGCTTTCACTAATTATTTCCCAACTTTCATTCCATGTCTTTAATTAATTTCTATCAAACATTAATTCCATAATTTCCTTACATCAAAATTCCACCATATTCCCTCTGTAGACACCTTATTTTGTCCGGAGTCTTAATTTGTAAAAATAATTAATTGGATTGGGTGACATTGTATTTTAATTTGACAATTTAGAGTTAGGCTAGAATTAAATTAGAATTTTTAGATTTTAGAATTAACATTAATTAGTAAATTAAAATTAAAATAGGATTTAGGAATGATGATAAAAAAAAAAAGAGAAGAGATAAGAAAAGAAAATAAAATTAATTTTAGGATAGGATAATTAGAATTTTTAGGATAATTATTTAGATTAATATTAAAGTTGATAGAGTTAGATTAGGATTAACATAAAAATTAAATAAATAAAATATTAAAAATAAGAGATAATTAATAGAATAGGTTTAGTTGTATTAGGACACTAACAAGTTTATGACTATAAAAAGGGGTTAAACCCATAACTTGAGGGGGGATCAAGCATCTACAATTCGGTATCCTTGCACTACAATACCAATCAGCATCGTCATCTCCTGCTGCGTCCAAGTCCATTGTTCGTTCCAAAACGATTATCGAGCCTCAGCTGCCCGTTCATTTGGCGAAGCACCTTGCTTCATTGAATCGTCGTTGCCTGCACCGGTAGCTGTTATTGCAAGCTTCTTTGTACTATATCACGTCTTCCTGCTGCTTGAAGATCTAGGACACGACTCGCGTACAAAGCTATTGAAAGTTGAGAAAACAATTTAATTAAAAAACGTGAGTTGCTGGAAGTTGGGGAATAAGGTAAGTTTGGTTGGCATGATCTAATAATTTTAATTTGTCTTATATGCTCAATATGTTTCATTGAATTAATTACCGTGTAGTATGACTTGTTTTAATGATTTGATAAATGAATTAATTTGCATGATACAAAATATAATAAATTAATTTGCATAAATAGAATTTAATGAGTTAGTTTGTAAATTGCATGATAATTTAGTTTAATTAACTGTATGTTGCATGATATAATAATTTAAGTTGTATGAAATAATTTAATTAGATAAATTTAATTTGATTTTATATGAAACAATTGCATGATAATATTTAACTTGATAATTTGCATGGTAATATTTAATTTGAATAATTTACTTTGTATGATCAAGCTGTATGGTGTGTTTTGCATGGATAATTTGACATGATTTAATGACTTGCATGACTTATAGAATTACTATAGTACACTAGGATTAGTGTTTATGAAATAAATTTAGGACAATAATTAATTTAAAACTTATAAGATAAAAATAAAATTATATAAATAAAAAATAAATAAATAAAAGCATAAAAAAATTAAGAAAATAAAAGATGAGTTAAATCCGATGATGGAATTCTTGAGGCGATTACGAACGAGTAACACTCGAGGAATTTCTAGGTGAGAGAATCCTTCTAAGTTTATCCAGAACGATGGAAGACTTAGAAGGCATTTTCAAAATAAACAAATAATAAATAAAGATAAAAACATAATAAATAATAAAATTTATATTCTAATAAAGATAAAATAATAAATAAAGTTAATAAATAATACAAATAATAATTCCGATGATGGAATCCTCAAGGCGATTGCGAATGAGTAACACTTGAGGAATTCCTAGGTGAGAGGGTTCTTCTAAGTTTATCCAGAATGATGGAAAATTTAGGAGATATTCTCAATATTAGATGCCAAAATCCTAAAAATATAAAAAAAATATATAAGAAATAATATTTAAAAATAAATAAATAAAGTAGTGAAACAATTAAATAAAAAATAAATCAAGGAATAATAAAAATTTTAAAATACTTCCGACGACGGAGCCTCTTCAGGGGAGTCGAATGGTACCCCTTGAATACTCTTGAGGTGAGAAGATTTTTTAAGAGTTCATCCAGAATGATGGAGGATTCTTAAAAGAATTTTCAATAGTTAAACAAAAAAATTAAAAGACCACATAATTAAGACTAAGTTAAAATAACACAAGATTAAAATGGTACCAATTTTGGGCGTTGTAGGGGTGCTATAACCTTCCCTACACGTAAACGAACTCCCGAACCCAAAACTAAAAATGTAGATCAGTTTTTAAAGTCATTAGGTGGCCAATCACACCTAGGTTAAAAAAAAAGATTGGTGGCGACTCCATTCATTTAATGTCTAGCGTCCTAGTCTTAGGAAACGTTATGACAGCTTGGCGACTCCGCTGGGGAAAATTAAGAGAGTCAAGCCATAATTTAATCTTGTGTTATACTAAGTCTAAATTTGATGGTCTAAATTTGGAAAGTTCTGATGTTGTTTGATGCTCTTTTGTTGATTTCTTAAGTGTTTTGTGGAAATTAATAAGATGAAGTTCCTTCTCACACACCACACTTTGCACTTGCATGCATAAAGCTCTCGACCCGAGCTTAGTCCTTTCTAGGAGGGAGTAGAGTACCTACCGCTCTCGTGAGGTGATAACCTCCGCATGGGCTAGCAAAATACTCCCACTCAAGTTGAACCTTTTCCGTTTGTAGCCTGTCATGGGTGAGGATTAGGGTGCCTTACTAGTCCAGAGTGGATGATAGTAAGGAACAATTTGGGAACCTTTAGCCCTTTTATCTAAAGCCATGCATATAATGAAATTAGGAAGACCAACTGTAAGATAGAGTCATATCAACCCATGCTATAGAAAGTACCCATTACTTAGGACACATTTTTGATCAAGTTTGTTTGATTTTGATTTATACATGAGACACAAAAAGGGTACCATGTGTTATTCACCAAAACATTTTCATGCATCAATCATCCATTATTATTACATGGCAACTTTTTACCATACCATCCCATTCATACACATGTAACATCACCTCATTTTGTTCATCTTCAATCATTGTTTTCAAATAAAGCAATTTCAAACTTTTTCAAGCATCACCACACGAAAAATAATGAACTCTAATTGTGGTAATAAAGGTTCAAAGATAGCCCGACCAAAAGTCCATTCATATCACACTTGTTATCAAGCTAGGGTTATGGAAGAAGAACAAAGCATTCACATGGAGAAGATGGAAAAAGCTCAAGAGGATATAAGGGGGGCAATTGGCCCAAATCATTGAGTTGTTGAAAATTTTGGGTAAGGGAAAGGGAGTAATAAAATAAGTTGTAGTTAAAAAAAAAGATTTGTCTTATGGGGGCATGAAAGGTTCTAGCCATGCGATTTTGAAGATTTATAAATTCTAGTTTTGTTTTTGCTTCTTTAAGTAATGCAAGATAGTTTTTGAAAGTGCTTAAGCCCATAAGCACAAGATAAAGTTTTATGTATGGGCTAACTTTTATTTATTCCTTTCTCAATAAAGCGACTAGTGTGATGCACTGTCATTTTCTCATTTTCTCTGTTCATTTGCCATTTCCTACATACTCACCTTACCTTTTATTCACAAGTATCCAAATAATGAACATGATGATAATGATGTCAATAAATCTAGGATTCAATTTTGAAAGAACTACTACTGTTGATGAATTAATTGTCTGCTAATGTTGTGAAAGCAAGAAAATGAAGGAAATGTTGTTTACCATCCGCACTTGATAGATGGTACAAGAAAGGTGAATCTCTTATAAAAGCTTCTAACAAGTTTGTCATTGTTCAATAAACAATTTTTAATGAGAGTATTTACATTTGAAATGATAAATGGCCTTCTTTCACTATCATTCAAGCATGAGTAAAATTATCCTTTGATTACCCCTTTTGAGCTTATTATATTTTTTGTAATATAACCCACCAAGGATCACCCTCCACACTGGGGGGCAAGGAAGATGAAATAAAAAAATTTTAGGGGCACAAATGAAAGTGCTCATGATGAATCGAGGGGCAAAAAAAAAAGAGAAAAAAATAGCCCAGTTTTGTGAGAACAAAAAAAGAAAAGAAAAAAGAGTTTTGAATTCAAAAGAAAACCCAAGAAAGAAAAAAAGAAGCAAGAAGAGAAAAGAGAAGAAAGAAAAAAATGAACTAGAAAGGCTAAATGCTTGAGTGTTTTACTTGATAAAAGTGATCCTTTGGTTTATAAACCCTGAAACACATTTTGGGCCTGCTTTATCCCTTTCTTTCATAAACCCTCACCTGAGCCTACATTACATACCTTTAAAAGCCCATTTTGATCAAATGTAAATGCTTAAATTGAAGAATCATATACTGAATGAAGACATATTTGTATAATGAGATAATGATCCTTTGAAGGAAGTAGATCAATTTGAATGAAGAAACCCATGAGCTTTAGAAGATATCTTGGATCGAAATCAAGAACGCCTATTAGGTGCATGAATTTGGATTGAGCACTGAAGGTTGAAGTTTGTCAAAGCCAATTAAGTTGAAAATGAAGAAGAAAAAAAGAAGAAAAAAAGAAAAGAAAAAGAAAAAATAAAAATGAAAAAAAAAATGAAAAAAAAAGAGAAAAAAAAAGAAAAAGGAGGATTCAAAATTGAAAACCCAAAAAGGGCAGTTTGAATCAAATGAAAGGGGCACCTAAGTTGAAAACCTGGAAAGGCGACTTAGGAAAATATCAGCATCAAAAAGTTTTGATACGAGGGTAAGATCGGCAAACACTACATGAAAGAACATATCAATAAGAGTGGGATTTTGGAAAAGAATTTTAGATTGACTTGATTGAAATTGTCAGAATGTTTATTAAATGGATACTGAGAACCCTATTCCAAACACACTATCCCATTGATTTTTCTTGATTTCATGTTCCTTTTCTAAGAATGAATACCTATACCTCTTATGATCATTTTAAATTTATTCCACCCCTGTAACAAATTGAGAATATGCATAAGTACATTACATTGGTGGTCGAGTTGGAAGGAAAATAAATAAATGTTGGTAACCTTTTTGGGTAAATTTTTGAAAAAAAAATTTCTTTTGAGAAATCTTGTATTACTAAGAGAGAGAAAGAGACAAAAATAAGGAATGATGAAAATATAAATTTGAAAGCATGATGGCAAGTCTTTGAGCATAATTGGACCAAGACTCAATAGGAGATGGGATAAGAAGTGAAGATAGAAGATTTAAATAAGAAGAATCCAACAAATTGAGTGGACTTGAGAAAAATAAGATGAGCTTGAGAATCTTGTTACCACAATAGAGATTGCATTTACATACATTCATGAAATAATTCAGGGGGCATGACATTGACATGTGCATAACATTCATAGCATTGTGGTATTCATGGCATTCATTATATTCATGACATGCATGATGTTTCATTACTGCATTTTGACATTGAACTATTTGTTAAGACATTAGGATAAGTTCTAAATGATGAAAATTTTGAAGAAAAGAGAAAGTGTAAGAATACTATGGATAGGATGAAAATATAAGAGATGGTAATTTGAAAGAATAATGAGGTATGAGAAGATGATGAGAAAAATATTTTTTTTTTGAAAAACCTTAGATAAGAATAAAGCCTAATTTAGCTGGCACCTTAGAGGAGGATGAAGCCTAATATTGTTGGCATCAAAATGAAAGTTAAGCCCAGTCAAACCCATGTAAGCTGGCATTCTGAAATGAAATTTTTATTTTCAAAAGTTTCAATGCCTCTGTTGAGAAGAGCTCTTTATTTTCAAAGTCTCAATGCCTCTGTTGAGAGGAGCTCTTTATTTTCAAAAGTCTCAAAGCCTCTGTTGAGAGGAGCTTTTTATTTTTCAAAAAGTTTCAAAGCCTCTGTTGAGAGGAGCTCTTTATTTTTCAAAAAGTTTCAAAGCCTCTGTTGAGAGGAGCTCTTTATTTTCCAAAGTCTCAAAGCCTCTGTTGAGAGGAGCTCTTTATTTTTCAAAAAGTTTCAAAGCCTCTGTTGAGAGGAGCTCTTTATTTTCGAAAGTGTCAAAGCCTCTGTTGAGAGGAGCTCTTTATTTTTCAAAAAGTTTCAATGCCTCTGTTGAGAGGAGCTCTTTATTTTTCAAAAAGTTTCAAAGCCTTTGTTGAGAGGAGCTCTTTATTTTCAAAAGTCTCAATGCCTCTATTGAGAGGAGCTCTTTATTTTCAAAAGTCTCAATGCCTCTGTTGAGAGGAGCTCTTTATTTTCAAAGTTTCAATGCCTCTGGTGAGAGGAGCACAAGGTTATGTCTCGAAGTTCCAATGCCTCTAGTGAGAGGAGCATAAGGTTATTCTTCTAAAGTTTCAATGCCTCTGGCGAGAGGAGCACAAGGTTATTTTTCAAAGTTTCAATGCCTCTAGTGAGAGGAGCACAAGGTTATGTCTCTAAGTTCCAATGCCTCTGGTGAGAGGAGCATAAGGTTATTCTTCTAAAGTTCCAATGCCTCTGGTGAGAGGAGCACAAGGTTTTGTTTCAAAATCTTACAGCCTCTGGTGAGAGGAACTAAATGTGTCTTAAAAATTGTAAATATTTTGTAAAAAAGGAAAAAAAACAAAAAAAATCCGGACAAAATAGTTGTCTAATTGTCTTTGCACAATTCCTGATTTTCAGAAAATGTGCAAAGAGGGGCAGCTGTAGACACCTTATTTTGTCCGGAGTCTTAATTTGTAAAAATAATTAATTGGATTGGGTGACATTGTATTTTAATTTGACAATTTAGAGTTATGCTAGAATTAAATTAGAATTTTTAGATTTTAGAATTAACATTAATTAGTAAATTAAAATTAAAATAGGATTTAGGAATGATGATAAAAAAAAAAGAGAAGAGATAAGAAAAGAAAATAAAATTAATTTTATGATAGGATAATTAGATTTTTTAGGATAATTATTTAGATTAATATTAAAGTTGATAGAGTTAGATTAGGATTAACATAAAAATTAAATAAATAAAATATTAAAAATAAGAGATAATTAATAGAATAGGTTTAGTTGTATTAGGACACTAACAAGTTTATGACTATAAAAAGGGGTTAAACCCATAACTTGAGGGGGGATCAAGCATCTACAATTCGGTATCCTTGCACTACAATACCAATCAGCATCGTCATCTCCTGCTGCGTCCAAGTCCATTGTTCGTTCCAAAACGATTATCGAGCCTCAGCTGCCCGTTCATTTGGCGAAGCACCTTGCTCCATTGAATCGTCGTTGCCTGCACCGGTAGCTGTTATTGCAAGCTTCTTTGTACTATATCACGTCTTCCTGCTGCTTGAAGATCTAGGACACGACTCGCGTACAAAGCTATTGAAAGTTGAGAAAACAATTTAATTAAAAAACGTGAGTTGCTGGAAGTTGGGGAATAAGGTAAGTTTGGTTGGCATGATCTAATAATTTTAATTTGTCTTATATGCTCAATATGTTTCATTGAATTAATTACCGTGTAGTATGACTTGTTTTAATGATTTGATAAATGAATTAATTTGCATGATACAAAATATAATAAATTAATTTGCATAAATAGAATTTAATGAGTTAGTTTGTAAATTGCATGATAATTTAGTTTAATTAACTGTATGTTGCATGATATAATAATTTAAGTTGTATGAAATAATTTAATTAGATAAATTTAATTTGATTTTATATGAAACAATTGCATGATAATATTTAACTTGATAATTTGCATGGTAATATTTAATTTGAATAATTTACTTTGTATGATCAAGCTGTATGGTGTGTTTTGCATGGATAATTTGACATGATTTAATGACTTGCATGACTTATAGAATTACTATAGTACACTAGGATTAGTGTTTATGAAATAAATTTAGGACAATAATTAATTTAAAACTTATAAGATAAAAATAAAATTATATAAATAAAAATTAAATAAATAAAAGCATAAAAAAATTAAGAAAATAAAAGATGAGTTAAATCCGATGATGGAATTCTTGAGGCGATTACGAACGAGTAACACTCGAGGAATTTCTAGATGAGAGAATCCTTCTAAGTTTATCCAGAACGATGGAAGACTTAGAAGGCATTTTCAAAATAAACAAATAATAAATAAAGATAAAAACATAATAAATAATAAAATTTATATTCTAATAAAGATAAAATAATAAATAAAGTTAATAAATAATACAAATAATAATTCCGATGATGGAATCCTCAAGGCGATTGCGAATGAGTAACACTTGAGGAATTCCTAGGTGAGAGGGTTCTTCTAAGTTTATCCAGAATGATGGAAAATTTAGGAGATATTCTCAATATTAGATGCCAAAATCCTAAAAATATAAAAAAAATATATAAGAAATAATATTTAAAAATAAATAAATAAAGTAGTGAAACAATTAAATAAAAAATAAATCAAGGAATAATAAAAATTTTAAAATACTTCCGACGACGGAGCCTCTTCAGGGGAGTCGAATGGTACCCCTTGAATACTCTTGAGGTGAGAAGATTTTTTAAGAGTTCATCCAGAATGATGGAGGATTCTTAAAAGAATTTTCAATATTTAAACAAAAAAATTAAAAGACCACATAATTAAGACTAAGTTAAAATAACACAAGATTAAAATGGTACCAATTTTGGGCGTTGTAGGGGTGCTATAACCTTCCCTACACGTAAACGAACTCCCGAACCCAAAACTAAAAATGTAGATCAGTTTTTAAAGTCATTAGGTGGCCAATCACACCTAGGTTAAAAAAAAAGATTGGTGGCGACTCCATTCATTTAATGTCTAGCGTCCTAGTCTTAGGAAACGTTATGACACCCTCCATTCCTAACTTGACCGAACCTACCCAATTTGTCAAACTCATTGTTTTGTTTAATTCCAAGTCATGGCTAACTCATCCTCTCATAACATCTATTTTCCCTCCTCTCAAACATGCCATTCACATTGGTTCATCATGAACCCTCTTTTGGCCAAGAATCCTCTTCACTTTACACACTTAGTTCCATGTAAAATTAAGACTATATTATATATATATATATATATCATTCACACTTAAATCAATAACCAAACCATGAACAAACTTAATAAAAACATCTTTCTTTCTTACCCATAAAAACCGAAATTGCAGTAGTAAATTCCCCCTTTTATTTTCGGTTTCAACCTTCAATAAGACCAGCTATCAACAGCCCTTGAAGTGCAGAACAATTCTTGTTAAATGAGGTTCTTGATTTGGTGAAGAACAAGTATGGTTTCACAAGGTATATTTGAGAGGAAGTTGGCGTGGAAATGGAGAAATAACAAAACAGAGCAGTCGGTGGAGAAGATGAGAATTTAGTCAAGATATGTCTTACTTTTATAATATTTTATTCCATAAAAATCTATTCTATTAATTAAAATTACAACCCCACTTATTTCTACCTATTCCTAATTTAGCCACTTAATACTTTAGTATTTATTTTCAATTTCAGATTTGTTTATTATATTTTTAGTAAATTATTTTTATTCTAGTCAAATTAAGTTAATTATTGACTCAATATAAAATTTGACCAAGGTCTCATGTAAAAATGACTTAAATACTCCTTTACAATTTCATAAATTCCAATTCTATTCCAATACCATTTCAAGGAATAGTCTTCTTACCTTTTAAGTATTTCAAGCCTGACTTTCATATTTTGGCGCTTTCGAACTCATTCAGATTATAGCTTATGCTGTGGGGCCCACTTAGCCACCTCCCCGACACCTACGAAATTCATACGAATAAATTGTAACGATTAAACTTGATATTCTAACTTTATCAGGTTAAGTAGGTGTATGAAAAATAGAAAATTAGGGACTTCACAGTTTGGGAGTTCGATTACGCATGAGGAAGGATTAACACCCCCATGACGCCCGTCTTAAACGGTACCAATTAGTTTTGTGATTTTTTAGAATTTTAATTTAATGGTCTTTGATTGAATTTTTTTTATTTAACTATTGGGCAAATTCTTAAGTGCTCTCCATCATTCTGGCGGAACCCTTAAAAATTTTCTCTCACCTTAAGAGTATTTAGAAATCCCATTCGTTTTTCTAAAGAGGTTCCATCGTCGGATTTATTAAATATTTTTTATTTTTATCTTTTTTAATATTTTCCCTTTAATTATCTTGATTATCATAAACTTTATTATTGTATTTAATATCTTTATTTAATTTAATTTAATTTTAATTTTAACTTTTATTATCTTGTATTGAACAACTACCTTTAGATTTTCCATCATTCTGGTGAAACTTAAGGAATCATTCTCACCTAGAAATTTCAAAAAATGTCAACCGTTTGTGACACTTTGAATTTCATCATCGGAATAATTTTAATTTTATTAAATAATTATAATTTTATAATAATTAATTCTTTTAGAAATATATATTTAAAATTTTTTATATTTATATTGAGCATCTTTTATAAATTTTCCATCATTCTGACGAAACTCATGGAAAACATCCTCGCCTAGAAAATCTGAAATATCAACCATTCGTGACACCTCAAAATTCCATCATCGGAATAATTTTAAGTTTATTAAGTAGTTATAATTTTATAATGATTAAATTTCATATTGATTAAATTTTTAGATGTATATATATTAATATTTTTTTTAATATTGAACACCTTCCATGAATTTTTCATCATTCTGGCGAAACTCACAGAAAATATTCTCACCTAGAAAATCTAAAATGTCAACCATTTGTGACACCTCAGAATTCCATCATTGGAATAATTTTAAGTTTATTAGGTAGTTATAATTTTATAATAATTAAATTTTATATTGATTAAATTTTTAGATATATATTTTAATATTTTTTAATATTGAACATCTTCCATGAATTTTTCATCATTCTGGCAAAACTCATGAAAAAACATCATCACCTAGAAAATCTAAAATGTCAACCGTTTGTGACACTTCAGAATTCCATCCTCGGAATTATTTTAATTTTATTATCATCTCATTTTTATTTATTAGACAATTTTCAAAAGAATTTATGAAATATTACAAATTTAAATTTATAAATAATCTTAATTTTATTTTCTCACCTATGATTTATTTTATAAAAATAAGTAATTCTAACAGTGCAACTAATCTTTTTTTTTATATATTAATCGAACTAATGAAAACATTATTCAAGCTATGCAATCTTATTAATCAAATTAAGAAGGATAATCAAACTAAATATATTATTAAACTAATCCCATAATAACTTAAACTAAAATTACTTTTACCTACTAGATGAATGAAAGACATTATTTAAATACATTAAATATAGTTACAGATTAAGAAATAAAATAAATAGAATAAGTAAAACCAAAAAGCAAGTGAATAATGTTACATTACCTATGCACGTCTTACAACGATGGCAGAGCTTTTAGCTTCCTTTCTTAATCTTTTTCAAAGTGGCATTGAGTTGCGTCCTCTTTGTTACATAGCTACTTCACCATTTTTATTCAGTATCGAACTTGCAGCAGCGAACTGAAGACCACAGTCTTCCTTTTCCACGTAACAGCAAATCACTCGTAGCCACAGTTTCTGGTTTGTAAAACAAAACTCTCCTACAGCAGAAAGATCCCTCCCGTGGTCAAAACTTCATTCGTGCTACGGCCTATCTTCCTGGGCTCATTGACCACTGTCTTTACAAAACTGTTCCCTCCTCCTTCCCTATATTTTAATCGCTAATGGCTGTCTATTTACTCTCTTTGTGCTCTATATTCACTTGGTGTGATTCCTCCCAATTGCTCTGTATGCTCTCCCGTTTTTTTTCTCAAGTTATGGGGTTTAACCCCTTTTTATAGTCATAAACTTGTTAGAGTCATAATACAACTCAATTTATTCTATTAATTATATCTTGTTTTTAATATTTTATCTATTTAATTCTTATGTTAATCCTAATCTAACTTTATTAAATTTAATATTAATCTAAATAATTATCCTAAAAAATCTAATTATCCTATCTTAAAATTAATTTTATTTTCTTTTCTTATCTCTCTTTTTTTTATCCTTCCTAAATCCTATTTTAATTTTAATTTTAATTTTCTAATTAATGTTAATTCTAAAATCTAAAAAAAAATTCTAATTTAATTCTAGCCTAATTCTAAATTAAAATACAATATCACCCAATCCAATTAATTATTTTTACAAATTAACACTCCGAACAAAATAAGGTGTCTACAGTTGCCCCTCTTTGCATATTTTTTGAAAAACAGGAATTGTGCAAAGACCATTAGACAACTATTTTGTCCGGATGCTTTTTTTTAATTTTTAATTTTTTTTCTTTTTTAGAAAATATTTACAATTTTTAAGAAACATTTAGTTCCTCTCACCAGAGGCTGTAAGACTTTGAAAAATAACCTTGTGCTCCTCTCACCAGAGGCATTGGAACTTTGGAAAAATAACCTTGTGCTCCTCTCACCAGAGGCATTGAAACTTTGGAAAAATAACCTTATCCTCCTCTCACCAGAGGCATTGAAACTTTGAAACATAACCTTGTGCTCCTCTCACCAGAGGCATTGGAACTTTGAAAAATAACCTTGTGCTCCTCTCACCAGAGGCATTGTAACTTTGGAAAAAATAACTTTGTGCTCCTCTCACCAAAGGCATTGGGACTTAAAAAAATAACTTTGTGCTCCTCTCACCAGAGGCATTGGAACTTTGAAACATAACCTTGTGCTCCTCTCACCAGAGGCATTGTAACTTTGGAAAAAATAACCTTGTGCTCCTCTCACCAGAGGCATTGGGACTTAAAAAAATAACCTTGATAGTGGTCCGCTAACCAGAGGTTGTACCATTTTGGAAAACTTCCTAATCTTTTCCCTCTAGAGACTATTACCTTCTTGTGAAATTTCATAATCTCTTCCTTCTGGAGACGATGAAAGATTTTACCTTCTATGAAAATTCCATAATCTCTTCCCTTTGAAGACTATGAAAGACTTTACCTTCTGTGAAATTTCCTAATCTCTTCCTTCTGAAGATTAGGAAAGATTTTACCTTCTGTAAAATTTCATAATCTCTTCCTTCTGAAGACTATGAAAGACTTTACCTTCTGTAAAATTTCCTAATCTCTTCCCACAAAAGATTAGGAAAAATTTTACCTTATGTAAAATTTCATAATTTCTTTCTTCTGAAGACTATGAAAGATTTTACCTTCTGTGAAATTTCCTAATATCTTCCTCTGAAGATTAGGAAATATTTTACCTTCTGTGAAATTTCATAATCCTTTCCTTCTGGAGACTATGAAAGACTTTACCTTATCATAAGCTTGGATGAAACCAAATGTTTAAATAATATGACCTGGACAAAACCAAATGTTGAAAACAAAGTGATCCGGATCGAGAATGGAATGACCTGGATGAAATCGAAGGTTAGAAACAAAGTGATCCACACAAAACCAGAGATCGAGAATGAAATGACCAAGATGAAACCAAAAGGTCGAAAATAAGGTAATTTGGATGAAACCAAAGATCTTACCAATCTAGAAACAAAAACCTCACATAGTTATATGCTAGTTTAACTGATCTTAATCCCACACAATGGTGCCACTTATTTTAGATTCAAAATCTCTGAGAATTTCACTAGGCTTAAAACCACACAACTATGCCAACAAAATTATCTTTTGCAACTCTCAAATTTTATCTCACTTGAATCACTTTTAAAAATTCTATCATCATCTTTAGTTTCAAGAAAATCTCATCGTTTAAATCCCATTTTTAAAGTCTTTCAAAATCTAATCTCATATCTCTTCAAAACTTCATCCTTTTCTAAAAAGTTTTTCATCTAAATACCTTATCATTCTTTCTAAATTTTACTCAACAAAGGATTTACCTCAATTTCTTTCTTACTTGGATATATGCAATGAATACCATGTATGCCATGCTTGTGATGTAAATGTTTATATTTCACCTCTCATTTCCAAATGTATGTAATAAAATGTCATAATTGTCATGCATGAATGCAAATATTACACAATGTCCAACCAAATCATATTTTCTATCAGATTCCATTTTCTCTAATTATAAAATCATTCATTCAGTCTTTTCTCTGCCCCATCAAGATTACTATCTTCAAACTTGTTAGAAAATAATTTAATTCATCATTTTCCATTTATTTCAAAAAAAAAACTCAATTTCTCATGAATACAAAAAATTTACCCCCCAAGAACTTCCCAAAAAACTCATGACTACAAAAGTTTTCCTCAAGAACTTTTCATCATTTTAAATTTTAAGAAGACTCATATTTTCAAGACTAGAAAAACTTGCCCCAAGAATTTTCAAAATGACCAGAAAAACTTGCCCCACACCATTATTTTTCATGATTAGAACAAAACATTTGATTCAATTTCTTAAAAATTGGTGATTACTATCTTGAATGAATGGGTCAATCACAAATGGTTTCTTTCTCACATGAACAAGATGATTTGGCATATCAAAGAAAGCTTGGTTATTAAAAACAAATTTGGTAGGAAAATCAACATTTCTTCATCTAGGCTCACAAATGAAAGGAATTTTCTTGAAAATTTTCTTTTTGAAATGATTTCTTTTAGAACACAACTCATTTAAGCGCTCTCTCAATTTTCTTGATATATGACAATTAACAAATGTTAAGACTATCTGTGATTGGTTCAAATTTTGGGTAAAGAAGGACAATGTTCAAACTTTGGGTCACATCTTCAAGGTGGTGATTTTTTTGGGTTTCTCAAAAGGTTTTATTTGAAACCAGTATTCCATTAGTCGCCTTGGTCAATCATATGCGTAAATTCCTTGAGTGGCTTTGAAAAAGATCCCATTATTGCTCTAAACTGCCCTTTTTTGGGGTTTTCACCTTAGAGCTTAATTCTTCTTTTTTTCTTTTTTTTATATTGATCATTCTACTATGCATTTGAGAATCCAAATTTCATTCAAAACCAAAATGATTAACATTTTTCAGAGAAAAGATTTTCCAATACAAGCATCCATAATTTGATCAAAATGGGCTTTTAAAGCACGTAATGTAGGCCAGGGTTTAGGGTTAAGAAAGAATGGATAAAGAGGCCCAAAATAAGTGTTTTAAGGTTCATCAGACTAAGGATCATTTTTCAACATGTAAAGCATTTCAAAATCTTGCCCCCATTCTTCATCAATCTCTTTGTTTCTTTCTTCCTCATCTTTTTGTTTTTCTTGTTTCATCTTCTTTTTCATTTTCCTTTTCACCATTTTTTCAACAAGAATTCAAACTCAAAAGGGGTTTCTTTCTTCTTTATTTTGCCCCTAAAATTTTCTATGACCAAGCTTTCCTTCCTTAGTGAATCGGTTTTCTTTGAACTTTGCCCCCAAATATGGAGGGTGATCCTTAGTTAGGGTTGATTTAGAAAGAAATTTATAGGCTCAAATGGGGTAGCAAATGGATATTTTCTTTTTTTGAGAAAGGTAGATGAAAGATTACCATTCATCATATCAAACAAGATACTTGTATCAAAAAAGCAATTCCTAGGATGAGAAATTTCTTTTGGTATTTGAAATCATTTGAATGTCTCACATGCATGATATCACAACCATTTTCCATTTTTTTTCATTTTTGCTTTCATTCTTTTTTTTTCTTTTTTTTTTTAGCAACTCAAGCTCAAAATGCATTACCTCAATATTCCATTTGATATAGGACCAATACGTAGGAATCTTCATTTTCATATAAGCTTCAGCCAAAGAAAGGTGGACATCAATCAAATAAAGATTGTTTTATGAACAAATGTTAGGATTATTATAACTCGGCTCTTTCAATCATTTTGCCCCAAGATGTGGGCAAATGATGCTTTGGAAGAAATAGGTTGAAAGATTTAAGTTCTGTAAAAAATTCAGGTAGTAATGTGTTTAGGTTTTAGCATAGCCTTGACACGTGTTAAATTACCATGATCACGATCTTTAAAAGAGTACCTTATGAATTGATTTCTTGAAACTTTCAAAAAAACTCTTTTCATTGCTCATAGCCCAAATAAAAATGACTTTTAAATCCCATCATGGTGAAAGAAAAGTTAGGTTCAAGAATTCCACAATTAATTTTCTTGAAAGTTCAAGCTTTGGAATGGTCTTAACAAAAATGGGTTATGGAATAATTAGTGAAAAGGTTTGAGATTTGTATTCTTGATAGTAATCACCATTTTTATTGAGATTGTTAACACAAAAGTTTATCTTTTAATCATGAAAAGATATTATGTGGGACTTTTGTTGTCAATCGACCTTCGACTCAAAATATAGAGAGAATTCTTAAATCAAATCAACCCTAACACCATGCTATGCAATTCTCAAAAAAACCATTTTCCCGCCTTCATAATAACTATGACTCTATCAAATTCTTCTTGATTTCTTGAAATGTTTTTACAATGGTTTTCTTCACTTTTGAAGAGCAGCAATCTTGACCCTTTGATCTTTGGTGTTGATAAAGTCTTTTATGCATGGCAAGATGAGATGGAAAAAGGTTTGCATGGAATGTTTCCATGATTAGTTACAAATGCATGTGTGCAATACACAAGATCAATGAATGCAATGCAAAGATGTTGGCAAAAAGTATTTTTACATGTACAATGCTTTAATAACAAACTTAATGAATACAAGTGATGGAGAAAGATGAATGAAACTAACCTTAGAACCCTTTTTTTAATTTTAATTTTCACCAGATCATTTCTTCATTACTTCCACCCATTAAAAGGACTTTTTTTTTTTTTAGAAAAGAATCACCATTTGGAATGCATCAAAATGAGAGGGAAAAGCAAAATTTCCTTCACGTGTCTTAACATTAGATCCTTAACTTTGTGGCTTGGCATGGCTCTATCTTAAGGTTGGCTTCCTAAGTTTCACAACATGCTAGGTTCAGGTAGTTTCACAAAGCTAAAGGTTCCCAAGTTGTTCCTCACTATCGTCCACTCTGGACTAGTAAGGCACCCAATCCTCACCCATCACAAGCTACAAATGGAAAGGTTCAACTTGAGTGAAAGTATTTTGCTAGCCATTGCAGAGGTTACCACCTCACGAGAGCGTAGTTACTTTACTTTCTCTTAAAAAGGACGGAGCTCAAGTATAAAGCTCATGTTATGATTATGCAAGTGCTTTGTGTGTGTGAAGGAACTTTGATTTTCTAAATTCATAAAACCTAAACATCCACAAAATATCAACAAGACCATTTCATCAAAATTCTAAAATACATCACAAAATTTTATTGGCTTGACTCTCTTAAGTGTCTCCAGTGGAGTCGCCAAGCTGTCATAACGTTTCCTAGACCTAGGACACTAGACATTAAACATATGGAGTTGCCACCAATCTTTTTTTACCTATGTGTGATTAGCCACCTAAATGACTCTAAGGACTGGTCTATATTTTAAAGTTTAGGGTTTGGGAGTTCGATTACGCATGAGGAAGGATTAGCACCCCCATGCCTCCCATCTTAAATGGTACAAATTAGTTTTGTGATTTTTTAGAATTTTAATTTAATGGTCTTTGATTGAATTTTTTTTATTTAACTATTGGGCAAATTCTTAAGTGCTCTCCATCATTCTGGCGGAACCCTTAAAAATTTTCCCTTACCTCAAGAGTATTCAAAAATCTCATTCGTTTTTCTAAAGAGGCTCCATCGTCGGATTTATTAAATATTTTTTATTTTTATCTTTTTTAATATTTTCCCTTTAATTATCTTGATTATCATAAACTTTATTATTGTAATTAATATCTTTATTTAATTTAATTTAATTTTAATTTTAATTTTAACTTTTATTATCTTGTATTGAACAACTACCTTTAGATTTTCCATCATTCTGGTGAAACCTAAGGAATCATTCTCACCTAGAAATTTTAAAAAATGTCAACCGTTCGTGACACTTTGAATTTCATCATCAGAATAATTTTAATTTTATTAAATAATTATAATTTTATAATAATTAATTCTTTTAGAAATATATATTTAAAATTTTTTATATTTATATTGAACATCTTTTATGAATTTTCCATCATTCTGGCGAAACTCACGGAAAACATCCTCACCTAGAAAATCTGAAATATCAACCATTCGTGACACCTCAGAATTCCATTATCGGAATAATTTTAAGTTTATTAAGTAGTTATAATTTTATAATGATTAAATTTTATATTGATTAAATTTTTAGATATATATATATTAATATTGTTTTAATATTGAACATCTTCCATGAATTTTCCATTATTCTGGCGAAACTCACGGAAAATATCTTCACCTAGAAAATCTGAAATGTTAACCATTCGTGACACCTCAGAATTCCATCATTGGAATAATTTTAAGTTTATTAGGTAGTTATAATTTTATAATAATTAAATTTTATATTGATTAAATTTTTAGATATATATTTTAATATTTTTTAATATTAAACATCTTCCATGAATTTTTCATCATTCTGGCAAAACTCATGAAAAAACATCATCACCTAAAAAATCTAAAATGTCAACCGTAGACTACCTCTCTTACATATAAGTCTACCAAAGTGCTAAGTGTATCTGTAGACTTCATAGGCAGGAAGTGAGCTGACTTAGTTAACCTGTCTACGATTACCCAAATACCGTCATGATTCCTCTTGGTCCTAGGCAATCCCATAACAAAATCCATCGTAATGTGTTCCCACTTCCACATAGGTATAGGTAGAGGATGTAGTAAACCTGCCGGTCTTTGACGCTCTACCTTAACCTGCTGGCATGTTAGACACTTTGCTACAAACTCAGCTATGTCTCTCTTCATGCCAGTTCACCAATACACCTTGCGAAGATTATGATACATCTTTGTATTCCCCAGATGCAACTTGTATCTAATGGCATGTGCTTCTGTCAAAATCAACTTCCTTAACTCTTTATCATTAGGAACACATATACGATTATTATATCTCAAAATTCCATCGCTACCCATATTAAACTTTGATAGCATACTTGATTGTACCCGATCAATAGCCTCAATGCACTGATCATCTTCTTTCTAAGCTAGCCGAATTCTATCAATCAACTCCGGCTTAATCCTCAAGCTAGCCGTCATTCCAGATTGCTCATAAAGCATAACATTTAAATTGAGGCTTGCAAATTGTTCAAGTAGCTCATGTTCTCTTACCATCATATAAGCCATTATACCCATATGCTTACGGCTCAGAGCATCCGCCACCGCATTGGCCTTTCCCGGGTGGTACAAGATCTCACAATCATAATCCTTTATAAGCTCAAGCTATCTCTCTGTCTCATATTCAATTCTCTATGAGAGAACAATTATTTCAGACTTTTATGATCACTATAAATTTGAAATTTCTCACCATATAAGCAATGCCTCCATATCTTCAAAGCAACTACTACTGCAGCTAGCTCCAAGTCATGAGTTGGGTAGTTCTTCTCATGGTCCTTTAATTGACGAGAACCATATGCAACTACCTTTCCATGTTGCATTAGTACACAACCCAAACCTTGTCCTGAGGCATCACTATATACTGCAAATCCACCAGAACCACTAGGAATGGTGAGGATAGGTGCAGTTGTCAACCTGCACTTCAACTCTTGAAAACTATGCTCGCATGCATCATTTCATTCATACTTCACCTCTTTGCACGTTAAGCACGTCAAGGGAGCAACTACCTTCGAGAAAGCCTCTACAAATCGTCGATAGTAGCCAGCTAGACCCAAGAAACTCCTAATCTCTGCACTGTCTTCGGTCTCTCCCATTGAACCACCGCTTCAATCTTCGATGGATCAACCGAGACTCCATCTTTACTGATTATATGACCCAAAAAGGAGATTTGATCTAGCCAGAATTCACACTTACTTAACTTGGCATACAATCCTCGATCTTTGAGGGTTTGCAAAACTATCTTCAAATGCTGCTCATGTTCTTCCCGAGACCTCGAATACACCAATATGTCATCGATAAAGACAATGACAAACTGGTCCAAGTACTGTTTGAACACGTCATTCATCAGGTTCATAAAAGCTGCGGGTGCATTAGTTAGACCAAATGACATCACCAAAAATCCATAATGGTCATACCGTGTCTTGAATGCAATCTTAAGGATATCTTGGTTCTTGATCTTCAACTGATGATATCCCAACCTCAAGTCTATCTTGGAAAAGACTTGTGCACCCTTCAGCTGATCAAACAGATCGTCTATCCTTGGAAGAGGATACTTGTTCTTAATCGTCACTTTATTCAACCATCGGTAGTCGATACATAGTCTCATGCTACCATCCATCTTCCGAACAAACAGCATAGGAGCATCCCAAGGAGATACACTAGGTCGTATGAATCCCTTGTCTAGTAACTCCTGAAGCTGTTTCTTAAGTTCTTCCAACTCTACCAATGCCATCCGATAGGGTGATCTCGAAATGGGCTCAGTCCCTGGCACCAAATCGATAATAAACTCTACTTCCCTATCTGGAGGAAGTCTTGGAAGATCGTCCGGAAACACTTTGGGAAAATCTCCGACTACCGAATGTCATGAAGTCTGGGACGTTTTCTTTCTACGTCCTCCACATAGGCTATAAATCCTTCACATGACAATACATACTTCCCATTACTTTCATTTGCAATCAAACTAAGTAATAAACATATTTTAGCATTAAGCATCTTCAAAATTTACAACATAGCTAACGGGTGAAGAGAAGATTACACTCTTAGCATGACAATTTAACATGACACGATTCTTAGCTAACCAATCCATACCCAAAATAACATCAAATCCATACATATTTAGTAGGATTAGGTCAGCTATTGATTCTCTTTCTCCTACCCGGTAGCTTACAACTACGATATATTGTATCAGTCATTTGAGATTCCTTAAGTGGTGTGCTTATCTGCAATAAGTGTCCTAAAGGCTTAGGCTCAACAGGCAATCTCATAGTAATCATAGGAGACACAAATGAATGTGCAAAGCCTAGATCAAATAATGCAGTGACACTTACATTAAAAAGGTGAATCTTACCTTTAATCGCCTTGGACAAGGCATCGGCAAACTCTTCATCGATGGCAAATACTCATCCTTGGGTCACAGCTTTCTTTCCTTTCTCTGTCGCTGTGGCCTTAGGCTGTGGCTAAAAGGTCTTATCAGATTCTTCGGGCACCCTCTGATTCCTCTTAGGACAATCTCTAATCATGTGTCCTTGCTCACCACACCCAAAACATGCGCCACTCGCTAACCGGCATGGCTGTGATCCATGAAACTTCCCGCATTGCTCACATCTTTGCATCGTACTCTTCGGTGAGCTAGCAGTACTACCAGCTGGGTATTGGGATCTCTCATCACTTATCTTGATCCCCGTAGCTCTAGGAGTTCCTGTTTCATAACCATCATAACTCCGAATTTCAATATATTTCCATATAAACATTTAATCAATTTAGAAATCATCTTCTTATACTTACCTATCGAAACTCCTTCATAACGTCTACTTCTCCTAGAGGGATATCTGTCACTCTAAACTTTCTCATCCGACTTCCGTTTCATCGGTTCTTTACCTTTACCCTTAGCTCGGAAATCAGCATGATGAAGGTCATAGTCCTGCTCACACAACTGATCCTTACGGACCGCCTCTTTATACGTGGTAATATCCATAGGATACAGCTTGGATCTGATAGGGGAATTCAATCCCTCTATGAACCTATAGATCTTATGTCCTTCACTTCGAAGGACCTCTGGATCAAATCTGCTCAAGAAAATGAACTTTGATTCATACTGATTCACTGTCATCGTCCCTTGAGTCAAATTCAGAAACTTAATCTTCAATCTAGCCTGATCCGTGCGTGGGATGTACTACTCATAAAAGGCTTCCAAGAATCTATCCCACGTAACCTCAGCATATCGAGCCTCCAATATAGTCCGAGTGGCCTGCCACCAATACTCGACATCATCTATCAACAAATATGCAACGAAGCCCACTTTCTCCCTTTCGGAGTAGGTCATGTACTCAAAAGATTTAGTGACTGCCTTCACCCAGTTCTTTGAGGCCATCAAATCTCTATCCCCCCTGAACTTAGGCGGATCCAGCTTCTTGAATTCTTTGATCAACGTAACGCTGCAATAAGCTTTAGGATCCCGCTTTTCAGTAGCTGGGACTGGTGGGGGTAATTCCGTTTATGCTGGTGGGGGCTATACTGTAGGAGTAATTGATGGTGCACTTATGGCCACGTTCGGGAAGTTAGCCATAAACTGCGTGAACATAGTGGCCATATTCTCCATGTGTTTCTCCATTTTCGCTAGCCTAGTATTCGGGCTATGTGGTGGAGATGGAGGAGGAGACTGTGTTGGGAGTTCTTCTCTACCCCTTCCTCGTCCTCGACCTCTATTAGTACCCCTTCTTCGAGTACTCATTCTGTCAAGATTATGATCAAATAACATGATTTAGTAAACTTTAAACAGTTATACCACATATATGTATTCAGACAAGTATAGTACATTGGGGATATTCACTAACTCTAGCTTATCGACACTGACAAACATCAGTCAAATCTGCTCTGATACCAATTTGTGACGTCCTCGTCACTGCACTTTACCATCTAACTTTTTCCTTATCTTATACGACTTGATTTGACTCGTCCGTCAATGTCATTCGTTCTTCTTCTTTTTAAGCTAAATATTTAATAGCTCAACATGCATAATTTACTTTCAATAAAACAGAATAATGATATATATACATATCATTCCTTTCCATAGGATCTTACACATCATTCTTAACTTAAATCCCTGACATCTTATAAACATTAATGTACTGTAGTACTGTCTGATTTACATGAATACATAAGTATACCTTCAATACTAAATGGGAAGCGTATCTCGAAGGTACACTAGGAGTCCCAACTAAGCTCCTCTCTCTGGAGCAGGAGTCTACTTCAGATAATCTGTAGGAAAGATATTCGTAAAAGGGTGAGTTTACGCTCAGTAAGAAAAATATGTAAAAGAGCGTACTATGCCTCTATATGCAGTTTTCTTGCTTGGCTCTATAATGTCTTGTAAAACCATTATAAATCACACATCATGTACTTCTTTAAAACATCATTTTCAAACATTGCATAAAGCATCTTCATGTACTTTCATCAAAACATACATCTTATACTTTCTTTAAAACATCGTATGCAGGCATACTTCATATACTTTCTTTCAAGTCATGCTTCATAAACTTGCTTCAAAACATGCATCATATTCTTTCATCAAAACATACATTATATACTTCTTCAAAACATACATCATATAGCTTTCAATAACAGAGAGACTATTTGCATTTTTAACAGAATTATGGACTGAATCATGTGGCGTACTCCTATAGGAGCCAGGAATCCTCCCCTAGCCAATATATACATAACAGAGACAGTTTGGCCAAATGTCGATGGCCACGATGAACACTAGTCAGGTGTCATCTGTGGCACTGAGGGCTGGACTAGAGCTCCTTAGCTATTTTCATGTCATACCGGGGACTTGATCAAAGTCCTTGAACAATTACAAAAGTGCATAATCATTAATTACTTCATAGTCTCAAAACATTTGTCATATAGCTATTTGCTATGACATTTATACTTTCTTAAAGTAGGCTTTTAAAACCTCTTTTCAAACAAAGCAGTCGACTGGTCACTTAGGGCAGTCTACTGCTTCTTCATATTTTCATTTATCGAAATTATTTTCTTTTTAAAATTTCAATAATTTTATTTTCTGAAAACACATGGGGTAGTCGACTAGTCCAAATAGCAGTTGACTAGTTTTGAAACAGAATGCTTCTTTAGTAAAAGCAGTCGACTGTCTCATATAGCAGTTGACTAGTTTGAAACAGAATGCATACTGGAAAATAGCAGTCGACTGATTTGTCTCGGTTTTCGAAAATCTACGCTTTAGCTGTCTCTAGGCAGTCGACTACTAATCAAGGCAGTCGGCTGCTCCTAGCATTTTGGTAACCTAGGAGTAAAAACCGAAATCACATTTCCTGCACTTCAAATCAACTTTTGATTCATCCCAAAGACATTTAAAACATCGTAAAACATGCGAACATAGCCACCCTACGTCCGTTACATAAATTCCTTACCTCGATTGTCAAAATCCTCAAGTTTGCTTGCATCAACCCTAGCCTTTCACTTCACTTCTTCAAAGCTGCATACATCATCATAATTCAAACTTTAGCTTCATTTCATTTTCATGCCATACATATACTATACCAACATAATACAACTCCAAATTATGAACGAAATTAACTAAATCCATTTCTTCTCTTACCTTTGCTAGTGGCCAATTTAACCACAATTCTGATCTCTCCAATTACTTGGATTCAGCTCACCAAACTTCGGATATAGCTTAAGCTAATGACAAGGATCGTTTTTCGTTACTAACTCTTAGTGATTCGATGGAGGAACAAGGGGGTTTGTCAAGGAAATTGGAAGTGGACACTTATGGAAAACTTGAGGGAACGAGAGGGGTTAGGAAATGTGGCTGCCAACTTTGGCTGAGGAAAATGGTGATGACTTATGCAATTTGCATTAAATGCCCATTAATCCATTAATCATCTCAGCCATTACTTTGACTCTTTGACCATTTACTTAATTCTTTTCTTCCCTTTCTCATATTAGCCACATACATCATTTAGTTGCATTTAAATTTTTTGACATTTATTCTTTTCTCATGCTCTAATATTCCCATAATATCAGAATTTATTCTTTGACTAATTGACTATCAATCTCATTATTCCTTCATGTGTTTCATACATCATTTACACATCAAAACTTCATACTTATTTATTCCTTTCAGCTGTAACATTTTACTAACATTTTACAAACATAAGAAAGTTACATGAAATTGGGGATTTCACAAGTTCGAAGAGAATAGTGGCATCCTCCACTTGAAAAGCATTCAACTCAGTTGAAAGTGGAGGAAAACGTATCCCAGTAATACTTTGAAGCGACAATCTTGGCCTTTTTCATCTCAAAATCATCTTTAAGATGAAGCAACTCTAGTTGCTTGAGTTCTCTTATGGTTTGCACCTTAACACTAAGTGCTGAGCACTAACAGCAATTATTTGTTGCGAGGCTCGCAAACAAGTAAAACAAGTTAGGAAACTCACAAGACATTCACATGAATGTGAAATAAAGGATTTGAAACTTACTCTCATCACTTCTAAAACAGCCATGTCCGTTAAGAGGAGCAATCTGGTGAGCACAGGCATGTCTCTTATTGACTGTACAATCTCTTTAAAATCAAGAAAATTCGATCCTTAAAGGATCTCCTCTCACGAATAACCCATTAGGTAGGGATTCCTAAACCTTTTAGAATTTCAACAAAGAACTAAACATACTCATATTTGTGAACTTTACTTAGAAGCTCCCTAAAAATCTATTTTGGAAATTTTTTCAGAGGCCTTCTAAATAAAATAGGTCATTGACTTGGAGAATCCATGGGCCTTGAAAAGGCACTTAACAAAAGAAGTAACGACACAATTCTGTTCCTATTACAAATTATGATGAAGCCCACTAGTTCAGCCCATGGGTGAAAATGAAAAGTCTCTTGCAATAATTTCAAAAAGGGGATAACGAGAGAATCTAAAAAGTTTATGGACCCATAATGATTTTAATTAAAAAGAAAACCATATATACTCTTCCACAGGGTATACCCTGCAAAAGAGTAGGGAGCAATTGATGAAAGTCATACTAAGAATTATTGGGCCTTGTTAAGAGTCAAACTGAAGATCATTGGGCCTAAAGATAGACTAAGCCCAAGTGGAAAGAGGACTCAGGAAGATAATGGAAGATCCATTAAATGACCATTTAAGTTGTGGGTCTTAAAGGTAATTATGCGCAAACTGATTCCTATAAATAAGTCACAGGTATTATTTTTAAACCCTAATCTCTATTTACTTATTAAAAACTCTACCAAAATCCTATTTGACTTAAGCATCAGAGTGTGCACGCAGGGTTTTTCCTCTGCGCCCCTCCAATCATTTTCTTTCTTGCAAGGTTCTTGAAGATAGGTTAAGAGGCAGATCGAGATTCGTACGTCATCAAAAATAATTGTTGTGAACAGGCAATAACAATAATAAAATTTATGAAAAAAGTAAAATAAACTATTGTTCAAAATTAATAAGAATTTGTTTTAAAATTAAATTCATAAATTTAAATTAATTAATAAAATAAATTAATGTTAAAAATAATAATTAAAATATTTAATTGTGTTAATAATAAATAATTTATAAATAAAAATGTATATAATATTATTTAAGATTTAATTATTTTTAATTGAATTCAAATAGTAAGATATCTTAAAAATACTATCCAAACCTGACGGGTAGTAAAGTTATTATCAAAATTCGATTATTAAATATCTTAACTTTACTTAAAAAGATTGAGTAGTGTAGGATACCCATTTGTAAAATATCTATTTCCATTCCTATAAAGAACAAAAAAACAATGCATTCCCATGTAGCACGTATCTTTATAGTCTGATAATTTTAGATATGATGCAATAATATAGTACGAAAATTATATGAAAATAATACAAGTTAAAATTTTGATAAAATTGTTATAAATTTGGTAAAAATTTAAAGAAAAATCAATTTCTTATTTGATGTGTACACAAATTATGATATAATAGTTTTTACGTTTTACACCAATCAGATTTGTTACAAATACATAAATTGCTAGATCTGATTTTCCACTAGACATGAATATCAGAGGAAAATTTATTGGAAAGAGATTTAAAGTGAACGGCTCGTATGTGAGTTTGGCGCTTGGATCAATTTCTTATTAGCATTTGGGTAATCTTAGCTTAGGGTCTTAATTTTTCTTTAAAGAGTCAAGACAAAATTATTAAAAAAACGAGACGTACATTAACATTAACATAATACTACCTGCAGACCAAGAAAGAGTTAAACCAATGAAGCTTCATCGATTAACGTGGACAATTAATTGAATAATTGTCTTCCAAGAACTAAGAAAAGACTAAGTCAACAATAGTTAGTCAATTAAAAGAAAGTAAGTCAACTAATTTTGATCGTTGGATCTCTCAAAATTTACTATAAAAAAATTAATGAGTTAAAATTTTGATAAATTATAATAAATTTATCAAAACTTTAAAAATTTATTTCATATCTAAGGGTTTTAATGTTTTTTTATTAATTTTTTTCACAGTCAAGAAAAAAAATTAATAAACTAACAAAAGAAGAAGGTGGACAGAAAATTACGTTTACGTGGAGCCCAAGAAAAAGTTAAACCAATGACGCTTAAATCATTGAAAAGGACAATTAATTGATTGATTAATTTCAAAGAACGAAGAAAGAATTGATTATTAATTTTGAAAGTTTTAATTGATTATTAATTTTGATGACTGGTTTTGAAAGTTCTAAAATTTTTCTTTATACAGAAAATACGTTTAGGTAATTAGATGAAATTATAAAATTTTCTTTAAAATTTTTTTTTACACCAAAAAAATTTCTTTAAAAAAGATATTAGGGTAAAATAATAAAAATCTTTTCAATTTTTTTATTATTTTACTTAAATAATTTTCTATATTTTTCTTACATCCAAATAATTTTTTAATTTTTGTTCTGCATACAAATAAATCTTTAATTCTTAATTTATAACCATATATTTTTAACTTTTAATTTGTACTTCTATAAATTCTTAACACAATCGATATTTTATTTGAAATAAAAATTTATTTAAGCACAAATCAAAATATTTTTTTTAGTTACAATAAAAATATAAAGATTTATTTTTAAAATGGTGGAATAGTTCAAAATTATTTAAATATTTTAACCAAAATATTAATATGTAATAACTAATATTAAATGATTTTTATATTCTCAATTTATCACTTTAACTTTAGATAATTCATTAAAGAAAATTATATTTTTTTCATAATCTAGTTCATTTTTTAATTTTGAATTCATTTATTTTATTTTTAAATATTAAAAATATTTTATTTATTTCTTTTATTTTAAAACATCTAATTTAATTTAATTGAGTTTGTATTTTCTATTCATTAAAAATAAATTAAAATATTATCAACCTGGTTTTTTTTTTCTACCGTATTTCTGCATTCGGTTTACCAAACAACATCTTAATTCCTTTTATTATGATCCAAATTTATGAATACTTTAATAATATTTCTTAAAATAATTTAACAGAAATAAGCACGCCTTGGGTTTGTGTTTGTTTAAAACCCTCGCACTGAGTTCCTTTGTTTCTTCATTTTCCTTTATCTTGGAAGCCACTCTCTCTGGAAATGGACGACTCCTTCAAAGAAACGGTGAAAGCAGTGCCCGATTTAGCAATGGATTCCTCAGCTTCCGGTGAAACTCAGAGCAAAAAGTATGTCTCCCTTCCTCTCACTCTCTCTATCTCGATACCTACTTGTTTGGCTCCTGAGAAAATTAGTAGGAAATTGAAAGAAATATAATCGGATATTTTGATTATCAAACTCATTTTTATCCCTATTAAATGTGTTGCCAGTGCTCATAAGAAGGAGCTTAAAAATAAGCAGAGGGAAGAGGAGCGTCGCCGTAAGGAGGAGGAAAAAGCCGCCAAACAGGTACTTAATTGTATTTTTTTTAAATTATTTTTATTGTATATATGCAAAATGTGAACTTCGGTACAAAGCTGACATCTTACTATTCATTATGATCTCTTTGGTAACCAAATTACATTTTTCTTTAGGCTGCATCCAAGGCAAGCTCACAAAGTCAGAAACTTGCCGGAGCTGATGATGAAGATATGGATCCCACGGTATAGTTTACTGATTGCTATAGTAATGCTTTGCACATTTAAAATTTCGTAAGATTCCAATGAAGTTCTTAGACATACTGTTAAATATTAACCCTTTTCTTGGCAGCAATTCCATGAGAATAGGCTGAAATTTCTTGCGAGCCAGAAGGCAGAGGGAAAAAATCCATATCCTCATAAGTTCTTCACGTCAATGTCTATCGTTGAATATATAGATAAATATGGAAGCTTAGGCAATGGGGAGCATGTTGAGGATGTCACAGTATCTCTGGCTGGTATTTAAATCAGGCACTCCTACTCTCATTTTATATCAATGTGTCATGGTTGCTTTCATTTATTTAATTATTGAAATGAATCATGTTTCTTTCATGCTAGGGCGAATTATGAGCAAAAGATCATCCAGTTCAAAGCTGTTCTTTTATGACTTGCATGGTGATGGTGCCAAAGTCCAAGTTATGGCTGATGCAAGGTACATAACCTTTTTTCTTTGTCATAGGATTTGTATGTTCTTGTTTCTTTTTCACCAAATTTTCTCTTATTTTGTAAAGTTTATGGGAAAATCAAGGTAAAAACAATTTTACTTTAACCTCGATGTTAGATTTTCTCTGCATTTTACGCTCATTGAAACAAAAAGCTACATTTTAGGTGCATTGTTGAGGTTAATAATTGAGAATGTTGTACTATTTTATGTATTTTATTTCAATATACCGCACAATGCAAACAAAAGAGCTACATTTTTAGGTGCGTCATCTGGCTAAATAATTCAGTCTGTTTTGAATCTTGTTATGATACACGATTCCCTCTCAAGTGAAGGCCATTTTAGAGAGATAGAGAGAGAGAGAGAAAACAACAACAACAACAACAACAACACTAAATTATAGTTGGTATGCAATATGGTTTTACCATCTACATCATGTGAATACTCTGCTTTATGATGATGTTTTACTTTAGACTTTCTCATTTGTATGCATGGAACAACTAGAAAAGCTTGCATGTATATTTAACTTCAAAAGGGCGGCTAATGTCTAAAAGGCTTTCTTTTTGAAATTAAAAGCAAGCTTGTATTAACCATTGAAAATGCTCTATTTGATAATTTGCTGGCTCTCTTACCAATCATAGGATTGGTGGTCGATATTTCATTAAGCATTCAGATATTGCATCTACTGAAAATTTGTATGTATTTATCATGTCTACGTATATGAATAGATTAATTGATTATCTTTACTTTAATGCATACAATTTAAACATTTTGGAGGCATTACATTGGTGTCCTATAAAATTATTCTAGTTCATTGTTATGTGCCTTTTGTGTCTTGTCCTGTTTCTTTTCTTTCTGCTGCCAAACTCCATCCTCTTACATCTCTATATTTTTTTTCTTCTGTTACTGCAGCAAGTCAGACTTGGATGAGAGTGAATTTATAAAATTTCACTCTAGTGTGAAGCGAGGTGATATCATTGGTATTACTGGGTTTCCAGGTTGGGGAAATTATAAATTACTCCTTTGTTCCCATATGTTGTTCTTGTTTTGTCTTTTCTCATATACTTCTTTTGTCCTTGGTCTATTTATTAAAATTTATTATTAATTACAAGAAGAAAATAAGCCTTTTCCTACTATATACTGTTGGCTATATGGATGATATTTCACAGAGATATCTTATTGACTAAGCATTCAAAAAGTAATAATTAGAAACATTACTAAAAGGTTTTCGAATATATATTAAAAGGTTTAGCTTAAAGTTATGTTGGCATGGGAGCAGAGAGTGCATTTCTATTAAACTGGTTGTAAAACTTGTATGACTTGTGATTGTCCTCAACGATATTATAGCACTTTTTTGTATTCTTGTAGTCTTCATTCTATTTGGTTGATGAGTTCTTAGCATGTCTCCATGTTTAAATTCTTTTGTAATGAGCTTTCTTAGTTAATGTTTCTATTGGCGTTTTACAAAAGATGGTGTGGAATTTTCCTCCTACCTCTATTGACAATGCCTTTTTCTTTTTCTTTCTGTTCTTTTTTTGAGTTAAAATGAATAATTTCCTGAATCTTTGTTCACCTGATAGCTCTGTTTTTCGCTTTTTGAAATTTTTTCTTTGCTTCATTTAGGCAAAACTAAGAGAGGGGAGTTGAGCATCTTTCCAAAGTCATTCATAGTTTTATCCCATTGTCTCCATATGATGCCAAGGCAAAAAGCAGGTCCTGATGCCAATGCAAAGGTAAACAAATGTGTGTATGGGTTTTGTGAAGGTATTTTGATTATAACAATGTTTTTTCATTTCTTTGCAGAAAACTGATGTATGGGTCCCAGGAAATACCAGGAATCCTGAAACATATATTTTAAGAGATCAGGTAATATTCATATTTAATCATAGAAAATTTTCAGCATACATGCTTAAAGTCCATTCATTTCCTGCCATCAACTATTTCCAGTCTTTAGCAGTCTTTGGCATCCGTCACTTAACATGCCAGTGCATGTTAATTGAGCTGGCTGTGCAACAAATCAAACTTAATTGTCACTTTGTTATATTCAATGAAGAATGTGATGGTTACTCAGGAAGTGATATTGTCATATTTACCAGTTATTGTATTTTTTTCCTCTTGCCTTTTCTTTCCTTCTTCTTCTTCTTCTTCTTTGTGCATCCCATTGGCTAATATTACTCAAAATTGTTTGATGCAAGTCTGGGAAGGTCATTCCTCCTCTGAATTCAATTGGGTTTATGTTGCCTTTTATTTTTCATGCTAGGAAACTCGATATCGCCAGCGCTATCTTGATTTGATGTTAAACCTGGAGGTTCGTCAAATATTCAAGACCAGATCTAAGATTATTTCTTATGTAAGGAGCTTTCTTGACAATCTTGGTTTCTTGGAGGTTAGTTGTCTCTTCAATGTATCAAATTATCAGTTTTCTCTATATTACTTCTTTAGTGACAGTTTCATCAATGTCAAAATTTCTTCATTAGGTCGAAACTCCTATGATGAACATGATTGCCGGAGGGGCAGCTGCCCGTCCATTTGTAACCCATCACAATGAATTGAATATGAAGCTCTACATGCGTATTGCACCTGAGTTATATCTTAAGGAGCTAGTAGTTGGTGGACTTGATCGTGTTTATGAAATTGGAAAACAATTTAGAAATGAGGGAATTGATTTGACTCACAACCCTGAATTCACTACCTGTGAGTTTTATATGGCTTTTGCAGACTATAATGACTTGATGGAGCTCACTGAAACAATGTTGAGCGGTAAGTAACAAAAATGGCTTGACATTGCAAGATACCTTTATGTTTGTTTGTTTTTTTCTCATTTTCTTATTTCCAAACTTGTTGGATCTTTTCTGACTTGATTAATTTGCAACAGGCATGGTCAAGGAACTTACAGGCAGCTATAAAATTAAATATCACTCAAATGGCCTTGATAATGATCCAATTGAAATTGATTTTACTCCTCCTTTCAGGTCTATAGATTGCCTTTACTCATGATGTGAACTAAACATAAAACAGCCTTGGAAGTGACTTTTGGTAATAAATTTGTGTCTAATTTATAGGAGGCTTGACATGATAGAGGAGATAGAGAAGATGGCTAACCTCAACATACCTAAGGATTTTTCCAGTGATGAAGCTAACAAGTATTTGGTGGATGCATGTGTAAAATTTGAGATCAAATGCCCTCCTCCTCAAACAACAGCACGTTTATTGGATAAAGTATGTCTTCTGTCTTTCCTCTTTCTCTTAGAATATTTGTTATGTGAATCAAGGTACTTTGTGGACTTTTCATTTAGCAATAACTAAGCTTTATTCAGTCTGGAAGGGTACACACCATCTAATGCCCTTCTTTTTAGGGAGGTTCCAGGTTCCAAGTGCTAATCTTTTGCTAGCTTACTGAGTAGGATGGTACCTAGTCTGTCAACTGGCTTACTTTCCATTAACTTGAAATGAAAGGTTAATGCAAAAATAGAAACTATCTTGACTGAAGGGATCGCATTGGGTGTCTATTGATTTGATAGTTTCTAGTCTCTATTTTATTATTGGTTGGACTCCAGTATTATGTTACTGGCTGAGTCATAACATGGCAAGACATAGAACTGTAAGAACTGTGACTTTAACTCTGTGAGCGTTTATGTTGCCATAATGGATGTGTGGCTGGCTGCTTAGGCAACCAGAATCTGAAGTGGTTTTGTCACCTTATACCTGAATAACTACTGAATGATAATCTCCATTCCTCCTACGGTTCATTCGTTCACATTGTAATTGTACTTGTCTAATTTTATTCTTGTAAACTTAAACCAGTGTCCTGTTTGTGTGTATGCACTTGTGGTGGAACTACATGGTGATGTTAGAAGATATGTATTGGGGTGGTGAACCACCAAAACAGGATAGAATGTGTCTATGCTCATCTTTAACTGGGAAACAAAAGAGTACACAGGGCCCTGCACATCTTTCTAATAAAATTCTTTTTCATTTTTAATTTCTTTTATTACAGCTTGTGGGGCATTTTCTAGAAGAGATGTGTGTGAATCCTACTTTCATCATCAACCATCCCGAAATAATGAGTCCTTTGGCAAAGTGGCATAGGTCAAAACCAGGGTTGACTGAACGCTTCGAACTGGTTGTCAACAAACGAGAAGTATGTATTTTTCAACATCATAAATCTAGTTTATTTTCCTCTCTTATTTACTTATTCATTTTGTTACTTTTTAATTGCTTAGCTCTTGAATGCATATACTGAGTTGAATGATCCTGTCGCACAACATCAACGATTTGCTGAACAACTGAAGGTATCAAACATTGATATGTGTGTGCTATGGTGGTAACATTATTTAGATCCTATACAGGGACCTTTTTTCATAGGGATGTGTTGTTGGAATATCAGGATCGGCAATCAGGTGATGATGAAGCTATGGCTTTGGATGAAACATTTTGTACTGCACTTGAGTATGGATTGCCACCAACTGCTGGTTGGGGAATGGGTATTGATCGGCTAGCTATGTTGTTAACATATTCACAGAATATTAAGGTTCTTTCTCTCTCTCTTTCTCTCTCTCTGTGTTTATGTGTGTATGATGCGTATCCGTTCACCCATGCTTAGTCCATGAGGTTCAGTAGTTAACTTTTTTGTGGTTGCTCATAATCTCTTGCATGCTATTTGAACAGGAAGTTCTTCTCTTCCCAGCCATGAAACCTCAAGATGAACCATCTGCTAAAGGCAATTAGTTCAATTTGGCAACTTTTATTTTTCAGTTTGAATCTGGAGTATAGTTTCAGTTTCATGTTTTGCTTGACAAACAGCATTTCGTATTCCATGACTAATGCACAGACATCTCCCAAGCTGACTTTTGTATAATTTTCATCATCATCATCATCATCATAAGAGCTTTTATCCTAAGAGATTGGGGTAGGCTATATGAACTAATATCTGAATTCACGTTAGATCGTCCATATGTATTCTTCTCCTCCATAGATTCCTCTCCAAGGTTATTTGTTCATCTTATTCTAAAACCTTCATATCTTCCAAAATATTTCCTTCCAAGTCTTTTTCAGTCTTCCTCTAGTCTTAACTCTTCTCTCAACATCCATAGCCTCTATTCTCCTAACTGGAGTATCTACAGGTCTACGTCTTACGTGTTCAAACCAACGTAAGCGATTTTCACACATCTTGTCTTCGATAGATACTACTTCAACCATCTTACGAATATTATCATTTCTCATTCAATCCTTTCTTGTATATCCACATATCCATTATAATATTCGCATTTTTGTTACACTCATCTTTTGTGTATGTAGCTTCTTAGTCGCTCAATATTTATTATCATATAACAATGTTGGTCTAATAATTGTCCTCTAAAACTTGTCTTTCAACCATATAGGAATTCTTTTATCACACAACACACCTGTAGTACTTCTCCACTTACTCCATCCAGCCTGGATCCTATAGGTCACATCACCATCAATCTCTCCATCCATCTATAGTACTGATCCCAGATATCGAAAATGGTCCTGCTTAGGTATCGCCACCCCATCTAACATTACTACATCATGCTCTTCCATTCGGTTAGAACTCAATTTATACTCCATGTATTCAGTTTTTAGTCTGCTTAGTTTAGTTTAAATGCTTTTGATTCGAATGTTTGTCTCCATAATTCCAACTTTGCATTGATTTTCGCTCTAGTTTCTGCCCATAGGACAATATTATCTGCAAACATCATACACCAAGGCATTTTATCTTGGATGGATTTTGTCGGTTCGTCCATAACTACCGCAAACAAGAATGGACTCAACGTTGACCCTTAGTGTAATCCCACTGTGATAGGAAACTCACTTGTTTGCCCCCCACTTGTCCTCACATGTGTCCTTGCATTTCTATACATGTTCTTAATTAGTTTAATATATTTTAAAGAAAATCTTTTTTTTATTAAGGATCATCATAGTACTTCTCTAGGCACTTTATCATATACTTTCTCCAAATCTATAAAGGTCATATGGAGATCTTTACCCATTACTCGAGAACACTCCATAAGTTGTCTAAGCAAATATATTGCCTCCATAGTTGATCGATTCGACATAAAACCAAATTGATTCTCTGATATCTCTACATTCATTCTTAATCTCTATTCTATCACTCTCTCCCATAGTTTTATCGTGTGACTCATTAATTTTATGTTTCGATAGTTGGCGCAACTTTGAATATCTCACTTGTTCTTATATAGAGGTATCAAGATACTCTTCCTCCATTTCTCTGGCATTTTGTTAGTGCGTCAAATTTTATTAAATAGATTTGTCAACCACCTAACTTCTACATCTCCAAGGCATTTCCAAACTTCAATTGAGATGTCATCAGGTCCAACAGCTTTTTCGTTCTTCATCATCTTTAGTGCCTCTTTTATTTCTTTCTCTTTGATTTTACGCATAAAGAACCGATTTAAATCTTTGAGAGGCACCGATATATTATCTAAAACTTTATTTTGTTTGTCATTGAATAATTTGTCAAAATAATCACGCCATTTGTCCTTAATGTTATTGTCTTTAACGAGAGTTCTTTGATGCTCATCCTTAATACATTTTACGACTCCTAGGTCGCGACTCTTCCTTTCTCTTGCTCGCCCCAATCTGTATATCTTTTTCTCTTCCTCCTTTGTGTTCAACTTGTCGTAGATTTCTTTCGCAATCTTCGTCTTAGCTTCTGTCATAGCCTTCTTCGCTTCCTTTTTTGCTAATTTATATTCCATAAAACTCTCTTTTATATTGTTCTTCTCCAAAGCCTTGTAACGCTCTCGCTTAATCTTTATAGCATCTTTTACTGCTGCAGTCCACAATTTTGCGTCTTTTCCAGTCGGCATTCTTCTGTTTGATATTCCTAATGTCTCTTTGCCCACCTCCTGAATGCATTTTGCCATTTTATTCCACATTACATTTGGGTTCTCTTCTGTTGTCCAATCCTCTTTTTGAATCTAACTATCTCTACATGTTGTAGGACAGTCTTCTTTTAGCTTCCACCATCGAATCCTTTCAATTCCTTTTTGTTGGTTTTTTCGATGTCGTCTATCTATCTTCATATCTAGAACTAGGAGTTTATGTTGCGCGGTAACACTCTCACCTGGGATAACCATACAATTCAGACATCTATGTCTATCTTTACCCCTAGTTAAAAAGAAATCTATCTGACTTGCTTTTGGTCCACTTCTAAAGGTTATAAAATAAGAATCTCTCTTTCTGTATAATTTTCATCTTAGCATATATTTTATTAGTAGCATAGTACTTGATATTTTTTTAATTAAAAACAATACTTGATAATTTGGATATTTTTTTAATTAAAAACAATACTTGATAATTTGATTATATTGGTAGCTCCATCAACTTAGGGAGATCAACATTCTGAAATGTGACACTTCGCCTTGATCTACTACTGCGGTTAATCGTAATCCCTGTGGTAAGAGGTTGTCAAGTTTTTACCGTTGAATCTTTGATAAAGTATTGCAGTTTTCATTCAACCCTGTACGTTACGGTAAATATTGATTGTATAGGTATTTATTATATAAGATTGAAGCACCTCTATTGTTTACGAATTTGAATTACTTTTGACTAATTCAACTGAATGGTCAGGTTGAGTTGAATGGCATCAAGATATTAAAAGCATTTTGCATTTTCTTACGAACACTTGAACCGATCCTGAAATGAGCATGCTGTGCTGTTGCACTTGTTTTGTGTTATTCGGAAGCGATTTAAAATGGATTTTTAAGTACATTTCACAAAACGATCATTTTTAGAGTTTGATATAAACAAATTTTGTTGTGTTTATTCTTGATTTAGTAATCCCATTAACAAAATGATAACACGATGCGAGTAAAAGACTATATGGATTAAGTTAAGTAAAAATTATATATGAATATATTAAAACTTAAAATAAAGATCGTTTGGGTGTATTGACATAAATTTTGCCATAAATTTTTTGTATTTTGTATACAGAATATGATTTACATAACAAAAACACAAATTATGTATAAAAATTGTCAAATCTAGTTTATCCTACATCATCATACTCGAGTTTTAATTTTAATATTGCAGTAAGTTTTATTAACCAATGTAGGATCTTACCTTAAGTCGTATATATTGCAATCACTATTGTAGATAATTATTTTTTGGTTACATATTGTAGATAAATCATAAATTTTATTAAGTCATGAAGATGAATTTTCTTTTTCCATTCTTTCTTATTCTAAAGTAATGTATTTTTTTCAATTCTCGTTTTATCGTGTATATTAGTGAATGTTTTATCATCCATGTGGTTTGACGAAATCCCCTCTATCAATGTTGAATAGTTGGTGTGGATTTAGGGTTTAGGGTATCTTTTTAGCACATGAAATTGCCATGCTCAATTGCCTGGCATGGTGACCATCGTGCTATTGTGCCAGTAAAGGGCATGCAATGTGACTGTCAAAATAGTGAAAAAGTGGCCATAAAATGTCAGACGGACAAGAAGAAAAGAAAAATCAAATTTAAACTTCAGATATCCATAATTGATTTTGCGAATTCATGACCATGAAACATAGAGGTGGCAAAAGTTGACTCAATTTAAAAAATCCGTCCAATTAATTCGAATCCAAACTTGATTTATTTGATTTGAAAAAAAAAAGGTCAACAACTCAAATTTAACCTGTTTGAATTCGAATTGATCCAAAATCAAATTTATTCGAATTCACATTGATTCAAATTCAACCTGATCTGAACCTGAATTGATTCGAATCCGAATTAACTTGAATCTAAATTAACCCAAACTTGAAAAGATTTAAACTTAAATTTAATATTATCAATAAATATTTAAATGTTAAAATTAATTATCAAAGTGTTTTAATATAGTAAAAATATAATTTTTTTCAATAATATGAGTGTTATATTTTTTAATCTAGTTAAATTTAAATATTCACTTTTATGTTATATTCATTTGAACCTAATGTATAATTATTTAATGACTAATCTATAGTAAAATAAAGAAGCTATATCACCTACACTTAATGTCTTCAATTATTCTATAAAAAATCAAGATAAATTAAAGAAATAAATAGTATTGTTTTATGATATTTGGTAGGAATATTAAATCACTTTGAGTCATAAAGTTATTAATTATTATAGATAATAAAAATAAAATGAAAAAAATATGATTAATTTATGAATATTAGTAAATATATTATAAAGAAAACTATCATACAGATTATTAAATACTTTCATTATTTCAATCTCAATTGTACTATAGGTCATGTAAGAAGAAAATTTTATTTTCATGAGTTTGTAATTCTAAGAAATATGATTTTAGTTGATTTTTATACCAGATAAATCGCATCGAGATGACCAAGGCTTAACCCAATAAACCTGTCCAATCGACCCGAATCCAAATTCGACCAATCTGAATTGACTAAAAAAGTCAACAACCCAAACCTGATCTAATCCAAACCTGAATTAATCTGAACCCAAATTGATCCGAATTCAAATTGATCCAAACCTGACCTTATGCAAACCTGAAATAGACTGATTTTTCCTTGACCCAAACCCAATCTTATTCGAATATGAAATGATCTGATTTTTCCTTAACCCAAAATGATTTGATCTAAAATGACTCAACCTAAACCCGATCCGACAGCAGTAAATTTTAAAAGGTGATTTTCAGTTTTTTATATATTTTTAAATTTTCATTGATTAAGAAATAAACAGCAATAAATGATCCAAAAAATAAAAACTATTGGATGTTAGAAAAAGAAATAATTTTATGAAATTCAAAAAAAAAAAATATAGTGAAAGAAGTGCAAGTATATTTTTTTTTGGTGCATTGAAGTGCAAGTATTTTTTTGACTTTAGTACTTAATAACATTTTTAGATACGTCATTAAACTCGATTTAATATTAATTAGTTTGTAATTTATTCTTACATTTAAATTAATAAACAAGTACCCCTTCAAATTAGATTACATAAATGCATAATTTACTACTATATACAACAAATGAAGAATTTTTTAATAATTATCAATTGAGTATTAGTTCTCATAAAAAAAATTAAGCAAACAATATCTTATTGCGAGTTAAGTAAATAGGTGTTAAAAAGTTGGTATCAGAGCAAAGTTAGTCTGATTTTTGTCAGTGTCATTAAATTAGAACTAATTTACATCCCTTGAGTACTGTATTGGTTTGAATATATAATTGTTTAAAATGACTCAAAACGTCTCCTTTGTATTTGTTTTGGGCAGAATGAGTTATAGGCGAAGGTGTGTTGGTTGAGGACAAGGGTGGAGATGGGCAAAACCATCTTCAGAGCCATCAATTGAACTAGTTCTAGAACCTACCCTTCCTCCTCAACCTGAAAGTCCCAACATGCGTATTTCGAGGCTAGAACGGTTGATTGGAGAGTTCTAGCCAATTAGAACAATAATGCCAATAATCAACAACAGCCCTACCTGTGGTGCCACCTCCTCCACCACAGGATAATGCCCCTCCAGTGCCTCCACCACCACTAGTTCAACCATCACAACAGCCACCACTTTCTCCACAACCAACTCTAATACATGCTAGGCAAGTTCCTGTGGCGAAATGTGATGTTAATTTACTAAGACAGTTTAAGAAGCTGGATCTACCAAAATTCAAAGAGAGAAGGATCTAATAGTTGCCAAACACTGGATAAATGCAATGGAAGAATTAGTTGCATATATGAGATGTACAGAAAGTGAGAAGGTGGGCTTGGCTACTTTTCTTTCAGTGGACGAAGCTAAGCATTGGTGGAAGTTCACACAGACAGTACTAAGAGCTCGATAGCCTGTACTAACTTAAGAGGGATTCTTGGACGCCTTTGTTAAACAGTATATTCCACGCATTGCCCAGAAGATGTTGCAAGTAGAATTTCTGGGATTAACTCAGGGTAATATATGATAGTGGATTAGAATGAATCAAAGTTCATCGCTTTGAGTAGGTTTGACCTAGAGACAATGTGTAGTGAAGAGCACAAGGTCCACAAATTTATGGAGGGGTTAAAGCCGGCTATCAGATCTAAGTTGGCACCTTTCAACATCTCTCCATATGACAAAGCCATTTGCCATGCTCAATTGTGTGAACAAGTTTATGAATTTCATTAGACAGACTTCAATGCTGGGGTTAAGGGTAAGGAGAAGATGAGGCGCAGATCAGATGAAAAAGTCTCAATAGATAAGTATGCTGCTAAGAAAGCCAAAAGAGATAAGGGACCTACTAAGACTTCCGGGATCAAGATTGGTGAGAGTAAAACAGTTAAGTTTGGAGTGACTGATAGTTCTATTTGTGTTAAGAAAGGTACATCAGCTAACTGTGAACAATGTGGAAAGGCTCATGGCGATAGACCTTATTACTAGAATACATGGCTTGTTTTGGATGTGGCGAGACTAGCCACTTAGTGAAGGATTGTCCAAAAAGCAAGAACAAGGTGGTAAATCATGTAAAGACTACATCACCTTTAAGATTAGCTACTGCGACAGAAAAGGATAAGTAGGTTGTTTCTCAGGGACGGGTATATGCCATGGATAAGGAGACTACCGATACCTCTATAGACATGATTAAGCGTAAGATTTCTAATTTTGATATTGATGCCATTGCATTGTTCGATTTGGGTTCTATCCACTCTTTTGTCTCCAATGTTTGCTGCTGAAATACTAGTAGGACTTGAACCTTTAGGGTATCTTTTGTAGATAAACACATCTTTTAAAGAATCACAAATGACAAATGTAGTGTATCGTAATTGTAGGCTACGAGTAGGAGAGAGGGAATCAGTAGTAGACCAAATTTTATTAAATATGTATGGATTTGATGTAATATTAGGAATGGATTAGTTAGCTACGAATTAAGTTAGTTTGGATTGTTATGCCAACTCTATAACCATCTCTTCTTTCGTTAGCTATGTTGTAAAGTTTGCCATTATGTAATGAAAGAATATGTTTATTGAGTTAATTGTTCTGAATGAATCTTCATATATTATGTTTGATTTTTGAAGGGTTCATTGCCTACATTGAGGACATAGAAAGTAAACGTGTGAAATTACATGAGATTCCAGTGGTTAAGGACTTTCCCAACATATTTTCGAACAAATTACTGGGGCTTCCTCGAGATAGAGAGATTGAATTCACTATTGACCTAGTGCCCAATACAGAACCCATCTCAAAACCTTTTTATCAAATGGCTCTGGTAAAGCTCGAGGAGCTCAAGAAGCAACTCCAGAAGCTATTAGACAAAGGTTTTATTCAACCCAGTGTATCTCCGTGAGGTGAACCAATCCTATTTGTTTGTAAAAAGGATGGTAGCCTATGACTCTGTATTGATTATTGACTATTGAACAAGGCTACTATTAAGAATGAGTATCCTTTTCCTAAAATCGATGATTTATTTGATCAGCTTCGGGGTGCCCAAATCTTTTCCAAGATAGACCTTAGATTGGGATATCATCGGTTGAAAATTTGGAGTGAAAATGTTCCAAGCCTGCCTTTAGAAGTCGGTACAGCTATTATAAATTTGGTTATGCCGTTTGGCCTTACTAATGCCCCCGCAGCTTTTATGAACTTGATAAATGAAGTCATCAAACCTTGTATGGACAAGTTTGTTATGGTTTTTATCGATGACATTATTGTGTATTCTAAATCTTGGGAAAAGCATGAGCAGTATCTTCGAATAGTACTCTAAACCCTCAAAGATCGGAAGTTGTATGCGAAGTTAAGTAAGTGTGATTTCTGGCTAGATCAGATTTCTTTCTTGGTCACATAGTCAGTAAAGACAGGGTATCTATTGATCCATCTAAGATTGAGGCTATAATTCAATGGGAAAGACCAAAGATAGTGATCGAGATTCGGAGTTTCTTGGGACTAGTAAGATACTATAAATGGTTCGTCGATGGTTCTCTAAATTAGCTGCTCCTTTGATGCGCTTAACGCCTAAAGATATAAAGTTTGAATGGAATGATGCTTGTGAGTGAAGTTTTTAAGAGTTGAACCACAAGCTAACTACCACATTGATCCTCATTATTCCCAGTGGTTAAGGGGTCTCTCAGTATACAGCGATGCCTCTACATAGGGATTCAGTTTTATGCTCATACAATATGGTAAAGTGGTAGCTTATGGTTCTCGTCAGTTGAAGGACCATGAGAAAAACTACTCAACTCATGATTTGGAATTAGCCGTAGTGGTGTTTGCTTTAAAAATCTGGCGGCAATATCTCTATCGAGAGAAATTCCAAATATTCACAAATTATAAGAGTTCGAAGTATCTATTTTCCAGAGAGAATTGAACATGAGACAATGTGGATGGCTCAAGCTTTTGAAGGATTATGATTGTGAGATCTTATACCACCCAAAAAAAAGCTAATGTGGTGGTAGATGCTCTAAGCAGGAAGCATCTAGGAATGGTATCGTATATGATGGTTTGGGAATATAAGTTGTTCAAGTAGTTTATGAGCCTTAGTTTGGATATCACTCCTTTTGAGAGGTTTGGTATGATGGCCAACTTACGGATTGAGCCAAATTTAATGGGTTAAATAAAAGATACTTAGAAGGAGGATACCTATTGTGTAAAAGTTGCCAGCTAAGTGCAGTTGGGTATTCAATCAGATTTCTAGGTTGGTAGCGATGGCATTTTGAAGTTTAGAGGCCGTATTTGTATTTTTGACAACAAATAGTTAAAAGATTTGATTTTGACTGAAGCTCACACACCGAAGTACACTCTACTCACATGTAGTACAAAGATGTATCATAATCTACGTAAAGTGTACTGGTGGTTTGGAATGAAGCGTATCATTGTAGAGTTTATGGCAAAATGTCTCACTTGCCAACAGGTCAAGGTAGAGCGTTAGAAACCGGCAGGTTTATCACAGCCTCTGCTTATACCTATGTGGAAATGAGAGCACATTACAATGTATTTTATTATGGGTTTGCTCCGAACCAAGAAAAATCATGATGCCATATGGGCGATTGTTGACCGGCTTACTAAATCTGCCCACTTTCTTGCCATCAAATCTATAGATTCTCTTAATGCTTTGGCAAATTTGTATGTTAGAGAGATAGTTAGATTGTATGGAGTCCCAATAAGTATCACTTCTAACAGAGATTCCAGACTTACCTCTCATTTCTGTGAGCATTTTCAAGAAGCAATGGAATCTCGATTGAATTTTAGCAGAGCTTTCTATTTGTAAATTGATGGTCAATCCGAGCACACCATTCAAACGCTCAAGGATATGTTGAGGGCTTGCACTTTAGATTTCAAAGGCTCGTGGGACAATCATCTGCCGTTAGTTGAATTCATTTATAACAACAACTATCATTCTTGCATGGCACCATATGAAGCTCTTTATGGTAGAAGGTGCTATTCTTCGATTGGTTAGGAAGAAATAGGTGATTGTAAAATATTGGCTCCAAATATGGTAGAGTAGGCTTTTGAGGATGTCAAGTTGATTTGTTAGAAACTTAAGAAAACTCAAAGCCGCCAAAAAAGTTATGATGATACTTGACGCAAGCAATTAGAGTTTTCAGTTAGGGATTCTGTACTCTTGAAAGTTTCTCCATCGAAAGGTGTCATGAGATTTGGCAAGAAGGGGAAATTGAGTCTTCGCTTTATTGGGCCATTTGAGATCTTAGACCGAGTGCGAGTGGGAGATGTAGCATATAAGTTAGTATTACCTCCAGAGCTAGTTGCTGTGCATAATGTCTTTCATGTTTCCATGCTTCAAAAGTACCATCTAGATCCGTCTTATATCATTCAGTATCAATCTTTGGAGATTAGAGAAGACATGAGTTATGTTGAGAAACCAATACAAATTCTAGACAGGAAGGACAAAGTATTGCGGTCTAGGTCTATTCCACTAGTCATAGTTATTAAATCAAGATACGTATCATGAATTGAAATTTTATTTTTAAAAATCGAGTATCGTATCATAACGTAAGATACGGTAAATAATTTTAAAATTAATTATAAATAATATATGCACATGTAAGATAAATAAAATATAAAAATATTATACATATTAATAGGATTAAGTAAATATATGATAAAAATAAGAAGTATGATTGTTTTCAAACTCTTAATTGGTCTAGCTCCAAGGAAAAGGTAAATCTTTAATTCAACTAGAATGTCTTCTAATCTTGAGCCTACATCTATTTGGGTGTCCTTTACATATGAGAGGTAGCCTTGACAACCTTTCTTCAAGCATTGCATAGCATTTAAAATCGGTACTACTCGAAGTGGAGGATTAATATGACTACCTTTATACACAATTTTGGATTTTCCTAAAAAACAAAACACTACTCTTTTTCCATAGCAATCAATAAATGCATGATGTACAGATAGCCAATTCATCCCTAAGATCACATCAAAATCTTGCATATTTAACTGTACTAAGTCAACTAGTAGTTCATAACTCCTTATATGCACAACACAATCCTTATAAACAGTATAAATTTACACAATTTTTCAATAAGAGTGGCCACATATAAAGGCTCATTCAACTTCTCAGGTGCAACATTCAAGGATGTCACAAATTTGACAGAAACAAAGCTATGCAAGGTACCAGAATCAAATAAAACATTAACATTGATTTGATTGATAGCGACAATACCTGTCGCCATATTATCACTTGCATCAGCATCTTGTCGAGTCAAGGTGAAAACCTGAGCATTACTCTTTTGTGTTTGCTTCACTAGATTGGCCTTAACAACCTTATTGCTCTTGTTAGGTGTAAGACCCGATTCTACACTACTGTAGGCCCTAATTTTATAAAATTTGATAATGGAAATTAAATAAATAATGAATATTGATTTTCACTTGGGTGAAAAGCTCCTTAACTTGAGATGTGAATGGAGCATTTCGGTGAAATAATTTACGGGCGAGTTCTATAATGGGGCAGCTCGCCAATGGGCGAGCAAGAGGATGATCGCCAATACATGATGGCGAGTTGATGATGGCGAGATGGTTTAACTGCTTGATTGGCGAAGAGGTGAGTTCACCATGATTGTTGATCGCCGAACGAAGGGCAAGGGCTTCTGATCGCCCCATAAGGATTGAGTAAATTAAAAAATGCTAAATAAGATTTGCCAATTTGTGGGGGATTATAGCAAAGTGGGCGAGTAGAGCAATGCACGGTGATCGCCAACAATGTAACAATTGCTATAATCGCCAAACCTCTATGTGATCGCCAAGGAAAAGGAAATAATCTCGAAATTGCCAAATATTAATTTAGCATCAAGACAAGGTGGTGATACCCAGGTGCAAACATAGGCGAGCTTGAATATTTGCATAGGTGAGCCTATGGACAATTGGCGAGATGAAAATTGGCAAATTGAAATAGAGTGGGCGAACTGAGGTCTCAAGACGAAGAGGCGAACGGGAATCGGCATGTGTGGACAAAATGAAAATAAATTCAAAACATGACAGTAAAAATTGACTTTGTACGCCACACAGCTGAAGAAAATTAAGAGAGGATGTTAAAGTCAATAAAGAAATTAACCTGATTAGTTGAGGAATAAAACAAAGGAGGCACATAGGTTAAGAACAGTGCAGAAAAAGATTGGCACGCCGTTCCTTTGGCCACAGGTGTCTTCTTCCATTAATGAGGTTGAAAATTAACCCTAACTGTCTCTTTCCTCTATTTAAAGCATGAAAGACGTGAAATGATTGAAGAAGCAGAATAAGGGACAGATGGTAGATTTTATCATTCATATTTCGTATTTGTTAAATAAATGTTTATCATTTATTACGGTCACTGTTGAATGTTAATGGCATTGCAGACAGCCTAACCGAAAAAGTTGTATAGAAATACGTGAAAAATGTGGTAACAGGATGTTACAGATTTAATGGTATTAGAGCTGTGGTTGGTCTAATGTCTGTTGATGCCTTTAGTACGAAAAGTATTGAGAAAGGTTAACATTCCCTGTAGTACTGTATAGTCTGAATGTATAGAGGAGTCAAGTGACTGTGAATTGAGTTAAGTGTTGAAATGTGATGAAAGTTGGTGAATTAAGGGTTACAAATAGAGATTGTAATTCAGGAATTTCACATGAGATAAGCAATCTTATCATCGTAATGTCAGGACTATTCGGTAAGGTACAGTGAGGAACTCGGTGAGGGCCCCACCAGGACTTCTCTGTCCATATCGAACTAAAATCCTGAAATGATGATATTGAAATGAAAAGGGATAATATTAGTGCATAAGCCCTAAAATCGCATGTCTGGAGGTATATCGAAGAGAGAGAATTAAAGGGGAATTTATGAACATACCCTTGCATTAAAATAATTTTTCTGAGTCATAAATAACAAAATTGATTTAAAATAGAAATTGATGGTGAAATGGTATTTGATGGTGTAAAGGATATATTACTTGTTTGACGATCCCTCCTGTGAGCTCCACTTATATTTGATGAGTAAGGCGACCCGGAGTATATACTATGAGAGGTCACAAGATAGTCGGCCCTGTTGTGGATTTTAGGGTCTGAATTAAAGTGAAAATATGGGCTATATTGGTTAGGGATTTTTAAATATTATGCAAAGTAATATACTTATAGAGTGTGAACCAAAATGTGAATTGTGTGAGAAATGATGTAAAATCGATGATGTTAACACTGGTTCTATATACTCCTTATGTTTTAGGAGAATAAATACGATGTTAATAGAACCGAAATATTGTGAAATATATGTGAAGTGACTTGAATATATATATATATATATATGTGTGTGTGTGTGTGTGTGTTGGAGAATGCATAGTAGATTTGTAGGATGTAAATAACGAGACATCCAAGACAGTATGGGTTAGTGAATTAGAAATTACGGGAGGATGTTTTAAGTAAACTTTTGGAGTAACGTGGATTCGAGAGACTGTTGACTCGATTCACAACATGGAATTTGTTTGTAAGCTGTTATCAGAGAATCAGAAGAGCTTGAGAAATTACTCAAGAGATTGCTGAGTAGAGAAATTAACTGTTTGGGTATAACTGGTGAAAACGAAAATTATATCATTTTGAAAACAACGGGATTAATACTCTCTACAGTTGCTTCTAGGTTCCGGAACAAGTATAGTATTCTAAAATACCTATCTTATTCTATCTGGATCCCTAGCCAACTGTAGTATCCTTCCTATATGTGTGCCTAGAGCCAACTAGGATGATTTTAAAGAGAATAAATATGTATATTGATATAAGCAATATCGTTGAAAAATGCTACAAACTTATAGGAATAGAAAACCTTACTGTTAAGTCAGTGAACATGAGTTCTAATTGAACTATGTACATTAGAGACGTGAGGTCTCGAATGATTAAGTGGACATTGAAATTGTCTGAGTAAAGGATCTCACTACTTAAGTAAGATTAAAGTGTGATTATTGAGGTATGAAATTTATAAGGGTTACCCGTATGGCATAAATGATTTGTTGAGGAGTTTATGGAATTCGCTACCTTACTGATGTGATATATACATGTGAGGAAGTAAAAGTGAATGGGTGTGTATGAGTATAGTATTCAAAATGGTTACAAGATGGTAACGGTAAAATAGTATATTAAGTGAGAAAAACGACTGTGGTGATGAATGTGAAAGAATGAAAATGTCTTAAGAGACAAGTTATATGATGACTAAGGAACACGAGTTATGAGGTAGTTCCCAAGTATATGAATAAAAGTGATTTCGTATGATCATCATGTGGTTATGGCTGGAATTAATAACAAGCCAGATTGGGATAGATGAAATTTGTTATACTCAGAGGAGTAGATACAAGAAGTATTGTTAATCCTGAAAAGGGATATACATATGTGTATATATGTACATATTAGAAATGTGAAATTGTTCAAGTAAAGTGGCGATGAAATCTGAATGATAATAAACTAAATTTCAGAAATTGATGTGAGGAAATTATACTCTTAAATATATTCTCCAAGTAGTGTCATTACATGTACTAGGATAATAAGAGGTAAAATGATAACTTGATATGAAAAGAAGCTATCGAGAAAAATGATTACCTGAAACGTAATCGGTGGTTAGTATTAAAGTCTGCAAAAGAAAGGCAGTTATAGTTTAATCATGAAATAGTCGTAGTGGGATGGTAAAGAATTCGAAAGAACCATGAGGTTATAGAAGTGATTATGGATTGAGTAACCAAATTAATTCACTTCATCATCATGTTTTGGGATGTCTTGAGTGCTAGAGTCGATAAATATTGGTGAAACAGTGAAAACGTATGTGAAGTTCCAGTGAGTGAGTACTTGTGATAGGGATCCCTGATTTGCCACATGCTTTGAGAGAATAGCAAGAGGCTTCGGGATTCCAAATTTTACTGTTAGCATCGCCTCTGATTGATATAGATATCCGAGCGTATTGTGTGGACGCTCCGGGATATATTGAGAGCGAGTGCGTTGTATTTAAGAGACTATTGGGACAATTACATACGATTAATTAAAACTATCTAAATGATAGTCACCAAAATTATTATCGACTTACACCAAATGAGATGATAAGTGATAAATAGTATGAATGAGTTACTGTGTAAAAGAAGTGAAAATTTGCTAACTCCCAAGGATGATAAAAGATTTCAGGGAGTATAAATTGGTTTTGAAAGAAGAAGCCCAAGTTCTTCAGGACCTTAAAACAAAATCCGGGATGGCGACCCACGAGTTGGGCGATCGCCTAACAACGGATAATATGTTGTGAGGTGTGGGCAAACTATATGGTCGCTGATTTACTTGAAAGAGTAAACCTGGGGCGCGGAGAGCACCAAAGGGATGATTGTTGATGGCCTGAAGAGACGGGCATGACTCTTAAAGACAAGATGGAGTATAAAGAGAGATTCGTGATCTCAACTTAGAGACGAGATAAACTAAAAGTTGAAAATGTGATAAGGAAGAAAAATACCTATATTGGTGGTACTTCCTAAACTAAGTGAAACTTGAAAAGAGTATAATGTTATTTGGATAGTTGTGGATATATTGATTGAGTCTGCTTATTCATTGATTATGGAATTTATTGAGCTAATTAGTGCCTTGGCCGAGTTATATATCAAGGAAATGGTGAGGTTATATAGTGTTCCAGTAAGCATTACATTTGATAGGGAGTCCCGCTTCGTATCTCAGTGTTGAGAGAGATTACATGAAGCTATGGGATCCCGATTGAGTTTTGCACCGCAGTTCATCCGAAGACTGAGAGACAGTCCGAGCGTATGATATGGACGCTCGAGGATATGGTGTGAGCGTGTGCAATTGATTTTATAGGCTCCTAGGATAATCCTCTACCCTGGCAGAGTTGCTTATGATAATGGCCAAAGGATAGTATAGGCATAACACCTTAAAGGGTTTATTTAGCAGACGATATAATCCACGCTAGCATGAGAAAATAGGAGACCGAGAATTATTTTCGACTTGGTCGAACAGACTTCTTGAGATATACAAGAGATTATGTATATAAGGTCTCACCATTTAGAGACATAATGAGAGGAAAATGGAATCTCTAACGCATTGAATCGTAGGAGATCTTAGATCGTGTGAGAGATGTGCACTACCTTTAGAGTTGTCAGGAGTGCATAACGTATTCTATGTCTCGATGATGAGAAAATACTATCCATATCCTTCTCACATGGTTCGACATGAGTCCTAGAGATTCGAGAGGACATGAGTTACGTTGAGCAATTAGTACGGATTTTGGATAGGAAGGATAAAGTGTTGTGATAAGGTGGTGTGCTCTAAGATTAATCCTTTGATTAGATGCTCTAGCAGTAGGAGGCTACTTGAGAGTTAGATAGCCTTATACGTGAGAATCATCCAAAGCTCTTTCAGTAATAGGTCCATATAAAATTTGGAGGACCAAATTTCTTAAGGTGGGGAGAAAATGTAAGACCTGATTCTACACTACTGTAGACCCTAATTTTATAAAATTTGATAATGAAAATTAAATAAATAATGATTATTGATTTTCACTTGGGTGAAAAGCTCCTTAACTTGAGATGTGAATGGAGCATTTCGGTGAAATAATTTACGGGTGAGTTCTATAATGGGGCAGCTCGCCAATGGGCGAGCAAGAGGATGATCACCAATACATGATGGCGAGTTGACGATGGCGAGGTGGTTTAACTGCTTGATTGGGGAAGAGGTGAGTTCGCCATGATTGTTGATCGCTCGAACGGGCGAGGGCTTCTGATCACCCATAAGGATTGAGTAAATTAAAATGCTAAATAAGATTTGCCAATTTGTGGGGAATCATAGCAAAGTGGGCGAGTAGAGCAATGCACGGTGATCGCCAACAATGTAACAATTGCTGTAATCGCCAAACCTCTATGTGATCGCCAAGGAAAAGGAAATAATCTCGAAATTGCCAAATATTAAGTTGGCATCAAGACAAGGTGGTGATACCCAGGTGCAAACATAGGCGAGCTTAAATATTTGCATGGGCGAGCCTATGGACAATTGGCGAGATGAAAATTGGCAAATTGAAATAGAGTGGGCGAACTGAGGTCTCAAGACGAAGAGGCGAACGGGAATCAGCATGTGTGGACAAAATGAAAATAAATTCAAAACATGACAGCAAAAATTGACTTTGTACGTCACACAACTGAAGAAAATTAAGAGATGATGTTAAAGTCAATAAAGAAATTAACCTGATTAGTTGAGGAATAAAACAAAGGAGGCACATAGGTCAAGAACGATGCAGAAAAAGATTAGCACGTCGTTCCTTTGGCCACAGGTGTCTTCTTCCATTAATGAGGGTTGAAAATTAACCTTAACTGTCTCTTTCTTTATTTAAAGCATGAAAGACGTGAAATGATGGAAGAAGCAGAATAAGGGACAAATGGTAGACTTTGATTTGGATAGCATGGCTATCTATATATATATATATATATATATATATGAAGATTGAATGGAAAATCGAATTCTATGTTGCTGCAAGTTCATGTTTAGTTCTCTCAATTTCTGCCATGCTTGAGTTACTAAACTTCATCCTTAAGTTGGCTAAACAAGTAAACCAGCTTGCAAAACCTTTCCTCCATCGTTGATAAGCTAAAGGAATAAGCAAAGTAAGGCCAACATGAGACAGAAAGTGTTCTGTTCTTGAAGTGCAGTTGATTAAGTTGAGATTTAATGGTTTTTTTGAGATTGAATGATATATTTCTATGATTTTGAGCATGAGGAGGATGATTATAGTCTCGTTTTTAATTTATTCTTGATAGATCATAGAAATAGAATAAATTCATATCTTGAAGTAGATGATGAATAAAATGAAACTGGGTTGAAATTATAGTAGGATGATGAAAAATCATTAAAAGAAACTAGAAAACAATCGAGAATAAATAAGGAAAGTAGTGGAAATGGTGTAAAAGTGATGAGAATGACGACTATGGTGATCGCCCATGTTAAATATTAGTGATCGCCAATGGGGCGAGTAGGAAATAAAAGAACTCGCCAAGTTATATTTCTTGTTCAAATGGGCGAGGTCGCCCAACGTTAATTTAATTCATAGGCGAGCCCATCTCTGAATAGAAAAGCAATAAATGGCGAACTCATATTAATTCGCCAATATGTGAATGGCGAGGATGTTGGGCGAGCTCCCACGTGTAAGCCATTTGATGAATGGTGAGCTCAGTTGGGCGAGCTATTAAGAACTCTTTTGGGTGAGCTATTTGATTATTAAGTCTCGCCAAAATGTTGGAAATATTGGAAAAGAAAATATTAATAGAATTTATAAATTATTTTGCAGCAGGGAATTTGGACTCAGTAAAAGCGATCGGGAAGGCGAGTAGGATGCAAGGCTTCGCAAGATTAGGTAAGGGAGATGTGTGTGAAGTGAATGCATGTCCTGCGGAGTAAATATTATGAAAATATTTGGTTTATGACATGCATTGGTTTGATAATTATTTTGATTTGGGCGAGCTAAAAGCCGACCCCTATAATGTTTGTTTGGGCGAACTGGTAAGGGCGGGCGAGCCAAACCTTTTATGATGTTTTGGGCGAAGACCCTTTTTATGATATCTTGGGGCGAGTGACCCTGTTTTAAATAGAAATCCGGGCAAGCCAAAGTAGGCGAACTCTTTTAATGTTGTTTTGGGGCGGGCGACCCCTGTTTTAATAAATCCAGGCAAGCCAATATGGGCGAACCCTTTTATGTTCCTTTGGGTGAGCGACCTAGGTTTTCATGAAATGGGCGAGTTGACCATGGGAGTGCCGCATTGGGCGAGTTGACCATGGCAATGCCATAATGGGCGAGCCACTGGGGGCGAGCCAGTTTTACTTGTTTTTAAAAGCAAACTTTGGCGGGCGAATACAAGTTCACCGCACTGGCGAGTTGGCCATGGACGAGCCGTACTTGGCAAGCTGACCATGGGCGAACTGATTTATGGGTATTTTCTCACACGAAAAATGGGCTATTTTAATTGCCATTTGTAAACAGAAAGCCTAAAACCTTTTTGGAAATCAAATCATTTTGAGAAAATGATAATATGGGTGAAATAATCCCATAAAGGTTTTTCATGAGATATAAAGTGATTTTGAGACTTTAGGCCCTGAGTTCATGCATTACCATTCATATAATTGCATGACCTGCCTGGGGCGATAGTTTGGGTCAATGGACCAACGGGTGCACCCCAGGGCATCACAAGGCTGATGGACCTGCCAAGTCATCAGCGGTCTCAAGGTCACTTGGCAAGTGGACCCGAGGACCACCTATAGATTATGGCCATAGATCTAGCTGAGATAGCCGTGAGGGGCGATGGCCTACGAGTGTATCCCAAAAGCGGATGATTTGTGTTCCCGAAAAAGGGTAGGGAACGATGAGAGCATGATTTATTCGTAGGGTAATGCCTAGTCTCAACTTGTTGATTTCTGTTTACTGAGAGGATTTATTGAATCCTATTTATTGTTTACTTCATTTTAATGTAAATTGTTGAGCCAATGATTTGAATGGTGTATTGAGAGTACTGTTTACTATAACCACTATTTTCCTATTCGATATGATTTTAGGAAAAATAAATACTTGGTGGCACATAGTTTTGGTTTCATAAAGCAGCATATGTCTCCTTTACTGAGCGCGTAGTTCGCTCACCCATTTGTTTAACTCCACAGATAAAAGACACGGAGTTAGAGAATTACCTCCAAGATGGATATAGCTACATATAAAGCGCTGGGGCAAAGTATGTTAAACATGACAGGTACAGTCTCTTCTCCTTTACATTTTGACATAGGTATACAGTATTACTTTATTGAGATAAAGACAATAGGGGATGTCAGATGTAAGGAATAATGAAAAGAATTTCATATTCCGTATTTGTTAAATAAATGTTTATCATTTATTACGGTCACTGTTGAATGTTAATGGCATCACAGACAGCCCAACCGGAAAAGTTGTATAGAAATACGTGAAAAATGTGGTAACAGGATGTTACATTAGGATAGTCTCATGCCATATGCCCATATTTCCCACATTCAAAGCAAACTCTAGGTTTCTTCACACAGGGACCAGGATGAAATGACTACAATACCCATACTTCTCAAGCTTAGGATTAGGCTTCATCCTCATCTCCTAATGTCATTTCCACTTACATTCCTTTGGCAATTACTTTGATCTCCCTCAAACCTCTGGTGTTTCATGTCACCCCGCTCTTGCTCATACCAGTTTAAGTTAGCCTTGATCTTTAATGCTCGTTGCAACACCTCCTTATAGCTATTGATAATATGGGAAGACAACTGAGAACAAATGCTTGGCTTCAATCCATGTTCAAACCTTATGCCTTGTTTTTTTTTTTTAAGTCAGTGATGTGAGTATAGAAACGTCCCAACTCATTAAACTTGTTAGCATACTCCAACATAACCATATCAGGTTTTTGTTGCAATTGTAGAAGCTCGTTCTCGTTCTCGACTTTCACTAACTCTGGAAAATATTGGTTAAAGAACATTTCTTTAAATTTCTTCCAAGTCAAAGGTTCGTTTGAACCTTCAAATGTGGGGTTTATAGTATCCCACTAAAATTTAACGTTTCCTATAGTTGAGTGAACCAAGGTCAACTTCATATCTTCAAAAATCCTTGTTGCCTTAAAGAGTTTCTCAAACTCTCTAATCCAAGCCTCTGCAATCAAAGGACCCAGCCTGCCTTCAAATTGAGATGGGTTCACTCTTCGAAACCATTCATAAGTTGTCTCAAGTTGTTGCACACCTTCTTGTGATTGTTGTTGTTGTTGCAATAAATTAGACACCACCTAACATACTCTAGCTAAATCACTTTGCATCGCAGGAGCATTGGATTGCTCCATTCGACCATTGCTAGTTTCAAACCCATCTTCCTCCTATCATTCTTTTTCTTCCCTTTAGCAAGATTCGCCAACATCTCCCTTCTACTACTCATTCTCGCCTATATTTAACATCAAAGAAAATAGCTCTCAAGTGATTAAGATGAATTAAATTAATATTAATACATTATTAAGGATTTACTCAACACACATCAGTAACTTCAAATTCACATTAGGCTGAAAATCTTCTCTCAAACCCATAGGACCTCCAATGATTAATCGTTCTTTTTATTGTATATTTTTAGCTCCTAATATAAGTCTCGTTATAATTCATATAAGAATATCTTGACTCATAGCACTATACTGTAGCATAGTAATATAGGTTTTCTCTTCATTGAAAAATTCTAATACTCATCTATATATCAATTGAACTAATTATTAGATTTTCACTGAAACCATTTTAAATTCTCAAATTGTTTACCTATGTTCTTCTACACTATCAATAGATAGTAACGTTAAGCTCAAGCTCTTTAAAAATCTCGACAAAATCCAATCATGACCTAAGTTTAACTCTTACAGATTATTACATGGTCCGAAATTAATAATCTAGACTTAGAGAAAAGCTCAGAATTAGCTGTCTCTTTAAATGTACAGGACATAACTTAACCTCTAATACTATTTCATGTCATGCCCTGAAACTTGGACGTAACACAGCTATATTACTTTGAGGTAGAACCCCAAAGTAATATAAAGCCTTTTCTCTCATTAATGGTAAAATTCTTAAATGAGTTAATATATTAAAGTAAAATCCTCAATTCTAATTGAACTATACATCAACTCTCTAAAAGTTCAATGTAAACTAAAGAAAGTACAAATTTGTCATTACAATTTGTAAAACCTTATCAGCTAACAATGTCTCCAAAATAAAAAAAAAATGCTCAGTTCGATCCTCGAATGTCATTACAAGAATAAGCAACATATCTCTCAATTATCTGTAGAGAAAAATGAAAAGAAAGGAATGAGCAAACCATAGCTCAGTAAGCATAGTCTCACACACCTTACCGGATTAAGCATTATTTTCATACATATACATATATCATTTTGCAATTATCATATGTAAACACAATTTGTCCAAATCATGTTCTCAACACATTAGGGAAACTATTTCATAAAACTTATCGTCATATCAAATCATATCATTTCACAAGTCATAAATCATTATCAAATACATATCATTTCACGTAAATCATGGATCATACTTTAAAGTCATGAATCATCATAAACCATTTCATCATTATCATTCAATTCATAATCATGAGTCATCAGTTCATTATTTGCTACGGTCACTACTGTAACTCGTGACAAGGCCGTATCAACAATATCATCTACATGACCATTTCTAACTATTCTAAGCCATTAGCAAGGTTTATGCTAACTACTATAACCCGTTAGCAGGGCCGTATAGTCATGGCTAACTATTATGTCTCGTTAGCAGGGTCGTATAATTATAGCTAACTATTATAACTCAATAATGGTACCTATATTGATTACTAGAACCAATTAGTGGGGTTGTATGAGTTAATGAGCATCTCAACAAGAGTGTTTATTGTGAACATGACAATGTCTCTCAGCTCTCGGATTTTAGCCAAAGCGAAAGAGATTGGAATGATGAATGAAGGATATGCTTGGATCATGACTGATACCATGACTAGTGTTTAGAAATCAATAGATACCTCAAGCACCATTGATTCTTTGTAAGGGATTTTAGATGTGAGGTCTTATGTTCCCAGATCAGAAAAGCTCGAGAGTTTTAAAGTTCTCTAGAAAAGGAAATTTCAACAAGACAATCTAAAGACTATTAATGTTGAGTTGAACATTTTCGGACTATGGGCTTAGGATGCAACTTTTGAACTGGCCATGGCAATTGAGAAAACTGGCATCCCAAACCTCCGCTTCAATAAAACAAATTTTTCCAGTAATGGTGCAACAGACCTTGAGTTATTAGGAGTATCAAAAAATGGTCAACAACTTATCCAAGAATTATCAAGCATTAAATTCAGAAGTCTTATAGGAGACTTTAATTTTCTTAATGAGCAATTACAATCACCTGCATTTCAGATAATTAATGTAATTGGAAATGGAGGGAAACGGTTGGGTTTTGGACACCTAAAAATGGACTTGTAAGAAAATTAGATTTGACAAATACAAGCACAAACTCTACTTCTAAGCCAAAACTTGGTCCCATTATGTGGCTAGGGGATACAATCTCAATTCCTAAAGGTTGGGGGATCCCAACAAATAGGAAGAAATTGAGAATTGGGGTTCCAATGAAAGATGGTTTTACTAAATTTCTTAAGGTAGTGTGGGATCCTATCTCTCAAAATGCAAAATCAATTAAAGGCTACTACATTGATATTTTCGACGCTATAATGGATGAAATGCCTTATGTTGTTACCTACGAGTATATTCCATTTGCAACGCCTAAAGGAAAATTTGCTGGGTCTTACAATGACCTAATTGATCAAGGGTTTTATGGGGTATGTGATCTCTTTTAATCCTTCTGTTTATTAAGTACTGCTCCTATTATTCAATGGAATGATTTTTATGAATATGATCTTTAATTTGTTTTTTCCTTTTTGGCAATTGGGTGCTATGAACAGAATTATGAAGTTGTGGTGGGAGATGTAACTATTGTGGCAAACAGGTCATTATTTGTGGACTGCACAGTGCCATACACAAAATCTAATGTGTCCATGGTCGTGTTAGTCAAAGGTAAAAAGAAGAAGAATACATGGGTTTTCTTAGAGCCTTTCACATGGAACCTTCAGGCAATGAGCAGTTGCTTCTTTGTCTTCATTGGATTCGTGGTTTGGATCCTTGAGCACCAAATAAACGAAGATTTTCGTGGATCCCTTGCATATCAAGTCAGCACCATCTTCTGGTTCTCCTTCTCAACCATGGTGTTTGCTTATCATAATAACCCTTTCACCTTTGCAATTACAGATATGTTAAATTTTGATACAACTTTAAAATCACATTTATTTATTTACTGAAATGAATAATACCATTGTCGTAGGTAAGAGAGTTGTAACGCCCTAGGAAGCTGAAATTTTCGGGCTAACTTTTTCCTTTACTACTTGTTTATTTGTTTAAGACTAATTGTCTAAAGTCCCATTCAATTGCCTCGTAATGCGTGCCAAGATCGAAACTGAAAAACTCTATCCCTTTATATATACTTATTGTCCAACCACACTTTATAACACAACAATAATCCAACCTGTGGCACAATAATCATCTCAAGAAACCATCCAACGTATCACATATTCATCAAGATATACTATCGAGATACTATTCATTAGAAGGCGCAATTATATATAATTCTCGATACAGTCCTAGTACTTACATCACGATTCATGTACACTATGTATACCGAAAAGAATCTTATCATCTGGGACATAAACAAAAGTAATGAAAGGTTGTACCTCAATCTAAAATGTAATAACTTAGTAGCACGTAAGTCGAGGTCTTAGGGCAACAGTCTCTCACTCGAGCCTATCTGAAGTAACCTGTGAGGTGGAAAAGAGGGGGAGAGCTAAAGCCCAGTAAGAAAATATACGCTAAGTGATGCTAGGCTCGTACTATGTTTAATGCATGTTTATGCGTGAACAAACGAGCAAAACTCATGTTTCAACGCATTTTATTAAAAATAGTGTAAAGTCGGTATACTATTATTTATAAGATATAAAACATTTATACTGAATACTTCCAAAGATTTTAGTGTATCACGCATCTATAAAATCAAGATACAATAGAAATTGAAATGATACATTCATTAATTTTTGTAACAATATCAAGATATATATTCAAAAACATTTTCATGAGACAAACATCTATTTGTGAGATTTGGTAATGCAACCAGGTTCTTTGGAAATATAACCAATAAGCTTCCTACAAAAGCATCCACTGTAGCTATTAGTGGTCACAGTCCCATACTAGGGCTTTATCCATGATCATGAATAATCTCAGCACCAATGATCATCTAGTAATTGAGGTACAAGCCACGATTAGTTGTCGGACAATATACATAATTACCGCTACCCATTTGCCACACAGACGGGATCCATGACGCGATTACGTATACAGTGCCTCAATGCCACACAAGCTCAATAATTGCCACACAGGCATAATTAAACGCACTGAGGTACAAGTCACGACTAGTTGTCGGACAATATACGTAATTACTGCTACCCATTTGCCACATAGGCGGGATCTATGATGCAATTACGTATACAATGCCTCAATGCCACACAAGCTTATTAAATGCCACACAGGCATAATAAACACCACACAGGCAAGTGCCACACAGGCAAGTTAAGTGCCACACGGGTATTACACAACATCATGTGTCTCATGAATCAAAACTCGTGTAAAAATAGCATTTACAATATGAGTTGAGTACTAAAAGCATGAATCATTTTAAATACTTATAGTTTGGAAAATCTCATCATACGAACTCATGCTTAAAAACTATTATCTCGATAACAAGTAATGATGCTTAATATGCATTAGGTTTTAAAGGCATTTTATAAATCTAAATTACTACCAAGAAATTTACTTAAACGATTTCTAAAGAAATTTTGGCATTATGACAGCATAGGTACCCAGCGTCATATCCACAACCAAATATTGTAGAAAACTTAATCAAGCAATACATATTTAATACACCAATTCCAACACCATTCAAATCTCAAACATTGCACTTTAAGCTCAATCCAATATAATTTGAAATTTAACCAAGAATGCATTTAAATCCATAAGTATTAAATAACATTAATTTAGACATACATAAACATAGCGGACTAACAAGCATTTACCGTATATTCCCTTACCTCGTTATGCCAAGCTTAATGTTTAGCAATGCCAAGCTTGCACACTTTTTGCCAATCGTTAAATTCTCAGCTCCCTGAAAGTTTCCCCCTTTGAAAGTCTTTAACTCAAACTCTTTGCTAATGTTACTCAAGGCTCCAACGTAAACCTTGGAAATCCTCGCCTTTTTCTTTAGAAATTCCTTTTCCTCGATATCTTTTTCTCACTAAAATCACCACATCAAAATAGCATTTATCATACTTTAAAAAATATAGGTACATAAAAATCCTTATATAATATACGTTGAGTTTAAACCAAAACATAGATTCTTACCCTTACTTCCACTTTAGTCATAATTTGGAAGTCTTCTTCTTTTGTATTTTCCTACAAACCACCACCAATCCATACTTAATGTCACTCTCAGGACCTCATATCATCAATATGTTTATCTAAATATTTTACTTAACTAAATAAAATTGGCCTTACTCTGAATCTCTAAGAATGCCAAATCCCTTCACTAAGTCTTCTCACTATTCATTTCCATGACACTACTTCATAATTCATCTCAACATCACAATTCAAGGTTAATATTAAAACTTACCTATTCCTCATTCATATATTCTCAAGCCAACAATTGGAAGCATGTTCATCTTAATCTTTACTTAATACAAAATTATTAATGCTAACCAACATGTATGTTACTTACCTTTGAGTCAATATTTGTATAAAAATTTCGATCATTCCTTCCATGAAGATCTCTTACAATTTGATACCATAATCACATTTAATATACTTAAATATATAACATGTATTTTATTCAAGCCAAGAAAAACACTCTTACCCCTTGAATCCATGTTGACTGAACCTTAACTTCCTTTATCTCTCGACTAGCACAGCTTCCTTTATTTCAATCTTTCCTTCCCTGTTTCGGCCAATAAGCCACACGTTTAAACCCCTTAGTCACCTCTGTTCTATGGCCTCTTCTTTTTTTTTTAACTCAGTTCGGTTCAGCCTTGTTTTGACACTCAAAACTCAACTTCCATATGCCCCTGAACAGCACTTATCTCATTCCCAAACACAGCCCCCTGTCGGCCCCTTGGCCTAAACAATTCTATTCTTGAGCTCCTGAACCAGCCTCAAACCACCTTTTTTTCAGGCCCCTACTCTTGTTTCAGACCAAGAATACCCTGTGTTTCAGCCATGTTATAGCCTGATCTGACCCTTGACGCCCCTGCTCTTTTCCAGTCTAAAAACCCCTTGTAGCAAGCCCTCGTTCAGCCCATAAAAGTCACATTATCTCCCTTGTTTAAGGCACCCCGATCAGCACTAAAATGCCTAGTTTTCCAGTCCAAAATGCCCCTAATTCCAGCAGTAATTTCAGCCTAAGTCAGTGCCCAAAATAGCATCTTTTGGCACCCCAAATACCACTGATTTCAGCCCAAAGCTTTGCTGCCTCTGTTTCGTCCTGTTTGGAAACAACTGTCCTCAGCAATGTGGTGGCTGTAACAGGAGTGCAAGGCTCGGAAACAACGGAGGGGAAAGGTTACACATCAGGTATAGTCTGCTCTATTCCCCTCTTGCTTCCCCTCTCTTTTCTTCTTCCTTTCTCTCCCCATCCTCATGGTTTCTATCCCCCCTTGCTATTCTGTTTCTGCTCCATTTTCCAGCAGAGTGGCGTCCCTCTCACTGCCCAAATGCTTAACCCTTTTGCTCTTCCTTCTTTTGTCTTCCTCTTACTCGATCAGCCCTTCAATTTTCCTGAAATTATCACCAACTCCAGCCCCTAAAACTCCTTTCGTGTCTCTCGTTTTGTGGCTTTCATTTCCTGATTATTTTTCTGCCCCTCACACCTTACCTGTTTCAACTTATAATGGCACTTCAACAGCAGTTGCCAACAAGGTTTGGTGGCTAAAAATGGTTAGCCACGTGAGGTTTTATGAGGGTGGGTTAATGCCTCTCTCTTTCCTTCAATCCTTGTCAGTTCAGTCCCCAAAATTCTCAATCAATTGCTGCCCCCAAATGACTCCTCTGCTCCAGACGTGTCCAGACGTGTAAGAGGCCAAGATAGTAGGGGTAGGTGTAACAATTAGCTTCTTCACGAAGCCATTCAATATATTATAATATATATCTATTATTTACACTTTAATGGTTTATACATTTGCCAGTACCTAATTCCAGTTTTTAAATTATGATTAAATTTATACTAATGAGGAACATTTACATTTCATGACTAAATTTCATGTCATAATTAAAAAATGAGAGCCAAATCATTTTCTTAATTAAATTCTTATCCCTTAACAACAATTTAATTTCATTTCTCCCATATAACCTCTTAATTAAATACTTGATTTAATTTATTAATCTATTAATTCACTAATGTATGTCCAAGATAACTCTTCCATTTATTTTTCATATGTTAACTCACTTCCTTTCTTACTTTACTGCACTTATGACTGATATTTAAAAATTCATCGAGATCAATCCAAAATAAATAAAAATATGAGTCATACCTGGTTGAAAAGATATTCAAGTTAGCTTTCAAATGTAATTTGAATCACTTTAATCAGAGTTCTCTATCTAAAATTATGCTCAACTCTCTACCAACTACTCACTGTCCAAATTTCCTACACGTGGTGTGACTTTCGAATTTTTCTGGTATTGATCCATAGGGAATTAGAATGCAAGCCATATATGGTTGAAAACTTCTTCAAGTTAGCTTTAAAACCAATTTTGAATGACCTCAATTGGAGTTTGCTATTGAAATCCACACACAACTCTTTATCGAGAGATTGGTTGACTGAATCCCTTACTCATGGGGCAATTTAAAAAATTCACCAGTATTAATTCCCAATGAATTGGAAAGTGGAAATTATCCGGTTACAAGCTTTCTGAGTTAGCTTTCCAAAGGATTTTATGTTTTATTATTTGAATTCTCCGATCATGAGCTATGATTAAAACAATACTGATTGGTCATGATGTTTCTTACAAGGTATTCAATGTAGAACATTAAATCCTTTAGATCCTCATCAAATTTGAAATTCTTAAAATCCCAATCCACATTATCCATTTAACTTTCATGATTTCTTGATCTTCATAATTCTCAATATTTAATTTACTTCCATTAGTATGAAATTCGTAGTTATCACAAGAGTGGTGAGCAATTTGGCTAGATTTGTGGTAATCATATGGTGCTTCGTCGTTCTCATTCTCACCCAAAGTTATACAGCTAGTTTGACGTCACTTTTAGCAGTTGACCAGCTCGAACCTACTGTAAGTGATATAAATGAGCTCTTGAAGAGAAGGGAGAGCATTGGTTTTTTGAATGGCTCGTTCATTGAAGGTATCTTGTTGGGGTTGAATTTGATAATTTTCAGTTCAAGAAATATACAACCCCAGAAGAACTTCATGAACTTTTACCAAGGGTAGTGCCAATGGGGGTATTTCTGCTACTCTGGATGAAATTCTTTATATTAATCTATTTCTTGCAAAATAACGTGGCCAACACACTATAGTAAAACCAAAATTTAGAACTGGTGGCTTTTGCTTCGTGAGTTCTCAGCTGTCAATCTCTGTCATTACTAGCCTTTATTCGATGTAATTTGCTTAATATTTCATGCCCATTTATTTCTTTTGATTTGTTAGGTGTTCCCTAAGGGTTCCCCTCTTGTAGCAGATGTTTTTTAAGGCAGTCTTATATGTTAGTCGGGGTGACAAAATGGAACAAATTCAAAACGCATGGTTCAAGAACGAAGTTTATTTGTCCAGACTTTTCTTCGGGCAGTCTTGGTCTTGAGAGCTTTTGGGGCCTATTCCTCATTGCTGGGGTTGCATCCATATCAGCACTCATCATTTTTGAAGCAATGTTCTTTTATGAACGAAGGCAGGTGTTGTTTCAATTCCATTCTGAAACTTCAATGTGGAGAAGAATTCGAATTATGTCAAGAATCTTTGACCAGAAAGATCTAAGCTCCCATACTTTCAAAAAAACTGAACTGAGAGATGCAAGCAGCGCTTGTAGTGTTCACAGTATAGGTGTTGTAGGAAGCTCACCAAACACCAACTGCCTGCCAAGTCCATCAAGCTTGTCAAACCAGACAGATTCTTCAGACTTTGTTTTCTTTGTAAACGAAGGGAGGCTTCCCGGGCATGGTGATCTAACACCAAAAGGTTCAGAATCTCCGAATAATTAAAAAAACTGTGAGAAATGAAAACCCTTCTTTAACCTTAGTCTCATCACCACTTGCAGGACCTAATTATCATTATTAAAAAAAAAAAGAAAAATTACAACCTCATCTGGTACCTCCCATTATTAAAAAATTGACTGAAATTATTAAAAAAAAAAAAAGAAAAAGAACCTCATCTGGTACCTCCCATTATTAAAAAAAGAAACAATTACAATTGCATTTGAAACCAACCTGTACTATAAAGTAGTATGTGATTACCTAACCATCTTATTCTTTCTAACGAACTTAATTAGTTCTTAGTCTACCTGGTATCAGGTCATGTGCGTTACTTCTTACTAGTATATATCAACAAATTAAGGGGTTGTTTAATTTTGTTTTTGTTTTATATTTTTTGTTTTTGTTTTATATTTTTGTTTTTGTTTTCAATTTTTTAAAAAATAAAAGAGAAAATATGTTTGTTTAGTTGTTTTTGTTTTTAAAATCTGAAAACAAAATACGATATTTTGGAAATTGTTGGAAACATCAAAATGATGTTTCCAACAATTTCGAAAGTAGTTTCGGCACTGTTACCGCACGGGTATTGTTTACCTGTTGCGGCTTCAGTGCCATTTTACCTCTAAAAATGAAAAAAACTTGTTTTTTGTGGGTTTCGAACACACCCCTCTTAACATTTTATAATTTTTCCACTCCATTCACAGTTTTAAGTGATAAAATTTTGCAACAAAAATAATAATCCAAACATGTTTCCAAGTTTAATAAATTGAAAATAAAATCAAAATAAAACAAAACAAAATTTTCAAAAACATAAAACATAAAACACAAAACAAAACCAAACTAGCCCTAAACTTTTCATAATTGAAAAGGAAACTATTTTATAACATTTTTGGTAAGTGGAACAGAAACAACATAATAAAAAAGAAACTGCAATATATCTTTCATAATAAACGTCAGAGATACAACTATCAAGCAATTACTTTTCGTAGCAGTCTCAAATCTCATTAGAAATTTGACAAAGTACATGAGTGGAAAAAAGAAACAGGTTGATTCCTTTGCTTACTTTGATCAGAGAATTGGTCCCTGCAGACTTTGTATTCGAGAGAACTTCAAAGAAATGCTGTGTCTTATATAGTATTATATAGTATTTAATAAGTTATACGCTATCAATCCAAGTTGAAGTTGTCTAGATTTTGGGTTTGCTCATCTGATCACTTACTGTATTGCCATTGACTCATTCTCCTCAAGGCCGAAGATCATGAATCATATAAACAAAAGACTGGCATTACTTCGATACTTTGGGAGAATTAGACAGATGCCATCTTAATTAATTAAGAAACTTCCATCAACGCTTTTGCATTGGTTACTAATTCATCCTAATTACTATACTAATTAAATGTAGTTAATGAGAAAAGTGGAAAATCTGGTGATGGGGATTTGTAGGAAGAAGTTGGTAGAGGAGGCGACAGGGTCTTTCAATTTTAAACTGACAAAATAATTAATTAACAATCCAAATTTACAAAATAATTAATTAACAATCCCAATTTCCTTACTTACCTTAGCTTCCTGGAAAAGAAGCTACATGATAGACATAACTATTACCACAGGTTTGAGCAAGTCATATGCAACCTAGAAAAAGGAAAGACATTTGCTGCCATAATGACAAAACTTTTAAAGAATGTATAAAAATTTAGTCTAATGGATCAATTAAAAGTATTAATTAGAAGACTAAAATGTTGGAAAAAGAATTCATTTAATTATTTTTCTTAGTACAATAAAATTTTCAAACGTAGATTGAATTTGTGGAAAGAGTCTCGGGTTCAATCCTCACTAAACATATATTTAGGAAGGGATAATGAACTTTAACTATGACAAGTTTCTGAATAGAAATTAATCTCATACCGTTGAAACAAATGAGAATATATGTGATTTACACCAAAACAGTTTATTTAAAAAAATATAAATAATTAAATTCGAATTGATTTGACAATTGAATTACGAAAAGTAAAAGACAGTATTGGAAATTAAAAGCACCAACTGCCAATAGGCATGGAGGACCGAGTGATGCAAATTTCCCTTCAAACAGAAGGTTCTGACCAGTTAATTGTGTGTAGTAGTGATTCTTTTGATTGATACACAATGTCCATGGCTTTGATCTGGTCAAGGTAAACGATGGATCGATGGCGAATGAAATAAATAGGACAAATTTCAATATTGGAGTCATTAAAAGTTAATTTAGATATATGATGAAATTAGTTTTGATAAAATTAAAAAAATAAAAATAATTTTAATAAAATAATGAAAATTTTTTAAAACAATGATGAAAGAATAATTTTCCTTCTACTCAATTTGTTTTTTTTGCTCAAAAATATCCCTCCACCACCGTGGCTCACCCGTCCGCACCGGTGAGCCGAACGGGCTACAAATCGACAAGTCCTCCCATTGCTGTGTTTTTCCGCTCCTTTGACAATTTCCCCTGGTTATTATTTAATCAGTCTTCACTATTGACTATTGAGTTGTTACCACAATATTAAATTGAAAATTAATTAGTATTTGTATTCAACATAAATGAAAATTTGTGGAAGTCGATGACCTACCCAACATTGTTTTTTTTAGGGATAAATCTCTGAAATAATATGGCATAATGAATTAGAAAACACCTTGGCAATGGCTAGTTAACCAGGCTTGTCTGGTGACCGGTGTAACATATTTATATTAAAAAACTATCCAATAGCATGAAAATTCCATGCAATGAAATTATAAAAGTCAAAGACGAAGGCGTTATGTCCCCCATATAGTTTCTAATCCAGTTGGATTCTTCCAATGTAGTTCTTCAACTGCTGCTCTTTTCGCCATTTCATCCAATATTCCAATATAAATATCTAGCAGTATCTTCTTAATTTCGAGACCTTGCTCAACAGCGGAAAGTAAGACCATGAAGAAAGCTAGCTGGAGCTCCCTTTTCCATTTTCTCCGCCTTTTGGTCTCCTGCAGGATTTTCATGATACATGTGGTTGCTGCACAAAACAATTCGAGCATTAATGTTCCAGTTGCAGTCAATGTGGGAGTGGTTCTTGATTTTGAAGAACTGCTTGGGAAGATAGGATTGAGCTGCATCAACATGGCCCTCTCTGACTTTTACGACACTCATGCGTCCTACAGAACCAGGCTTGTTTTGAACCCCAGAGACTCTAAGATGGACATAGTTGGTGCCGCAGCTGCTGGTACGTGTTGTTTCTTCCACCTCTCTTTTCTTTTTCCTTTTTAAATAAATTTGGGCTTATTTAAAAAAATTCTGGACTTTAATTCTCCTAGAAAGAAAACAAGAATCAATAGAATAGACCAAGCTGGAATTATTGTGTATTAATCTATTATATATTGTTGCTATTTGCACGCTTATGATGAAACACGTACGTACCAGTACAACAAATATTTGCATGAACCAAAAAAGATGAAATTTGATTAGAAAGCACTTGATCTACTTGGAAGTTGGAATCAATCTACAGAATTAAGGACCCATTACCGACCAGAAGATATGTAGTCAGCAAATTAAGTTTTTAAAACAGGGATTTAAGGGCAGAAAAAAGAAAATTAATTGAAGTAGTCACAAGAAGTTCATAAAATACCACGTCATTAATTTATCATTATAATTTTTTCGAATAATATCCTTTCGAAGAAAGTAATTGGCTGCGTCCACTCTTTTTTGCGAGTAACATCACTTCTTAATCATTAATAAGTATGTAAAATTAGAAATAATAATAAGTATATTATTATTATTACTAGTTTTAAGCTTGTGCAATGCATGAAAATACATTAATTAAATAATCGATTTATTGTTATTATATATATTTTTTGAAATTTTAAAATATAAATTATTATGTTTATGAAAAAGATAACATTTGCATATTATATATTTTTATTAGTTTGTGTATGACAATACAGTAATATAAAAAAAATATATATGTTGGATATAATTATGTAAATTTTGTAAAAATTAAATCAAACTTATATTGTAATTTATTAAATGAAAATAGTATATAAATAATATTTAACAAGTCTTCGATTTAAAGAAATTGAAAAATTTTTTTATCTTAAAATCAATCACGTATACAATTTTTCTTAAATGGAGATTCTTTAACGAATTCTTATTGAGCTGAAGAGGTTATAAATTACCCTTCAATATCTCTTGCTGCCTTTAAATGATGTATCACTTTATTTGATGATCTAATAGATTCCACATATGGTATAGAAGACATTGATAAAATACTAATCTGAAATTCGATAAAATTAAGTTTCAACTATAAAATATGTAATATGAAAATATAACAAAGATATTCATATTATATAAATTATACATACTTGTTTCACAAATTTTTTATATTCAAGTTAAGGATCAAAGTGATATTCCTTAGACACAGTAAACTTGTACTTTTGTCTCAAAATTATAATTTGTCTTTGAAGATATTTTATTAATATTCTATTTATTTAAGTTAAATGTTAACAAATTAAAAAAATAAATTTAATTAAATAGTTGTTTCTATTCTACTAAAAAATAGAATATATTAACATCATGTCGATGTGAACAGATTATTCTTCAAAATTTTACACTTCAAAACTCAAGGCTTGAGTTTCAATTTTAACATATATTATAAGTAATTTCTGTGATGGTAATTTACTATGTGTGAAAGTAATTTCACATATAATTTTTAAATTTTGCCTATATAGTATGTTGTAGCATAGATAATTGATTTTTTTTATTTTATTGATATTACATAGATTTAAGTTAAAAAATTTAAAGAAATAAGTGGTATTATTTTATAAAATAAATGTACATAAATAAAGTAACTGAAAAAAAAATAATTCAATACTAAAAACACAACAAACTTTTATTTTATAATAATAATAATATTTTTATAAATAATGAGAGATTTCTATAATTTTGAAACTTGAAAAAGAATAATTAAAATTTTTAATATGTATAAATGTTATCATTTAGGCAATTAAAAAACTTTAATTGGTAAAAACGGTGGATATAGATGTTATATTTTGTAATATTAATGTAAAAAAAATGATTATATATTACATATTGATTAAAAATATTTAAAAATTAAAAAATTGATGTTAGCTTTTAGAACATTAAAAAAATTCAATTAGTAATCTAATAATACGTAACATGTTGTTATATTAATATTGCATATTATATTATAGTGTTAGCATTGATTTTAACATCTATAGATATATAGATATAGATGTTTTCTTTAAAAAAAAATTAATTGATAAAAGCTATAGATATAGATTTTATATTTTGTATTACTAAAAAATGTCATTTTTATTAATTTTAATCTATACATAGATATAAGTGTATCTTTTAAAAAATTGAAATGGATAATGAATTTAAAAAAGATAATTTTATTTGTTTTTAAACTTGTAAAAAGATAATTATTATTTAATTATAATAAATTATACGTGTCATAAATATAGACAATCCACATAAGAAGTTTTACTTTAAGTCAACCGCTTTGACTTTTATATATGTATAAAAGATTATTATTATTATTATTATTATTATTATTATTATTATTGACATAGTCTATAACAGACCAAACACTTTAAGTAAGAAATCAATCTGCTAAGTAATGTCAAATTATTAAGACTCAAAAATGTCCGGAATTTATTGTTTTACAAATAAACAATAAGTTACAACAAACATTTAACTATTAACAGAGGCTTGAAAAATATACCGTCCATGTTCAACTCACAGCTCTCTGTGTGTGTTGACAATACTAGACTTGAAAGCCACTAAAATACTTATACGACTAGTTTATCTTGAAAATGACTCACACAAAGTCAGTGAAAGCAATCATCAATCATCGCTGGAGACAAGTATATTATCTAATTAGATACAAATCCGCACGGCGTGTATGTCTGTTTTTATTTTACAATTCTTAAAGTTAGTAAAGTTGATTATTAGATAAAGTTGTCGGTTAAAAAAATATTTATTTCTTTCATATTGTTTTGTACAAAAGAGAAACATGTTTACTAAAGAAATAGTTCATATATATCAAACAAACAGTCCAAAAATAGTTTTTTGAGAAATTGGGTCTAGCTTGGATTAACAAAAATATTATTGTTCTATCACCGTCAGTGAAATTTTTTAACTCTATAAGTGGGATTAAGATGATAGCATGTGTCCTATTTTATTTATTTTTTACTTTATTAATATTTCTTAAAGACACATGTCATCATCCTACTGACAATAGATAAGATAATAATCCTTAAAAAAAATACATAATACTTAAGTTAAATAGTATCGCAAACAAATAATTTGTGCTAAAAAAACAAATTAAGATAATGATGTGACAACAATAAAAAGTAAGAGCACTATATATATATACACAGATGGTACAATGATTGAAACAATTCAACAAAGAGATAAAAATAATTAGCTAAGAATGCTTTGTTCATACATTTTCTTCTTAAAAAATATTATTAATAGTATTTATTAAAAATAATAATAAATTAAGATAATTATTTTAAAAATATTAATTTTTTAAATAAAAATGGTTATATTTAATTTATCAATTAATCATCTTATTTATTTTCTACTCTTATTTTTTCGAAAAATAAAATAAATTTCTAACATAAAGTTAGAAAATTAAACAGATAAAAATAAAAAAAGTTATAAGTATTTAAATTTTTACTGAGTTTGATCCAAATATAATAGTCTCAAGATAATTTCAAATTAGGCTAATCCTCTATCAGCCCTCTTTCTTTTTATTTTTTGTGATCTTTAAGTGTTTAATATTAAAATTATCTATTTTTTACTTTATTTCTTCTTTAACTTTCGCTTTCATAATTAAGGAAAATTTTTTGAAAGTTTTCAATTTGTAAATTTATTTTTTATATTTTTTGTTTATTTGTGTTTAATTTTAAAAAATGTGCTTTGGAATTTTTTGCTTTATTATATAATTTTATCATTTTTTGGATTTTTATATTATTTGTAATTTTTATTAGCTTTTTATAGATTTTGTGTTTCTAAGTTTTGAGAATTATACAAATAAAAAGGAATTATGATTTGATTCGAAATTTTTTGGATATTCGGTATTTGAATTTTTACAAACAAAAATTTTGGAGCATTTGATTTGAAATTTTAAAAATTTCTGATTAGTAATTTTGAGCATTTTTTTTGTTACATGAAGATTTGATTTAATTCTACAAAAAAATTCTTTGAACTTTTAATTTTTTTCTCTCTCTAGTTTTCATATCTTTGCTTCATTTTTTTTATTTTAACTTTGAAAAAGTAATAATGGTATAAAACAAAAAATTTTGAATATGTGATTAATTATTTTCATTTTTGTTTGAACTTTTACTATCTCTCTTCTCTTTACAGTAAGTTCATAGATTTTTTTCGTATTTTTAGTATTTTATTAAGAAAAAATTTTAAAATAATATTTTTATTTGAATTGAAAAATATCACATATGAAACTAAAAACTATCATTAAATTTATTTTTTATATTTTAATTTTTAGAAAAAAAATTAAAACAATTATAAAAAAATTCCTCTAAATGGGCAATAAGGTGCCATGTGATAGTCACTCTTCCATTAAAGGGATAACTTTATACTCCCGACAGATGATTTTTTATATTGGTAGATTGTTTGCTATTAATTTTTTATTTTTTAATTTAAAAAGAAAAGTTTAGTTTTTTTTGTTAATGTTTTTTATTTTTTTAAGTATGATTTCTTGAAAAAAATATTTTTTTAAAATTCAAAATCTTACTTTTTTAAATTTAAGAAAATTCTGCTTTCTATTTTTTTACCAGTTTTTTAAATTTGTCGATTCCTTTTTTAAGTTATCGTAAAAAAATGAGTTTTTATTAATTTTTTTATTTTATTTTAATAAAATGTCACAAATATCTTTCACAACGAAAACAAATCTCTTTATGTATTAAAAAAGACATGTGTCGGTGGTTCATTTCCTGCTCAAAAAAAAATTTTGCGGTTTCGTTTAAATGGTTCATTTACTGCACATACTATTATAACTGAATTCATTAGAAAACTACGTGCTACCTTGCAAAAAAAAAAAAAGACATGTGGCTAGGAATGTAAATAGATTGGGTATTTACTAAATTTGAGATACTCAAATCCGATTAGTTATTCAATTATTTTAATTTGTGTTACCCTGAACTTTAACCCAATAAAATAAAAAAATACCCGTTTAACTATCCGAATCTATTAATTACCATTTATTAAGTCAAAGTTTGACTTTTAAATTTAAATTTAAAATCAATTTTGGAATAAATTAATTAAAAAAACTAAATTAACAAATTTAATCTAACTCATAAAAATAATTAAACCTAAAAATCATAATTATAATATTTAATGAATTAATTTAATTAAATAATTTATATACAATAAATAATTTATATATAAAAAATATAAATATCATATTAATTAATTATTATTTATAATCGGATTTTGGTAGTGGGTACCTAAAGATAACTACCCGAACCAATGATGGGTAGTAATTTCACTATCCGAATCCTATCCGAACTCGATTATATACTACTTTAACCCTATTTAAACGGGTCAAGTAATATCGAGTATCCCGTTTATAGGATATTAATTGTCGTCCCTACATGTGGCAAGCAAGGGCGAGCTGAAGACAAAAATATCTGTAAGTATAGATGTTATTAAATACATGTATATAGCAAGTGGTCATAGCATATATACATAATATTGAATTATCAGCCACATTTTCTCTACATTTCTTCCCACTTGCATGTTATGCAACAATTTTAAATAGAAAAAAGGTTAGAAAGATTGAGAATAATAAGAAAAGAGAGATTTGAGGATAGAAACGTAATATATATATATATATATATATATATACACACACACATGCTTATAACTTAATACATTTAATATTTTTTTTTGCTCAGCCAAGAAAATAGAATTTTCATTAATATGAAGAACAGACAATGCTGTGTTTAGGCTACAGAAATTAAAACAGGAAAAGTGCTGCAAAGACAAATTTGCATTGTCGACTTAGAACTACGCATGTAGCATCTCCTTCCTATTAACACCAAGCTTGGCTAAAGAGTCAGCAAAGGAATTTACCTATCTGAAAATACTAACAAATTCCACTGAACCAATCAAACCATGCAAACAATCAATTTCATGGAAGATTTTCCACGCTCTCCAAGGCCACTGGACAGGATTACGAACCCAGTTTAATGCATTTTTGCAGTCTGATTCAACAATTAGCTTTCTTGACTTTAGCCACTGTGACTTAGAAAACACTAGGAGTGCTTCCTTTATTGCAAGGAGTTCTGTCGTTATGGGGCTCTGTTCACCTAAGGGACCGAGAAAAATACCAAGGACATTACGCAATTCATCTCGGAGGACACCACCACACCCAGCTAAACCGGTTGATGTAAAGGCAAAGCAGTCTATATTGAATTTGAGGCTGTTCTGAGCAGGGGACTTCCAAGCAATTCCAATTCTCGGGTTTTGATAGAAAGGGAGGTAATGTGACTAAATGGAGATGACCGCCAGGTAGCTTCATCAGGAGGAACCTCGTTTTCCAGAGCTTTTAACCAGAACAAAGATCTCATCTTTATCAAGAACATAATTTCATCACCATTCCACTTCTTCGAGTTAAAAACAGAGTCATTTCTTGATAGCCAAATGGACTAGAAAGTAGCTCCAACAACAATGAGCCACCTTTTCTTGATGTTGCCAGGAAAGCCAATTCCTTCACACTGTTCAATAAATTGCTCAGTAGTCATGGGAGAAACCCATTTCAATCCCCACCAGTCAAAGACCTTACACCATGTAAGCCATGCAAATTTGCAACCAATAAGAATGTGGTTGCAGTCTTCCTCATCAGATTTACACCACAAACAAAGGCATTGGCTATTGTTGAAGAAAACACCCCTCGATTTAAGGAAACTTTTGGATGGGATGCAATTTAGGACAGCCATCCACAAGATGCTTTGAACTTTAGGTGGAATGACAAAATTCCAGATAGAACGAAACCAAACCTTTTGATCAGGAGTTGAGAATTGAAGGTCCAAGACTTCAGAAAATTTTTTGACAGAGAAAATACCTTTGTTATCAAGGGTCCAGACCAACTTGTCCTTTTTCATAATATTCAACTTGATCAGCTGAAACTCTTGAAGTAAGAGATTATAAGATTCCTCTTCCCAAGCCATCAGAGTTCTTCGGAATCTAATCTCCCAATTTCCAGCACTATCGACACAATCACTGACTTTTGCATCTTTGACAATAGCCAAAGAAAAAAGCCTTAGAAATTGATCTTTAAGAGGAGAGTCATTAAGCCATCGATCTAACCAAAAGAAGATAGAGCAACCATCACCCAAGATCCATCGACAGCCCCCAAAACCAATTAAATGATTAATTCCTTCAGTGCTTGAAATAGAAATGACATTCTTCCAAACAGTAGACATTCTATCAACATTGAGGACAGAGGGTAACCAATCCAGGAAGCCAACACCATATTTCTCTTGGATTAGCTTCCTCCAAAGAGAGTCATTAGAGGAGCTATACCTCCACCACCACTTAGCCAACAAAGCTAAATTTTTGTTCTGGAGCATAGAAAGGCTAAACCCGCTCAAAGCTTTTGGTTTACAAACAATGGACCATTTTACCTTTGCCATCTTCATTCTGTTCTCATGGTAGCCCCATAGAAAGGACTTTTGTAGTTTTTCCAGTTTCTTTAAAACACCAATAGGAGCCTTAAATACTGACAGATAATAGATAAGGAAGGAGTTTAGAACTTAACAAAGGTAAGTCTTCCTGCAAAGGAGAGAAGCTTTCCTTGCCATCCAGCAAGTCTTTCATTAAATTTGTTGATCACAGGCTCCCAAGTTGAAAGCTTCCTTGGGTTTGCTCCAAGTGGAAAACCAAGATATGTAAATGGGATGGATTTTTTCTGGCAGCGCAAATAATCCGCAAAAAGCTGGCCAAGATTATCCTCAATGCCAATAGGATAGACAAAAGACTTATTGAAGTTAATTTTGAGTCCGGATAAAAGCTTAAAGCATCTGAGGATTCTTCAAATGTTAATTGTAGCCTCCCTTCCAGGTTCCATGAAGACAATGGTGTCATCTGCAAATTGAAGGTGAGAGATGCATAAACCATTAGGGGATAAAATGATACCTTTAAATAAAGATAATTCCTGTGCTTTTTCCAAATTAAGTGAAGAGCCTCCACTGCAATGATGAATAAGAATGGGGACAGAGGATCCCCCTGTTGAATTCCTCTTCTCATACGGAACTCCTTAGTGGCTGAACTATTGACCAAAACAGACACCTTAACTGTGGTAATGCATTCAAGAATCCATATTCTCCATCTGGCACCAAATCCCATCCTGTTCATGATTAGCAATAAGAATTCCCAGTTTAGGCAATCAAAAGCCTTTTCAAAGTCTAATTTTAGAGCAATTCCGCCATTGTTCCATAGCTTCTTTTTCATACTGTGCAAGACTTCATTTGCCAAAAGAACACCATCAAGAATCTGTCTTCCACTAATAAAGGCAGATTGAGTGTCACTAATCAGTGAAGAGATTACACTTTTCAATCTATTTGACAAAATTTTCGCCAAGATCTTATATAAGGAATTAATTAAGCTAATAGGCCGAAAATCCTTGAGTTGAGAGGGGCATGACACCTTAGGCACCAAAGCTATGAAGGATGAGTTAATTCCTTTATCGATTCTGCCACTGTGATAGAATTCCTCCATAAATGCCATTAATTCATTGCAGAGAAGGGGCCAGGATCTTCTGAAGAAGTTGAAGTTGTACCCATCTAGACTTGGAGCCTTCGACCCCTCACAATCCCAAACAGCCTTCTTGACTTCATCAAAGTCAAAAGGGGGCATCTATCATCTTCTTCTCCTCCATGCTGAGTTGTTTAAATGAGATATCCACCAAGAATGGCCTCACCCAGTAACCTTCATCAAAAAGTTTCTTGAAATAATTCACCACCTCAGTCTTAACTTTACGAGGATCAGAGGACTATGAACCATTTATGTTAAGGCCACTAATGTGATTGCTTCTCACCCGAACTTTGGTTTTTAGGTGAAAGAAGCGTGTATTCCTATCCCCCTTTGATCCACGAGATTCTAGATTTCTGTCTCCAAATGGATTCTTTGATTTTGTTGGCAGTCCAAAGATCTTGGATCAACTTTTTTAGCTTCCATCTCCCCTGTAGTAAGATCTCTTGCATCACCAATCTTGTCGAACTCTTCCATTTTAGCTTCAAGCCTTACAATTTGTTCGTCCACCTGCCCGAAGACTTCTTTGTTCCATTGCTTCAGAAAGACCTTAAGCCTATTAAGTTTAACTCTAAGACAAAAACCAGGCTTTCCCTTGACAGCATATGACTTCCTTTTGCTACTAACTACTTCATCAAATTCCTTATCATTGAGCCAACAATCCATGAATTTAAATGGGCGAGGACCCTAGTCAACAATTTCTGAAGAGATGAGGATGGGACGGTGATCTGATAAAGAACGCCTTAAAGCTCTTTGGCAAAGATTCTGAAATGCTGAAAGCCATTCGTGAGAAATGAGGAATCTATCAAGTCTACTTCTTTTTGAGCCACTTCCTGTAAGGCCCCAGATCACCAAGCAGGGTCACCTTACTCACCCGTACTGTCAGCTTTGGGTCTAGATCACCAAGCAAGACCCTCACGGCTTTATCCCAAGGGTCCTGAAGAACTCAGGATAAATTCCCTTGAGCGCTTCTGTAGTGACTCGAACACTTGACTTCCTCAAATGTCAAGTCACTACTAACCATTAGGCCTAGGCCCAATGGTTAGTAGTGACTTGACATCTTAACATAGTCAAGGGTTCGAGTCACTATGGACGTGCTCAAGGGAATTTATCCTGAGTTCTTCAGGACCCTTGGGACAAATCCGTGAGGGTCTTGCTTTGTGGTCTGGACCCAAAGCGGACAGTACGGGTGAGTAAGGTGACCTTGCTTTGTGGCTGGAGCCTTAAAAAAATGCGCGTTTTTTTGTAAGGCCCCAGACCAAAGCGGACAGTACGGGTGAGTAAGGTGACCTTGCTTTGTGGCTGGAGCCTTACAAAAAAACACGCGTTTTTTTGTAAGGCCCCAGACCATAAAGCAGGGTCACCTTACTCATCCATACTGTTCGCTTTGGGTCTAGACCACGAAGCAAGACCCTTACGGATTTCTCGGGAAATCATTTCCTAATTCGCGTCCCGCATGTCTCGAACCCTTGACTTCCTCAAGTTGTTGAGACATGCTAACCAATTGTGGCCTAATGGTTAGTAGTGACTTGACATTTGAGGAAATCAAGTGTTCGAGTCACTACGGACGCGCTCAAGAAGATTTATCCTGAGTTCTTCAAGACCCTTGGGACAAAGCCGTAAGGGTCTTGCTTGGTGATCTGGACCCAAAGCGGACAGTACGGGTGAGTAAGGTGACCCTGCCTGGTGATCTGGGGACTTACAATATAACGCGTTTTTTTGTAAGGCCTCAAACCACAAAGCAGGATCACCTTACTCATCCGTACTGTCCGCTTTGGGTCCAGACCACGAAGCAGGACCCTCACGGATTTCTCGGGAAATCATTTCCCAATTCGCGTCCCGCATGTCTCGAACCCTTGACTTCCTCAAATGTCAAGTCACTACTAACCATTAGGCCTAATGGTTAGTAGTGACTTGATATTTGACATGGTCAAGGGTTCGAGTCATGTTGCGTGTCTAAGACCTATACCGCAAGTGCACGGGTCGCGACAAGTAATAAAGAGTGAGTAGAGTATCGTTCCCACAAGGATTAGTTAGATTTGTAGCTAAGTATTGAAATTGATCATCCTAGGTTTATTCAAGCAAACTAAATCTTCTTAATTAGAATAGAATAAAATAAGACTAATTTGCAAATAATTAAAAAGCATGTAAATTCAAATGCAAATATTTAATTGGCAAAGAAACCAAAAATCATAAGCATGTTAAAATGCATAAAAAATTAAAATGAAAAAATAAAAATAAAAATAAATGCAAAGTTAAATTGATGATATGAATTAAATTACCCAAACATAATTTACTAACTAAATACCTAAAGCTGATTCTGTTTAAACTAGCAAAACTATTTAATTGATGCACTAATAAACTAACTAATACCTAAGCTATTATAACATGAAACTAATTAACTATTAATCAAAAATATTAAAACGTTGTACCAAAAAAAAAACATTAAACAAATGAAACTACTGAAAACCGTCAGCTGCCATTGCCAATATAAACGCATCCACAGCTACCACGCACATGCCAGCCCTTCATGCCACGCCATGATGCTCCAGCTATCTAGCTTACTGCTCACCGCCAATTCAAGCTTCATTCTCCAGCCAGCACAGCCACGGTATGGTGTTTCCATCAGCTTAGCAGTGCCTTGCCTCTCCACGCCACGCATCTCAGCCTTCAGCTCTCAAGTGCACCACACGCAGCTGCTTCCAGCAACTGTGCCGCAAGCTTCAGGCCGTGCTTCGAACAGCCCAGCTTACAGGCAGAAACACAGCACTCTTCACCACCGCTTCAGCAATGCAAATTAGAATCAAGCAGAAATGCAGAACAAGAAACAAAGAACGATGGTGCAGAAAAGAAACGAGACAAAGCAGAGAATAACAAGATATTAGCACATGAATTTCTATACTCAAAACTAAAAGAGATGAGCAGAAACAGCAAATGGAATTTAAAACATAAATCGACAAAAATAGAGTATGAAAGAAAAAGGAGACAGAATTTACTTAAAAAGAAACTTAAGTTTTGTACTTAAACAATCAATAAGAATGTATCCAAACTAAAGTAGTAAACAAAAAAAAAACCTCCAGAAAAACAGGAAAATATAATACTTTAAAACTAAACAAAATTACTCCTAAACAATAAAAACTTCAAGGTAAAGTGTAGCAACGATAATAAAGAAAATGCAGCAGTGAAACAGAGCCGCTGTCACCAACTCTCTCGACACTCTCCAAAGAAATAGGCCATAAAGGTTGAAGAAGGTCTCCTGTCACGAGCTACCCCCTTCACCACATCCATCCTCTTCTCTCTTGCGGCAGCCTCTTCTTTGTATGAGTTAGGGTTGCTTCCATGGGCTTGCATCAAGAAAGGCCTCTTTTTGTGTTGGATTTGAAATGTTTTAGGGCTTATGGGTTTTGGTATTTAAGATGGGTTTAAATAATGTTTGGGTTTTATGTGAGAATGGGGTATATTTAAGTGGGTTATGGTGGGGTAATGGTTAAAGGCTTTTTTTTTTTCAAGAGTTTAGAAAATTGGTTTAGGTAAGGTTTATGGTTTAAAACTAATTTAGGGATAAGGTGATGGGAAATGGGTTTAGGGTTTGGGTAAGTTTAGGGATTTAAGGATAAGGTTAAGTTGAGGGTTTTAAACACCAAATCCAACCATTTTTCCTTGACTTTTTTGTCATTTTCTTGATTTTCTCATTATTCTCGAATTTCCTACACATGAAGATAATTTAATTAAATTGGGAAGAAAATATATTAAAATTCCAAAATTTAAGCAAATTTGATGCAATAAAATACTCTAAAAAGTGAATATTTTAGAGACTTATCACACCCCCAAACTTAATATTTTGCTTGTCCTCAAGCAAAACAATCTTAAAACATGCCAAAAGATAACATTTGCTTGATAGATATATTCCCCACATACACCTCATAGAAAAATTATCGATCTAATCTAAGAAAAAAAAATCATAACTATTAATCAACATAGAGTTTTCATCAATCACATGCCTAAGTCCTAATATGATTCTCCGTGGGTGTGTGAATGTCAATCACATATCAAAGCCTATATATCCGGATAAGATTATGCAAACATGAAAAGCAAAGTCCCTCAAGCATGAACAATCCTATAGGTTTGCTTTTCACTTCTCTCTCCACTAATGTAGCCATACTCAATCAAGAATCAATAGGACTTCATTAAGCTTGTAACGTAAGGCTAGGGTAAAGGTATGATCAAAGTCAATTTAAGCTCAACAACCCTAAATCATGCATTACACTCTAGGATCTTTATGTTTCGAGCTTCAATTAACTCCCCCAAACTTAGTTTCTTCATACTTTGTTATACACTTTATTCTATTTTTGTATTTTTCTCATTTTTTCATTCATTTTCTTCTTCTTCTTTTTTTTTTGAATTTTCCATTTTTTTTCTTTTTTTTTATTTTCAATTTTTTTATATCCTATCTATCTACCCAAATATGTATATAACTCATGATATATCCTAGTAAATCGCATGCTTTTGGGGTAAGTAATAGGAAGGTGTATTTATTTGGCTAAAGGAAATTAACTTTTATGTGTATAAACAGAGAAAAGCTAATTTGGCTCAAAGGGGTGACTAAGGATAAAATATGTACAAGGTTAGTTAGAAAGGCTCAAACGATCCAATGATGGCCTAAATCATTTTCCTAACTAAGCATGGGCTATAAATTTCGCTTCAAGAGGAGATTAAACAAATTCTAGAATATGCTCACAACTTCAAAGACAAATGCAATCTTATATTCACATAATCCTTCTCTAAACATGCATACAAATCCATGATCAAGACATAGTGCATAAAGATGGAGAAATCATAATCAGAACAAGGCAAGTTCAAAGAATTCAACTCATGCTTCTCAATAATCATGCTTTTCCATAGATCAAAATCAGACTCAATCAAAATCTCAATCATAGGGACATGGGAAATAACCAAATCAAGTACAATATATCTCAAGGCAAAACATTTAAAGCTCAAAAAGTTTGAAAATTTTTGGAATTTTTGAAAAAATTTAGCTCAAATTTCCTTCCCCCCAAACTTGAAGTGCACATTGCCCTCAATGTGTAAGTGATTCAAGAATTAAGGAAAGATAAAAGGAAACTCCCCTGAATTTTCTGTTGAAGCTCAACTGCATGCCCAAAAAGTGTCTTGACTGCTCCCCCAAACTTGGACTCATACCTACAAAATAGAAAGAAAAAGAAATCAAAGCTATGAAATATTAACACTAAAGCTAATAAAAGAAAGAAACAACTAATAAACTACTAAAGAGCTGGGGTTGCCTCCCCAGAAGCGCTTGATTTATAGTCATCAGCTTGACTATTTCTGTCATCCTTCAAGGTGGTTTGAATGGTCTGAAAATGGATGGATGCACATAGTGCACCACCACAGAAGGTGACTCCATCAGATACTTTGCTTCAAAGAACTTCACTCCACAGTCTTTTAAGATATAACCCTCTTCATTCTCATGTGGAAAGTTCCATGAAGAAACAATGAAGGATGCCTTTTGGTTTTTCTTGTCAACCTCGGGAACTTGGACTTCAACCTTAAACCCTTCCTCTTGGACTTTTTCCTCATCCTTGCTATTCTCCATTTCCTTTTCTTCAATCACACTTTCATTTTCAATAAGCTCGAGTGGTGAAGACTTTTCAATTTCTTCAGTCAACGACTTTTCAATTTCTTCACTCACCACCTCTTGCTGCAATAGTTGTAGAGGAGCTTGATGAGTAAGGTCACATGTCTCCATAAGCTCCAAAGAAGGTGATGAAAGGTTCTCATAGTTGCTCGAGGAATAGCTCGGATGACTCACCCAATCAGATTGATAGGACAATTCTCAGTGGCATGACTCCCTTCGCATATCTCACAGGAAATAAAAGGACTCATATAAACTTTTCTAGGCAAGGTGGTTTTTGAAGAAGATATGGTCTCAATAAGATCAAGCTCTTGTTTGTGGATGATCTTCCCCGGTGTATCTCTTATGTACTGCCACTGAAATTCATTGGAAGCCATTAACTCAATCAATTCATATGCTTCCCCAACAGACATCCCCATAAGAGCTCCACCCGCTGCCGCATCAACCATTGCTCTCGATGGATCACCCAACCCATTATAAAAAGTTTGAATTTGTAGCCACATGGGTAATCCATGGGAGGGACATCTCCTGATCAAGTCCTTAAATCTTTCCCATGCTTCACAAAAAGGCTCAGAGTCATATTGCTCGAAGGATAAAATTCGATTCCTCATCTTCGCCATATACTCAAGTGAAATGAATCTAGCTAAGAACTTATGAGCCAAATCATCCCACGTACAAATAGAATGATGAGGAAGTGACCGCAACCAATCCTTTGCCCTATCTCGGAGTGAGAATGAGAAGAGTCTCAGTCGAATGGCGTCATCAGAAACACCATCGTACTTGCATAAGTCATATATCTCCAAGAATTTGACAAGATGAGCATATGGATCTTCACTAGGCAAACCTCCAAATTGAGCTGAATTCAAGATCATTAGGATGAAGTCCGGCTCAATCTCAAAGCTATTAGCTTCGATTTCGGGCTTCCTAATGCTTGAATGTATCGTAGGCACACGAGGCATAACTTAATCTCCCAAGATTCTAGGCTCTGCTAGATCCACCATGGTGCCTCGCACAAGAACAGAATTAAAATATTAGAAGAAGAAATATTTACAAAAATAAGAAAAAGAAAAGGCTTGAACTAAACCTAGGCATGATTGATTCTAATATTAACTAAGAACAACCTAGACTAATCCCCGGCAACGGCGCCAAAAACTTGTTGCGTGTCTAAGACCTATACCGCAAGTGCACGGGTCGCGACAAGTAATAAAGAGTGAGTAGAGTATCGTTCCCACGAGAATTAGTTAGATTTGTAGCTAAGTATTGAAATTGATCATCCTAGGTTTATTCAAGCAAACTAAATCTTCTTAATTAGAATAGAATAAAATAAGACTAATTTGCAAATAATTAAAAAGCATGTAAATTCAAATGCAAATATTTAATTGGCAAAGAAACCAAAAATCATAAGCATGTTAAAATGCATAAAAAATTAAAATGAAAAAATAAAAATAAAAATAAATGCAAAGTTAAATTGATGATATGAATTAAATTACCCAAACATAATTTACTAACTAAATACCTAAAGCTGATTTTGTTTAAACTAGCAAAACTATTTAATTGATGCACTAATAAACTAACTAATACCTAAGCTATTATAACATGAAACTAATTAACTATTAATCAAAAATATTAAAACGTTGTACCAAAAAAAAAACATTAAACAAATGAAACTACTGAAAACCGTCAGCTGCCATTGCCAATATAAACGCATCCACAGCTACCACGCACATGCCAGCCCTTCATGCCATGCCATGATGCTCCAGCTGTCTAGCTTACTGCTCACCGCCAATTCAAGCTTCATTCTCCAGCCAGCACAGCCACGGTATGGTGTTTCCATCAGCTTAGCAGTGCCTCGCCTCTCCACGCCACGCATCTCAGCCTTCAGCTCTCAAGTGCACCACACGCAGCTGCTTCCAGCAACTGTGCCGCAAGCTTCAGGCCGCGCTTCGAACAGCCCAGCTTACAGGCAGAAACACAGCACTCTTCACCACCGCTTCAGCAATGCAAATTAGAATCAAGCAGAAATGCAGAACAAGAAACAAAGAACGATGGTGCAGAAAAGAAACGAGACAAAGCAGAGAATAACAAGATATTAGCACATGAATTTCTATACTCAAAACTGAAAAGAGATGAGCAGAAACAGCAAATGGAATTTAAAACATAAATCGACAAAAATAGAGTATGAAAGAAAAAGGAGACAGAATTTACTTAAAAAGAAACTTAAGTTTTGTACTTAAACAATCAATAAGAATGTATCCAAACTAAAGTAGTAAACAAAAAAAAAACCTCCAGAAAAACAGGAAAATATAATACTTTAAAACTAAACAAAATTACTCCTAAACAATAGAAAACTTCAAGGTAAAGTGTAGCAACGATAATAAAGAAAATGCAGCAGTGAAACAGAGCCGCTGTCACCAACTCTCTCGACACTCTCCAAAGAAATAGGCCATAAAGGTTGAAGAAGGTCTCCTGTCACGAGCTACCCCCTTCACCACATCCATCCTCTTCTCTCTTGCGGCAGCCTCTTCTTTGTATGAGTTAGGGTTGCTTCCATGGGCTTGCATCAAGAAAGGCCTCTTTTTGTGTTGGATTTGAAATGTTTTAGGGCTTATGGGTTTTGGTATTTAAGATGGGTTTAAATAATGTTTGGGTTTTATGTGAGAATGGGGTATATTTAAGTGGGTTATGGTGGGGTAATGGTTAAAGGCTTTTTTTTTTTCAAGAGTTTAGAAAATTGGTTTAGGTAAGGTTTATGGTTTAAAACTAATTTAGGGATAAGGTGATGGGAAATGGGTTTAGGGTTTGGGTAAGTTTAGGGATTTAAGGATAAGGTTAAGTTGAGGGTTTAAACACCAAATCCAACCATTTTTCCTTGACTTTTTTGTCATTTTCTTGATTTTCTCATTATTCTCGAATTTCCTACACATGAAGATAATTTAATTAAATTGGGAAGAAAATATATTAAAATTCCAAAATTTAAGCAAATTTGATGCAATAAAATACTCTAAAAAGTGAATATTTTAGAGACTTATCAAGTCACTACAAACGCGCTCAAGGGAATTTATCTTGAGTTTTTCAGGACCCTTGGGACAAATCTCTGAGGGTCTTGCTTTGTGGTCTGGACCCAAAGCGGACAGTATGGGTGAGTAAGGTGACCCTGCTTTGTGGACTGGGGCCTTACACTTCCGTACCAGGAGAATTTCTTACCGTTCAAAGGTGAGTCAATTAATTCAAAAGAATCAATAAAGGAATTGAATTCAGATATACCAGAGCCTTCAGTGACGCAGCCACGCCTTTCACTAGACCCTCTAACCGTGTTGAAGTCACTTGCGATGCACCATCTATCAATCTCGCACTGCTTCAAATTGATTATGTCATCCCATAGCTTCTTCTTATCCAGTGCATCACAAGGCGCATAAACATTGACCATATTGCATCAAAGTCATGATGATTCCACCTTCCTTTAAGACATAAAAATCTGTCAGATACAATTTCTTTCTTTTTAGTGAAACAACTCTTGTCCCATATGCTGAGGAGTCCACCAGCATTCCCCCTTGATGGGCTAAAGGTCCATTCAAAATTATCCGATAGCCAAAAGCACTCCACCTTTCTTTTATCAAAGAAGTCACCTTTGTTTCCTGAATAAGAATCATGTCCACCTTCATCGAACTGATCAACTTTTTAAGTGAGCTTTGTTTCACCGTAGAGGATAGAGCTCTGATCTTCCAAGAGATAACTCTCATGTTTTCAATAAGCAGAAGAAGAAAACGCCTGAAAGAAAGAAAGATGAACAAAAGTACCCAAAAAAAGAGGGAGGGTTTACTGCTGTAAACCCGTAGACTCCAATTCTTTCAACTTCTCCAATATAATGTGCTCTTCACACCTTGGTGATAAGCCGAGTCTTTTTCCCAGGCTCCAGATTGCTTCAGCCTCTTTCATGAGGATGTTATTCCTGTTTTGGAAGTCACCATCGGACAAAGAGACATTGACTATTTCATCAGTAATAGCCATGACTCCATTCATGTTGTTTTTTTTCCCCCTCTTCTTCCGTTCTTTTTCCCTTTCTTCTTTACATTGACACTTAGCTTCTCCTCAATGTCAGCGTAAAATTTCCACTTTTTCTTTCTTAGAAGCAAAAGGCAGTTTAGGTAGGCTTAGCACCTCTGTCTCCGAGACATAGGAAGCATTATCATCAGTGGGCCATGCTTCCTCGATAAACATTTCGTTGTCATCCTCTAACCCCTTTTCATTAAATTCCTTTTGTGCACTATTCTCCTGTTGAGACACCTCCTGTTGTGTGCTTTTGTCATAATTAATAACAGGCTCCTTGACAGTAGGGGCTACCTCATTCCTTTCAAAAGCACTGCACGTTTGTTCCTCGTGTCTGTCATTATTCTTGGGACCTTGCAGGGAATCATTAATGTTTTGCGGCTGTTATGGAGATTCCAATGGTAGCTTTTCATTTCCAGTAGAGAACACCTCTTCATCTTCGAAGCCACCATCACCATTGAAGGAGCTTGAGCTTTTAACTGGGCTGAGACAATCCTCCTTATTTGTGGGGGCTTTAGTCTGCTGATCTTTGTAGCAACAAGGAAACATGGATATTAATTCTGGTTCCACTTCCGTAACCCTGATCGTATAAAGTTTGTTTCCAACTTGTAGCTTGATCCTTTCATCAATTTTGCTTAGCGAGTTGCAAATAACTTGCATAGCTGCCCTACTAAATGATCTACACTTGAGAGATTCATCGTCCATGCAAATAAACTCCCCTAACATATTTGCGATGTTAAGAAAAGTGGAAAGATTCCATGCATGAATGGGAATGCCATAACAAGCAACCCATGTTCTTCGACTAGTAATAACTACATCCTCTGACCATAGATGTATACTGTGAAACCATCTGTTTAACCATGACCACTTATCTTCTTTCATACCTTCAAAAAGATCTTGATCAGCAAAAGTAATAAGGAAGGTTTTACCTGAAATTCTTCTGATTGATATACCACATATTCCTTCTCTTCTAATTTGCTCACAGATCATTCCCACATCCATAAAACCATGGCAAGTTCCAACCACGCTGCTCTCGAGCTAGTGAAGATTCTCGGCATCAACAATGCCAGAACATACTTTTTCATTCTTTTCTGGAGGAGTCTCTAAACTGTCTTCTTGATTGTCATTAATCAAGGCCTGTAAATAGGATTTCTGTCTGTTCCGCTCCGTTTGCTGCGTTACAGGACGTGGAAAGTCCTGATTTGCACCAGCTTGTTTAGCCTCTTCAACCTGGCTAGACACCATCTTATTAGCTTTCTTCCAACCTTCACCATTACTGTTCTTGACAGTTTTTTTCCTCCAATACTTTTTTGGAGAGAATCTCACCATATTAACACTGATTTTGTGGTCAAGCAGCCACGCTCCGTTTAAGTTCGCTATAGCCCTTCTAGCTTGTGACATGGAGCTGTATCTTACAAATCCAAATCGCCTGCCTCTCTTGCTTCTTCTCGCCGAAATAAATACATCAAGAACCCTGCCAAACTTCTGAAAAATCATTTCCAACCATTTCTTGTAGATCTTTACTGGTAGATTATCAACGAAGACAAAGACCACCATGTTGTTAGCCTTGCTGTCACTCAAGTTTGATTGCTTTCTAGCTTTTCAATCAATGGAAGTTTGTTTTCTGAAAATTATTAACAATGGTATTTGATTTCATCAAATAATGTGTATGATCATGTAACATCCCAAATCCACTATATAACTAATATTTACTTATAAACTCCACTTACTTACCGTTGGGCTGTCTGTGATGCTTAACAACTCTTAACATTTAAATAAGCATTAAAACTCTTATTACTTGTGCAAATATGACTTATTACATTAATACTCTAAAATGTATATACATTCCCTTCTATTTAAAGTAGTACTGTACAATTTTTCTGAATATATAAAAGAAATAATATACCTTCGATATCGGATATCCACTAGCAGTCGATAATCTCTAGAAGGTAATTCTCTTAACCCAAGATCAACAATCTGTGAAGTGGAAAATAATAAGGGGTGAGCGACAACGTGCTCAGTAAGGAAGGTGCACGCTACGGAGTAAATCAAAACTATATTTCCCAAAACGCCTATTTATCCTTAACAGCAACCCAGTAGGGAAAAACAATGGATAAAATCAACACTTTCTGGATAAACAGTTTATAATATCATATAATAAACAATAAAAAGGACTCAACAAATCCTCTCAGAAATCATCAAGTTGAGACTAGGCATCACCCTATAAATAAACCATGCTATCATTGTTCCCCCTCCCCCTTGCGAGAACGGAATAATTATCCCAATAGGGATACAGTGGATCTATGGCCACAATCTATGGGTGGTCCTCGAGGTCCACTTGCCAACTGACCTCGAGACCGCTGATGACTTGGCGGGTCCATCAGCCTTATAACTCATAATAATGCATGAAACTAGGGGCCTAAAGTTCAAAATCATATTTAATTTATAATAATTTCAAAAATGTATTATTCTCATTTTCATAGAAAATGTAATTTAAAATCTGTTCGCCCATGGTCAGCTCGCCCAATCTGGCTCGCCCATGGTCAACTCGCCAATTGGTCAACTCGCCAACTGGTCAACTCGCCTATTGGTCAACTCGCCCAATGGTCAACTTGCCCCAAAAAGTTTTCATATTTCTATTTTCAAACTATTAAAAATAATTCATTTTTGTTTCGTTAAGAAATGCTCATGAATCAATTCGCCCATTGCTTTGAACTTGTGTTCGCCCGCCAACCTTATTTTAAAACAACAAGCAAAAACTGGCCCGCCCTCAGTGGCTCGCCCATTATGGCATTGACATAGTCACTCGCCCACCCATAAAAGCACAGGGGTCGCCCGCCCCAAAGCAACATTAAAAGGGTTCGCCACTTTAGCTCGCCCAGGTTTTTTCTTAAACAAGGCTACTCGCCCAAGATATTAAAATCATAAAAAGTGAGCTCGCCAAAGTGGCTCGCCCGCCAAGCCAGTTCGCCCAACAAACAGTATTGGGTCGGCTTTTTGTTCGCCCACAACAAAGCAATTTATCAGAATAACATGCATGTCATAAACCAAAACCATTTCTCAGTAATTTCATAAATTTAACTCCACATGAGATGCATTCTTTTCACACACAACTCCCTTACCTCATCTGATGAAGCCTTGCTTCTCGCCCACCTTCCTCAATTCCCTTCTGCAAAATTTTATTAATCCATTAATGCTCCTTTTTCGAATATTTTCCAAAACTATTTATATTTTCCTAATATTGGTGACACTTTGGCAAGACTCAGTTTGCCCTGCGCCCACATAGCTCGCCATCCGTTAGTGGGCTTACACATGGAAGATTGCCCAATCCTACTCGCCATCCATATTTGGCCAATTCGTGGGAGCTCACCTGACCATTCAACTCGCCATGCCTCTGCATGTGAGTTCGCCCGACACTACTGTTTTGTTCATTGGCGGCTCACCTATGTATTGAACTTGTATGTGGCGACCTCGCCCACTTCCACATTCCAGATTTTAGCTCACCCATGTTACTGAGCTCGCCCATTATCATTATTTCCAGTATTTTCATTGTCTATTCTCGATTCAGACTACACCTTGTTCTAGTTCTTATATATTCTAGCAAGATTTAGCTAAAACAAGGTTATATCTATGTTTATTACATTATAAACATAGAAATATACCATCAATTTATCAAGATAACCATAGTAATATGGAAGCTCACCTCAACTGAATTACACTTCCTGGAGCAGAGTGCTTTTCTGCCTCACTTAGCTTTATTTTGCTTGTTCCTTAGCTCTTCAACATTGGAGGAAAGGTTTGGCTAACTAAAAATGGAGTTTTCATGGCTTATATATGAGAGAAACGGAAGAATTAATGGTGAACTTGCAATGAAAACAGAGTGGCGAGGAGTTTTTGGAGAAGATAAAGTTGCTACGTTGATTCTTCTTCTCACATATTCCTCCTTATATAGCCAAGTTAATTTGTTAGAACCAACCACCTGTTTCTTTATCCTGTTTTCTTCATCATTACTCTATCTTATAACTCATTAAATGACAGAGAAAAATGGCCATTCCATTAAATGGCGAGGTGAAGCTTTTCCACAGTTCATTAAGGAAAGTCCACGCCACCTTGTTTTCTTGCTACAGTTTTGACTAATTTTCTTTCCTTTTTCCCTTATTTTCTCCTTCCTCTTCTCGCCACTTCCAGCCAGCCACTATAATTGACATTTTAGTCTCATCTTTTCCTATCATTAATTACTCAAACCGAATTGTCAAGGGGAACAAAGTGGCGTGAAGTCCACTTATAGCCTCTTATATTGACTTTCCTCTCTTCTTCTCTTCTTCCTCTCCACGCCAATACTAGCTACTATCATGAATTTTGTTTTATCTCATTTATTTCTTCATTTAATGCTTTCACATTTCAACCCAGATTTTCATTTTATTTCTCTTGCATTCTTTTCAACCTAATGCTTTCCATGCATCTCTTAATACTCAACCCTCATTCATATACACCATATTGTAATTCATAACTTAAAATAAAGAGTGAAAATTCACATTCAATATTTCTTAAATTTCAATAAAGAAATTTATTTCCACTACTAATCATGTACAAATATGGTATATAGTACAATAAAATTCGGATCTTACAGATCATGTAATGGAGATTTTTGCTTCAAAATTAAATGATTGTTACTATACATATTAGTAAGGTGAGTGACTAATACTATCAAGACTGAATAGTGAAGTGGGAATTAATAAAAATGTCTGCTTGACAAACAGCTCTGGACTTGATAAAAAATGTAGAAGTGCAAGCAATCATAGGGCCACAAACTTCAATGGAGGCCAACTTTGTTATCAATCTGGGAAACAAATCTCAAGTTCCCATTATATCATTTTCGGCAACAAGCCCTTCTCTTCGCTCCCTTCGGAGCCCTTACTTTTTTCGAGCTACACAAAATGATTCATCTCAAGTGAGAGCCATTAGTGCCATTGTTCAAGCCTTTGGATGGAGAGAAGCTATGCCAATCTATGTGGATGATGAATTCGGAGAGGGTATTATCCCTTACTTGACAGACGCCTTGCAAGAGATAAATGTTCGTGTCCCCTACAGAAGTGCCATCCCTCCATCAGCCAGTGATGACCAAATTAGCAAAGAGCTTTACAAGTTAATGACAATGTCAACAAGAGTGTTTATTGTGCACGTGCCACCATCTCTTGGCACTAGGCTTTTTGCCATTGCGAAAGGGATTGGAATGATGAGAGAGGGCTATGCTTGGTTCGTGACTAATGGAATGGCTAATCTTTGGAGTCTAAGAGACCCCTCAACTGTCGATTCCATGCAAGGGATTCTAGGTATAAAGACTTACATACGTAGAACAAATGAGCTAGAGAACTTCCGGGTTCGATGGAAAAGGAAGTTCCAGCAAGACAATCCCAACATTAATGCTGAATTGAACATTTTTGGACTGTGGGCTTATGACGCCACTTTTGCACTGGCCATGGCAATTGAGAATGTTAGTAAAGGAAACTTCAGCTTCGAGAGAACCA